>VYZN01000468.1:173414-361077 GCA_009761285.1 Aphis glycines | reverse complement strand
ATTTTGATATATCTGACGATGATATCCACGAGTTTTGACTTGAATCAAAACCTAACCATTTCACTAGCATATTATTTTTAACTTTTTTTATAATACGTTCAATAAGAAAGGTGTTTGGAAAATTGGTTAATTTAATTTCTTGTTCATAAAAACCACCCAAAATTATGTTATCTGATTCATCTTTTAATTGATAAGTTATAGGATTAGTTTGTAAAATTTTTGAAACAGTAAAAATTTCTGTTGTCCAATTTAGAGTATATCCTTTACTAAATATATGTTTATATTTTGATATTCTTACTTTATCATTTATTTTAAATTTTGGTTTATATATTGTTTTATTTTTTAATTGCACCTCTGGTTGAATTTTGTATGCATTGATTCTGGCTTCATGCGGTGTACATTTGATCGCCCTGTTTTGTATTATTATAATTGTGTATAATTTTTAATATTGTATTATACCAATTCCATGTACCTGTGGCGGTGAAATGTTTGTATATATTATTTTTGAGAGTTTGTATTACACGTTCACCAATTGAACATTTTATAACACTATATGTACTATAATGTTTAATTTTATGTTTTTTCATTAAATCTTGAAATTCTTTATTGTAAAACTCTGTACCATTATCTGTCTGCAATAATTTTGGTTGGGCTTTTTTTAATATATTTAACATACCTCTTGTGCATTCTTTTGCTGTTTTATTTTTCAATGATTCAACCCATACCTATTTTGTATATGTATCTATAATAACAAGGATGTATTTAAAACCATAATTTTGTTTAGAATGAGATTGCACATCTAATAAATCAGCCTGCCAAAGATTATCTTTAGACCCTGTTATAACAGTGCGCCTAGGAAATATTTTTCTTGCAGGTCGGTGTAGCTCATTTGCTATATTTTCTAACGTAATCATTATACTATAATATCCAGTTCACGCAATTCTTCTAAAATTGTTATAATTTCATTATTTACACCGGTATTACCAGCGCTTTGAGCTGATGTTAAAAGATTTAATCTAGCCACCAACTCGTTTGGATCATCATAATAAACTAATTGTGTTTGTGGTACAACATCTTTATATAGACCGGAACCTTTCTTAATCTGTGGTGATAAACTAAACTTAAATAACTCACCAGTTGGAGGTTCTTTAAATGTTGGAACAACTGGTTCTGGACTAAACTCAAAAGATTCATTTCTTATAGTTGAATTGTTATGAATCTTATTTTGTTTAGCGTTGGAGCTAGATATATAGTTATCAAATGGTTTTAGATTTAATCGCAAAGGAGTTTTCAATTTAGCATTGTCAATTTGGGTTATTTCTGTATTTAATTTGTTTTCCTCAATTTTCATACGTTCATATAAAGGTTTAACAACGTTTACCCATTTAAAGTATCTTGATGTCTTAGGTTTTCCATCTACTTTTAAATGAGCTTTAGTTATCTTTAAAATATTATAATATGATTCCATATCAGCTATGGTTGTATTTTTTGGTTCTTTCTCACATAATAAAGACCAAAGTCCGACAGTCCATGGATAGTAATTATCGAGTATATTTAAGTTGCCATGGTTAAAAGTTACTAGAAAATCTGCTATTTTAAGTTTATCGGTAGCTTTGTCATAATACATACCATACGACCTATCATAACCCCGTAGTTGGGGGCGTGTATTAAAAAAATTATTGTATGATGAATTTAAGTTATCGTCATCTTCATCACTTGCATATTGTACTTCTATATTTTTTTGATCAACTGGATAATTATGTGAAATATGTGATTTATTTTTTTTTGATAGTATGTTCAATGGTTCGAGAATTGGTCTAAATGTTTCATGAAAATAATTATCAGAATCTATAACGCCACGTTTCATTTCCATTATTTTACGTTTAATATTTTTTTTTGATGTTATTAAATTTTCTAATAAATTTTTATCCATTTTTATATTAAAAAATTAAAATCTATATAACTGTCTTGAATGGATACGGTTAATAGTGTGTGGTCAGTGACAGTAATTCAACTGTATATATTACAGTATATAACTGTATATATATATATATCGACAAATAGTTATTTAATTTTTATGAAAGTGTGAAAACCACATCTATATCTTCCCTTGCCCATTTCACGGGTTTTATCAATAACCAAAAACCCATAATCATTGTGATTCCAACATAAATGTGAAATTTTTCTGAATTTTAAAAAAATCATATCTGCAGATGAATGATCATTGAATATATGGTGTAAATTTTTATCATCTTGTTTAAGTATTATTAAAAAGTTTGAATTATCTCGCACTAACTGTTTTGGTGTCTTAGAATATGTTTGTGCCAGATAAAATATTGAGCTAGCACCTGAATGTCTACCCATTGTGAAGAACTCACGGATTGGTGACTGATTATTTAAAATTACATCATCAAAGATAAAAATTGAATTTTTTAGAGCAAGATTAGATTTAATAACTTGTTCACCTTTTGAAAAGATGATAAAGTTAACACCTTTTATACCATTTATTATTTTTTTTAATAAAACATATTTTTCTTGGCTAGAGGTTTTAGAATATAAATAAATATTTTCAAACCTTTACCCGTTTGCGTGTGTGATTAGATTGAACATTATATTTGTCTTACCTAAACCACTAGGGCCTATTAAAATAGCCCGTATGGTATCTGGCAATAATGGTCCATGCCTTGATGGTTTTTTTATTGATTGAGTATCTACGTTATCAATATTTAATTTAACATCCTGCTCGATTAATTCCATTTTGCATATAAATACAACGTTAACTATTATAAAATAACAGTTGTGTGCAATGCGTTCAACTCGCAAGAGGGGTACAAATAAGACTGGTAAAGGATTATTAAACACAGGGGTGTTAAATAGACTTCCATTTGAAGCTCAAAGCTCATGTGCCAAGTTATTAATTTTGTGGACCAGGTACTAGATTGAAAAAAAAAAAATTGATGCACACACGGTAATGAACACCATGAAAGCTAAAAGAAAAATAGGTACGGGTTGTAAATGGAAACGTGAGATAAAAAAAAACAATGGTAATTAGCAGCGAAGAAAAAAAGAAAGCCTAATAAAAAGAATGGTGGCATGAGATTTATTTCAACACCACGTCAGACTGGAGGTGTGATACCTTTGGTACCTATTTTCGCAGGATTATCGGTACTCGGTAGTTTAATGTCTGGAGGTGCCAGTGTGTACAATGCAATACAAAATTCAAAAAGAAAAAAAGGTAGTGGTTTAAAGTCAAAGAAAAAAAAGTAATGGAAACGCTACCTAACAGACCCCTTACAGACCAAGATATTATAAAATAAGCAACAAAGTTTAAAATCGATCATTTTCGTGGTGTCTTTTCACGTGATAACTTACCTAAAAAACCACATTCAATTGAATGTGCAATATTAAACTTGGATATATCTTCAGGTAAAGGAAGTCATTGGGTAGCGTTTTATAAAAATAAAGATAAAGTTGTGTATTTTGATAGCTTTGGTTACTTAACTTCACCAATTGAGTTACAAAAATACTTAAAAGGGAACAAAATTAAATATAACTACACTAATTATCAAAATAAGAATACATTTAATTGTGGACACTTATGCCTTATTTTTTTACAATGCAAGAATCAGTTACTTTAAGTTTAACTGGTAATACAACTACATTATCTGTACATTATTTTCCACCAATTGATGTATACGATGACTCGGAAATTGCTTTGTTAAATCTGCAAACATATAATACATTTCCAAACATAAACGAAACTAATAACCACTTTGAAATACATTTAGTTAACCCCGATCGTTTACTAAATAATAATAAATTCCCAACCTGTTTTATCACACTGAAAAAGGAGTATTACGATATTAAGGATATTAAAAATCAAATTTTGGCACAAATAAATAACTTTAATAATGATTTAGAATACTTAGAAATAGAGAAAATAACTTTTGATATTGGGATTGATCAAGTAGATTTTAGGACAACCATATTCAGTAATGGTACAATATGTTTTAATGTAGAAAACAGTATAGCACCTTTATTGGGGTTTGAAAAAAAAAATTATGAACAATACATTGATGGTCATCGATCACAGAAAGTGTCAAATTTAAACATTGTTAACTCAATAAAAGTAATGTGTAATATAGCTCAAGGTTCATTCAACAACCATATGTCAAGTCATTCGATTTATGAGTTTTCCCCGAGTGAGAACATAGGGTCGAAGCTGATTCAAACACCATCTAACCTAATATATTACAAATTAAATAAAACAAATATCGAATCATTAACTATACAATTAGTTGATCAAGATCATAATCCGATAAACAATTTAGGTGAGAAATTAATAATCAATCTACATATTAAACGTTTTGGATCTTGAGATGGGATTAAAATTCAATATAAGTCCATTACATCAGACAACACCAACTAGTTGTAAAACCAAAGTGACACCATCAACATCAAATAAAGTTAAAAAATTAACTATTGAAAATAAAAAAATTTTACAGGCTTTAGGATATACATTAAAGTAAAATGCCTGAGAGTGATATTTTAGATATTAGTTCACAGTATGAAACAGATTCTAAAATTACAAAAATTGAATTTCATTCGTATACTCCGTATACTACATCATTTAAAAATAACGATGAAATACGTATATCAATTCAACAAACGGATGTTTATCCGTATCTACATGAAAGCTTTATATATCTAGAAGGAAAAATAACAGAAGCTGGTAAAGTGTTACTTTCTAATAATGGTTTTTCATATCTCTTTGATAAAATACGGTTAGAAATCAATGGTATAGAAGTAGATAGTATACGTGTTCTTGGTATCACTAGCTCATTAAAAGGATACTTATCGGGTACTCCAGTTGACTATTATTGTTATGAAAATGCAGGTTGGACTTTTAAAAATAATACAAAATCAACGAATAATGCGGGTGAATTTAGTGCAAGTATTCCATTGAAATATTGGTTAGGTTTATTTGAAGATTTTAAAAAAATACTAGTTAATTCTAGATTAGAACTGATATTAACACGAAGTCATAGTGATTTAAATGCTATAAATGTAAAAAGCGAAGGAAGTGCCACTACAGGTGCAGTCACCTTAAATAAAATAGTGTGGAAGGTACCACATATCACCGTTGACGATGAAGAAAGGTTGAAATTATTAAAACTTGTAGAAAAAGAAAAAAGTTTGTTTATTCCTTTTAGATCATTTGAAACATTTGAGTATCCTGAACTGGGAACTACTTCCAAAGCTGTATGGAACTTAAAAACTGCTTCAAAATTAGAAAAACCGCGATTTATTATAGTTGGTTTACAAAAAGATCGAAAAAATCAAATATCAAAAGATTGTAGTGTATTTGATAAATGTGACCTAACAAACGTGAAAGTATTTCTCAATTCATTAGCTTATCCTTATGATAATTTAAATTTAGATTTTAATAAAAACAATTTTTCGATATTATATGATATGTATACATCATTTCAAGAATCGTACTACGAAAAAAAAATACGTAATCCGCTGTTGAGTCCTTCAACTTTCTTAGAAAATGCTCCTATAGTAGTTATTGATACTTCAAAACAGAACGATTCAGGTACAGCCTCATCAGTAGATGTGCAATTGGAGATTGAGGCATCAAAGCCACTTACGGGTGTATCTGCATACTGTTTATTAATTCATGACCGAATTGTTGAATATGTACCTTTTACTAGAGAAGTAAGAAAACTTTTGTAAATATATACATTAAAAATAATTAATGAAAATTGTAAATTTTAATTGCAATTGATTATTGTATACTAATAAAAAATAAAAACAGATTATTAACCTAACCAAAGTTTTATTTATTTACCATATTTAATTATAAAGTGGTATAAAAAATGTGTAATTTGTGATCACGTTGATAAAATGTACAATATGTGTGTACACGGTAAAAACTTGGATAGAACATACAAAATATACCTACTTCCATGTCCCTCACCATATATGCTCGAACCTATTAACATTGATTGTTAATACATTTATATATATATATTTATAATCAATGATATTAAAAACTTGAATTATAACAATTACTGAAAAACATGATTATAGTCGATTAAATGGCGTAATGCTTATCTTACGTATTTAGCATCGAAAACCACCACCAAAATTCACGAAAGAGTATAATAAAATAATATCCTTAAATAGCATACAAATACTAAATATTTTTTCAATGACCATAATAATTCATATTACTTATTTACTTATGTTTCTTACTGATAATGTTTATTCCTTACAATACCTCCGTATGGCGTATAGTAATCATGTCCATGTGATCTTTTTAAATATATTTTTTTAAATCTTATTTTAAAAATGTTGATTAAAATTTTGGTGAAATGTAATTTTGTTTTTCTTGTAACTGATTATTCAAATTTATTTAATCAGAGTATGTAAAATGAGAAAAACGAATTGAACACAGACTTGAAAAATAATTCAGTAACATCTACTAATCCATAAGGTAACACTTAAATTATTTATACTTACAGCATAATTATAAAATAATGTGATTTTTCTAGTAATTGGTAATTCTAATTCATTTGATCAGAATTTGTCAAATGAGAAAAATGAATTAAACACAGACTTGAAAAATAATTTAGTGATGTCTATCATAATATAACATACATTTTTTAAAAGTTTATGATTTATTGTTATTGGTTTTTAATATCTTAAAATAAATACATTAAATATTTTTAACCTTAGGTTTCCAAGGAAATAAAAATTTAACAACCAAAAAAATATTTAAATAAAATGTGTAAAATACTTTGCGTCTAACATGTGCATATATTATTTTTCCAAAATTTGAACTTTCAAACCATTATAAAAAAAGTATCGCTTCAACTAATTTTTATTTAACAATATATTTATAAGATATTGATTAGTGAAACTAAAAATCAATTGAATTTATTGAATGGTTTTATTAATACCTAGGAAATAAATAATTCCATATTCATATTCAATATAAGTTGTTCAAAACAGTAATTAAATAAAAAATAAATATTTATTAAGTAAAATATACTATTATTAAAAATTATTTTAGTTTGAACATAAATTATTGTTTTTAATTATTTTATAGGAGATGTCAACTTTAATTGTAATGACAACATGGTTATTTTTGAAAATGATTCAATAGTATCTGAAGATCATATAAATTCTTCTCTTGACTTCAAAAATGATCCAGCTAGAATTCCAAATTCTATTCCAGTTGCATTGCAGTTATATTTTGTTGAAATTGGACTATGCTAACCTACATCTCATAACTTACCAAATAAAGAGTTTCCAAAGATATATGATTCACATGGTAAATTTCGTTCATTTCATGAATCATACTACTTTAAGCAAATTGAAAATCAACCTCTCTGTAAACGTTGGTGGTTATCATATTCATTAAGTGAAAATAAAATTTTTTGCATTTCCTGTAAGTTATTTGGGTTACCCAAAACAAAAAAACAAAATATAGTTTCTTCAGGTTCATGTGATTGGAAAACTATTTTAAGAGTTATTAGCTATCATTAAAATTGATCCCTAATCATTTAGAACCAGAAATAAATAGGAATATGTTTACCAAAAGATGGAGGTTATATTTCAAAAAGGAAATTATATACTTGGCTAATCACAAAGTTGCTGAAAATCGAGGAATTGTCAGAACAATTGTCGAAGCTTTAGTTTTTATTGCTCGTAAAAATATAGCTCTGAGAGGTCTTAATGAAAAACACACATCTTTAAATAAAGGCAATATTTTGGAACTAATATCTCTTTTAGGAAATTATCCCCCAACTTTAAAACATCATTTAAATATAATTAAGATTAATGATCGTAATCGTCTTATATTTTTATCTAACAGTAATCAAAATGTATTATTAGACATAATGAAGGAAGAAATTCGTTCAAAAATATTGGATGAAATAAAACATTCACAAATGTTCTCTGTGATTATTTATACAACAACAGATATTTCTAATCTAGAACAATTCATATTTATAGCAAATTAGGAAGTTAGGAAAGGAGATTCTGGGTATGTATTGAGACCTTGGTTGATGACACCATTAAATAATCCGGACCCAATTACCCCAGAAGGACGTTATAATGGATGGTTCTGTAAAACTAGGTCGTTGATTGAACGTACTAATGGGTTACTCAAAATGCGATTTTGGTAAGTTTTTATCAGTTATGGCCCGTCGCCCGTGGGTAAAATCGTAAAGAGGGATAGAATTAAAATGTAACTGTTTTAAGTTTTTAACTGTGTAAAGTTATATGTTGGTGTATTAAAATTATTAACCTAACAATAAAAAATCCTTGCCATCCGCACAGTGATGGCTATCCTATGTTCAAGGTGTATCTGTCGATACAATTAAAAATATAAATTGCATGGGTGATAATGGACCATGGGGGGTATAGACATATAATGGGTAATAAACCCTAACTGAATAAGAAAAATATACAAAATAGATTAACCGGAGATTGCCTTTTTGGCTTATACAGACATCAAGTTATAATGCATTTATAATGCAAGTAGTAAGTAATAAATAGTAGTAGTAAGTACCCAAAGTTAAATAAAAATAGAAATACTAGGTAAATGCTTATTGACAATAATTTTAGAAAAAGACTAATGAAGACAGTTAAAATTTCCACCAAGTTTATAAGTTAATAATTTTCATAACTTTCTGTTATTGAAGTTCAAAAATATTAAAGGTTCATAATGTAATTTTTCATATTCATTTAAGTTCAAATTTTTTGAAAATGATTAATCATTATTAGCTGGTCGTAGGATGCAACGTCAAATAATTAACAATTATAGGTAGTAATTAGGTAGTTAATTTTCTATTATAAAATGAAACAAATAAACTATATAAATTACATACATACCAGTTTGACTTGCTATATTTTATTTGATTGAAAGTATTATTTTGTTTACTACAATAAACGTTTTATAAAACCTTGGATTAAAAAATTTAATTAACAATTAGGAAAAAGTATCAACTACGAGGAATAAAAATTAAATAAAAATTAGAAAATGGATTATGATATAAGAAGAATGTTGATATGAAGATTTTATTCAATTATTTATTTATTTATTTAGATTTGATATTAAGATATTTAACCACTCTGTTATAGCTTCTTTAGCCTAAACATCTCTTAGCTTGAGTTTTAGCTTTTCTTTATAATACATGGCCTTTAGCTCTAACATTCGGGCAGTTGTACTATCATCATACTTAATTTTTCAATAGCCTGAGTAGTATATGTTAATTTTGATTTCATACCAAAAGATCTAGAAAAGTAAATTAATGATTAACATAATTTGAAATATTGTAGTTGGTAAAACATGCACCATATTAAAATACCCCAATTGGAAATTCACAACAGGCGCAGTACTGAGTCAGTATCGACTGATACTGATGCGTAACTGGTAGCCAGTATTGGCGTATGTCTGGGATGATAACGCTATTCCAGTATTGGATTTTCAGTATTGAGCCAGTACTGGTATTTGGTTAAGGTGTAGTACTGATCCAGTACTGGTATTTGATTAAGGTGTAGTACTGACTTTAACTGGTACCAGTTTAATAATGGTATATAAGTTATATATAGCTGCATATAAACTATCTACAAATGAAGGAGCAGTACATCACTGTACCAGTAGAGTATATGAGCTCATACAAGGGGAGAGATGGTATAAATTGCAACATACTTGCAAGATATCCTGAGAAGTTCCGCATTACAAAAAAAAAACATAACCACTAATAATAATTACAATGAACTTAGTAACTTTATTCATTATTTTTTTAAAATAAAAATAATAACAATTATTATTTAGTAATAATCAAAAGTAATATGTTCTCGGGTTTCAGAACTGCGTTTATTATCAAGTCTCTCCCTCTTTCTACCATATCTATTCTTGGCGCCAGAAAACCAGCGGCTAAGTTGACTAGAAATTTCTTTATTGTCAACGTTTGTTAATTTGGTAGAAACCACTTCTAAAATTAAAATATAAATATGAATTATTGCTGTAATTTTTTCGAAAAAAAAATAAATAAATGGTTAAATACCGACCGAATGAATATTTGTAAGTTTCTGTCACAGAAAAATTCAATTTTCTTACACCGTTTGTTTCTCTCCCAAAGGCAGTGTAGAGTAATTGTACATCTTTGGTAATAATTCTAGGAATTAATGCTGTAAAAACTTATGACACTTTTGTTGTTTTCTTAATATTATACACCATATACAATTTCTGAAAGATTAAATAATAGTTGATAATAATAAATATTTTATATCAACTCAGAAATAATTCTTACCAGTTTTTTTAATAATTCAATATAAGTTTTTAATTGTTCATCAAAAGAAACAAAAGTCTTAAAAGTCAAGAAGTCTAGAAATCATGTGAAAAATAGCCCTAGTCATTTTTGCTTCCTCTTTTACTCGGTACACTATGATCCTGCATATTATGCTCTTTACTGCGTAATCAATATCTGATTTGGTTGCAGCTTCTTTAGCTGAAATAGATAAAATGAATACATAAATATATTTATATTAATTATATTCTAGTTTTGACTAAACTTAAAAGTTTAAGTATAAAATGAATTAAAATCTAATAAATAATTTTGTATAACATACTCATATATTTACTATTGTAGCTACATGTTGTGCAATGCTGATTTGACATTATTTTACTTTCAACAAACCATTAATATTTTTAAATATTATTTATAGAAAATTATACACATCCTCAACAAAAATTACATTTTAAAAAATTTACCTATTATACTGTTTTTTTCTGGGACTCGTTTTTCAATGTTGTCTGTATTTGGTTGTTCATCTAAAATAGATGATTGCAATTCTATTAAAAAATGTAATACTATACCTACGTGTACAAATAAAATATATAGAACAGCAAAAAAACCTATTTACATTATTTTAATGCTTCTTTAACTAGAGATACTTACATTTGTGCTTTAAGATACTATTTTGACTGCTGTTTAACATTGGTAAGACTTGATAGATTAATTTTCTCCCTTTTATATGTTTTATTCGATGAATCTGTATCTTCACTGCTTTTAGCAATATGTCCTAAAACCATAAATTGATAAATTCACACATTAGTATAATGTTATACAGTAAAACAATGAATACTATTTTTATTCAATTGGAATATGTAATTGGAATTTAACTTACTGCTAATTTTTACTCGAGTTGATGGCATCTGTTTTTTCTTTTATATGAGCCAAATGATTTGCTTGAAGAATCTGTATTTTCATTACTTACAGCAATATGATCTAAAACCATAAATAAAAAAATTAACAATACAATATAGCTCAATATAGGTCAAACGTGTTGGTTAGAACCATTAAATAATGGTAAACCATCAATATTAAATAACAAGCGAATACAATTTTCAGAATATTCATCAGTAATTATGTCCTTCAAACCTTGTTCTATACCAAGATACATATAAAATCCAGTAGTATTTTTTAAGCTATTCATTGGTTTTATATTTGTATTTGATTTAGTTTGTAATAAGGTAGTTGCAGATTTTGGTAAATCAGGAATATTTTCTTCCCTTAATATCCCTAATAAGTCTTCTATCGTTTCAACAGTCAGATGGTTTCTATGTTTTACAGCCCAGTCTTGTAATTTTTCACGAAAACTGGGTTCTACCAAAATGTTACTATGATCATCATTACCAAGATTTAGTAATTTTTGAGAAAATTCATGATCTGGCAAACTATCATCTGGAGATCTGTCAGAATATCCAAAAGATGAGTGACAGATTTTGAGAACTATTGTCAAAATAATTTGAACTAGAATTATCATGTTCATGAATATCAGGATGTTCACTAATATCTATAGACTGAGTATAAGTTGATAAATTGCTAGAGACATCAATTTCCATAGGTAAATCATTTGAAGAATCCAAAGATTCAGATATATTTGGTTTAACATCTGATGTCATTGATTCTACATCAGATCGCTGTTTTAATTTACGATGTTTTTTCAGTCAGTAATATGCAGAATTTTCTTTAGTATTGGTTTATAGAACAAAACAGAATAAATAAATAAAAATTAGTTAAATTTAAGGGAAAAAATGGAATGTTAAATTTAACATAGAGTTGATACCTATATAGGTATACTATTATCAATTATATTCAGTTAAACATACAAGGGTACCACAAATAAATTACATTACTAATAAATAAATTAAATACTAAGAAATTATTAAGATAGGTGTTATATAATACTTTCATTTACTTTCTAGTAGCTATTAATAGTAATAAGACCTAAACACTAACCTATTTACTAAATTTCTTTTAAAAACTCCAAATCATTTTAGGTTATTGTATACTGTATCAACTAAATTGATATAAAATGTGTAAAAATGAGTCACAGATAAATTGCATAAACAATTACTAAACATAATATCATGGATTGATAGTGAATTAACATAGTCCTGTAAACATGATTTAGTAGCCCTACACATTCAATTCTAATGAACTATTGAAAAAATCAATTTTGTACAAAACTCAGCAGAAATAGAAATGCTTAGGCAGGGACGGTTATAGGCGTAGGCAACGTAGGCACAAGCTTACGGCGGCAAAATTTATTTTTATATATAGAGGTGGCATATAAGAAAAAATAATAAAACAAGAGGCGGCAATTTTGATTTTTGCCTGCATATAAAAATTTACTTGTATCGGCCCTGTGCTTAGGTATCTAATTAAAATATTTAAATATGAATTAAAGTAGAATTTATTGATTACTCCATGACTAAATTTAACAAATTTAATAACATATTATGTCTTAATGATACTCGTTCATATTTTATTATAATACTAGCAGGCTGGCCAGCCTGCTAGCCGGGTGTGTCTCGCTCTACTGTGAAATTCGCTCTAAGTGATATTCGCTCTAAGTGAGTACCCTAGATCGAAGACGGGGGTGTAAAGAAAATATCGTAAAAAGTCTAATAGTCACAATTTTAGTTAACCTAACCTCCAGGAGTTGTGGAAGGCGCCGAGAGGGGTCCTAATCTAACCTTAGATGGAGTTGGGTGAAAATCGTTTTACCGGGAATTCGGTCGGAAATCGTAATCGGGTGTCTAGAAAAGAGATCATTTACTAAAAAAATACTTAAGTCGATCGCTGTGTTTATGAGTTATTACCTATATAATATTTTTTAAATATACCTAACTGATAGTATTATCATTGTTATCACTCTCGGTGTAAAAGTTTATCTCGACATAATTGCCCGGCTGTTTTTGGAATGTGTAATAATGTAATAATATATATTATATTACATAATATAAAGATACGAAAAATGGTAATTGATTGTCTGATAATCAAATTAGCGATGTCACAGTACATTTCCCGGGGGATTTCGACGCTGTCCCGAATACCGTCGACCGCTGGCAACTGGCCGCTCCCAATCTGTAGCAACCAAGTAGCAAAGTCCACGTCATTGTCGGCACGCTATTTCGCGTCAGACTGAACTGTTCCAAGTCGCGCCACAGAGAGTTATATTTAATCGACGACCTTACAATGTCACTCCTTGTCCCTCTGCGCACGACAGGAAGTATCTGTTTGAAGTCGCAGGCGAACAGGACCGGTTTCCCACCAAACGGTAATTCCGATCCACCAATGATGTCCTTGAGCAATCTATTGACCACCTTGAGTTGTAGTCCCGGTGACATTGGCGCTTCATCCCAGACGATGAGTGCCGCGTCACGTATCCTCTGAGCGCGCAACGACTGCATGGTAATGGTCGACGTCGAATCGTCAGTCAGCGTCCCGAACGGCAACCCGAACGTCGAGTGCACCGTCATGCCGCCATCCATCAGTGACGCTGTAAATGCAACGGACAACACGGATCGCCCTTGGTTGCAAAGAGACCTTTATGAGACATTCACATAGCGTCGTTTTACCTCATCCTCCGGGTCCGTCGACGTAGAACATTTTTGAGCAGTTTATGTTCTCGTTTATGGCCGCTATCACACGATCGAACACTGTCCATTGTTCGTCGTTCAAGCCGTCCAATTGTACAGTCCAGCATACCGCCGCGTCTATTGCACACAGAATGTCATCGTCAGGGTCTTCTTCTAGCAGTGCGACGTCCAATAGAGGCAAACTGTAGTCCAAGAGCGATTTCCCGTGAACCTGAAGTAACTGCGCGATGGCGTTGAGACACGCCGCTCTAGCGCGCTCAGCGTCTCGCAATCGCTGATTAAAGTCCTCCATCATGTGAGCTTCGCTGACTTGGTACAACGCCAGTGGGTTTGCGGTCTCGCAAAGCAATAGTATCGTCACAAATAGATAACGAAGCTTAACTGGAGTGTCCAATGTTGCCGATTCTGCCATGCAAACCTGCAGAGCTCGGTCGTCTTCCAAAAGTCCCATTGCGACGGCTGCAGCCGCATAGGTTGTATGCACCACCCGTCTACTGTCCTCATATCGCGGAAAGACTGTGAACCTCCATTGTGCAGAAGTAGCAATCGTAAATGAAAACGATCTCGATCAAGTGGGTTGACAACGTACATTCGAGCCAATGTCTCGTACGTCATCTGTCTTTGCCGTCACGCCCATGACCTGCGTGTCACGTTCCAAGTGTAGTGTACCGGTACAGGTATTGTCTAGCCTCGACATCGATGGCGTTGAGCGCGAAGAAGGCCGAGAGTTTAGTTCGAGCCAGGGCGGCGTTTTGTACTCGCTCCAGTACCTGTCCGGATTCAAAGTACACGTTGTGATAGTTTTCCAGGTGGACGGGAAGTCTAACGATGGTATGACTCTTGTTATGCATTTCATACGAAAACTACCTCCAAACAGCTTCTGGCGGACTAACGTACCGCGAGTTTATGTAACTGAAATCAATAATATATATTATATAAAAAAATAAATATATTATATTAAAAAAAAAAAAAAAGTGTTAGGCAACAACAGCATATATCATTATACAATTTATATAAAATATGTATGTATAATAATAATACATTTAAAGTGTAGTAGTAGTTAACTAATATGTGAAACTGGTATGTCATATGCAATGTTATTGTAGTTTACAATTGTTTTTCTTGGTTTATTTAATTACCTTGATATTTAAATAAATTAAATTAAATTATAAATTGCTAATTATAATCATATTATATTATATACATTGCATAAATAATAATACATAAAAATAATAATAACAAAGTTAACGTTACTGGGAAAATTGATACAACTTTACAATATGTTTAGTAGACTGTTCTGAGTGTATTGTATTGAAATAGTATATTAGATATTTTTATTGCATAATCTAAATAAATGACATACAAATTACCCCAAAAAAATAACAGATATAATACCAGAAGTACATTGCAAAAAAAAAAATATATATAATGACATAATAACAATAAAAAATAAGATTTAACAGTAATTACCGTTAAATGATATAATAATTATGCTATGTATTCATATAGCATATAATGTAATATACTATTAAATGAATAAGTATTTTTAAAATAGTAAAAAAACAATAGAGAACAAATTAAGTTAAAATAAAAAAAAATAATCTAAAACAATTATAATAATTAATGAAATGTAAATGTGTTTATATTTACTAATCTATTTCGTCTCCGTCCCAAATTTCCAAGGTAGCCGCGTCATGGCCCTTGTATACGTATTTATACAAATACATTACGCTCTTCACAGTAGAGCACAACAAACTCATTGCCAACAGGATGACCTCTGACGTTTGCCACAAGTCCATTGTTCGGTCTGCGGTAAGTCGGGTAACTACTATCAGAAATGTACACAGTCTCTACTCAAAAAAGTTAAAATCAATTAAAAAAAAGAACGTGTTTACGAATTAGACGAAGAGGCTTACAAAGTGGGTCATGAAGTGGTACGTCTTCCTCCATATCATTGTCAGTACAACCCGATTGAATTGATATGGGCACAAGTAAATGGCGAGGTAGCTACTAAAAACAAAACTTTTAAAATAGCAGATGTTGAAAAATTAACACATGAAGCTCTTGGAAATGTTACTGTGGAGAACTGGAAAAAATATGCTGAGCATGCAGAGAGCATACAAAAAGAAGATGCAGAAAAGGAATTGGTGTGAGAAATTCGTATGGAACCAGTCATTTTAACGATTAACCCTGAAGACGATGATTCCTCATTTCCAGATTCTGATGATAACGAAGACAATTGTGATGATAATATGTAATTAGAAATTTTTTTTTATTGTTTACTTACAATTGACATAGCGTAGTAAAACGGCTGAAATCTATAATTGTGTACTTTAATTTTATCAAAACATAACAATAAAAACATAAAATTATTACTTATTAAATGTTTGATTTTATATATATATATTATATATATACTGTCGTATACGGTGTTATGGGCTATGAGATATCTATAAGATATCTACGAGATTACAAGGCTAAGTTAGTATGACCATGCCTCGTGTCAAGGGTAATGCGGATGCTACTATGACCATGACACGTGTCGGAATAGTAAGCGCACCAATAATTATAGTGCACTAATGATGCATTTGAGATGTTATTGCACATTCTCAAATTCGTGTCCGAATTTGCAACAACAACAACAAGGACACCTGGTTTCACCCAGAAGGCGACAACTCGACGTAAACAAGAGACACACCACAATATATAAGGGAGCCCGAAGACCAGCAACGGCAGATGTACCAAAGCTATCAACAACTGAGCACTTTCACGACACTCAGCCACTTATTTTGTTTGTTACATGTATTTAATTTATATGCAATAAAGACATATTTCGTTATTGAGTTTAACTTTCGTTCAAAATAACCATCTGGATTTAAATCTGATACTGGCACGCAACAACGGTGTACGCTATAATCTTGTCATCGACAATATACGTTTTGCGTATACAGCAACAGCGTTATATTATTTTCCTGAGTTAATTATATTTATTCCTTCTAGTACGTAGTCAACACTGAATAGTTTATTTGTGTACTAGTAAATAATTGTAATAAGTAATAACGGTCATAAAAACTAGTGCCAAACATCTTTGATCGTGATAAAATTTAATATACGATTTGTGATGATATGAACGTGGTAAAATGATACGGTTACTTTATTTCAAATATACCGCCAACAGCTGTTACTATTCAGTGTGATATCACAGAGGTGGGCGGAGCCACCAACCGCACATTCATTTGGCCGCGATTCCATGTCGTACGTCTCGACACTGTGTCAGTATCTCGTTTGATGTCCTTTGCAATAAAAATCGATTAGTCAACCGTACATCTTAGTTATGTTATTGCTAACTTTAATGATAATCTTGACACAATGACACAATATTATCACAATACCTATTCTTTTTCTTTATTTTAATATTATTATATATTCTAAAGTAAAAAGATCTGTACAAAATTTGAAAGTTGATGTATGAATTTTATGATCAAAGTTAGAAAACAACTAGCCCTTTTGGGTATACACCTATTTTTTAAATTATATTGTTAAATAATATTGATACGCAAATGATCCAAGACCTTTTAAACGGTTGATGCGCAAATGATATATAACCCAAAAATCAAACGATGCGCAACTGTCTTACAAAAAAGGTCAAAATTAACAATAGTTGAACTGTAGTCCAAATTATTATTTGTCTCTCAACTGGTAGACTTTAGTATAGAGGTATTCCAAATAAATTTGACTAGATTACTATGGACTATTTACAATATTAATAATTCAAATTAAATCATTAAATAAAGGACTTTTTTTTAATATTTTATTATATTTCATAAAATTAACAGTGGATTAATACATTTGTTTAATTCTAAGTTCAATAGATAATGAATTGAGTAAGAATTTTGTATCACATAGCACATTGAGTAATAACAAATTGTTTACCGGATTAATAGTTCATAGTACATCAATGATATCAACTAATAAAAATGTTTGCACTGTTAAACCAAATAAAGGCCATTGAAAGATTCATATACTTCCAACCCTTATATTGATAAAATATTTTGAATCTGTAAAAAATAACAAATTTGATGTAATAAATTAGTATAAACACATACAATGAGTGGCTTTTTAAATATTTACTTTTTACCTTTAATGTATTATATGTATTATAATACATTCAATAAATTGTTAGTACTCAAGTTGTATCATAGTTAAATGTATAATGTAAAATATAAAGTATTATGAATAAATAAGATCTGATTATTTATTTTTAGTCACTGTACATAATAATTATATACTTGGCACAAAATTACAAAATAACATGTCCTAAACAATTTAAATTGTGTATGGAAAATACCATTTTAATATACAGGCTAGTCATCTAAATACTTAACACTGGAAGATAGGCTTTGCTGTAGAACTGATATCATATAAGTTATTAAAATATGTTATGATTCTAGGCGAATACATAATAAATGTTGATAATCTAAAAGACCGCACAATTAAAATTGTAATTTGTTCTTGGAGGATTGAATACAAACATACATTATATAAGGTATTAAGGTCAGAAGTGAGGATAACAATAAATAGTTCAATATTATTCAAATAAAAATAAAATTTAGGTTTCTGCTTATGATAAAAAAAAAAACAATACAATTATTAAACGGTTAGCGCCCTCACACTTTTTATTCAGGCTTGGGACTGGCAACTCATGCATAATATCATGTAAGTGAATAGTTATCGGTTTACATGTTCCTTTTTGAATCCATTAACAATCAGATAGTATACAGGTCAAGTTTATAATTTATTTTTAGCTGTGTTATGTTTTATTTTTTCCAATTGGTAAATATTTTTACATTATTTTTAGAATGATAACATATTCATCCTTGCTGTTGTTTGGCCATCTTTTTTCTGCAACTGTTGTGTCATTGGTGCAAACCCAATTGGAAGTTCCTTCCTCAGGTATGTGCAATGTAATGGCCAGAGCTCGTTTTATCTCCCATATGTAATATTGCAGCTTAAGTTTTGTATTGTGCTCCAGCAATTTCCAAAATAGAAGTGGGTACGCCACTATGTTTTAGGTCTGTTATCTTGTTGGGAACAAATTGACCGTTTACAAATGTTGGAATAAATAGCTTTAGTTGAATTACTATATACTCATTTGCCACTATTATCTGATGTTTATCTTAAGAACCTCTGATGTTATTACAATTATTGCATTTGTAGTCATCTAATATATTCCAAACATTTTGGTTTGTTGAAAATAATGTTTGCAAAGTTTGTGATCTGTGCTGTGGAATTTCAAAATGTAGAATTAAACTTGTAGGTGCATTGTTGGCCGTTGTATGATTACAAGTATTGTAACGAATGGTATACAATTCTTGAAATCTAATAGGGTGAAATAGCCGGTACTGAATCCCCCCCCCATCTTCACCACCCCCGATTGTACTGCGCCACCCCCCCCTCCCCACCTAAACACTACGTCATTGGAGAACCCCTGCACCACCCCTAGTATTTCGCCACCCCTCCCCCTCCCGCTGCCTAACCACTACGACATGGGAGCACCACCACCCATACCGCGTCACCGGCGCCCCGCCCATCACACTATTATCATGTCCTATTATCGGCGTCGTCGACGGTGGCGCCATCTATCCGAACATTTTGCTGACGTGGTTCTTTGGCTCCGTATCAGCTAAATACGATATGTATTATCACGCTATCATATTATCATCAACGGTGGCGCCATCTATCCGTACATTGGGCTGACGCAGTTTTTCGTCTCGCTTCCGTACGATATCTCTATGTTATCACGCTAAAACGTAACCACCACTTGCACCGTATTTCGCGAATAGATCAAGTGTAAATAATTACGCGGATTTTGGGTCAGTTAAGTACAATAATATTTTTACACAAATCAGTAACACTCTATTCGCTTAACGTGTAACAAGTGAGTTTCATTCTAAAGGACAAAAAATGACGGGTAAAACTATCTCTGTGGCTCACGGCGAACGTGGTAAAAAAAATATACAAAATTCGTTAATCATGCAACCGCCTAACGATTTAATCGACTCCACATAGATATATATAGATCCCGTCGATTAAAAGCCGTGATAGACTTTTTCTCAAAGACGAAAATAACACGCTATTCAGAACTACTTATCGCGGTGAAAGGACGCTAGCCATCGAATCGCACTTACAACAAGGATGTCGCGTGGTGTTGAGCGGGAGCAATCTATTAAGAATACACGAAATGCAATGGGCCATCAGCGAATCGTTCTCGTGCAAATCTAACGTCACGCGATGTGCGGTTATGGTTCAAATCGATCAGATAGCTACTTATCTAAGTACTAATGCTTATGCCAATAAATCGTCGACCACAGAAGAAATTTCAACAGCCACCCACAATATCCATCCCGATCTTCATGCGTTGAATATATTCCCGAATAGCGAGAATAGTTTGGTAAATCAGATCAAATTGTATGCGAACAAACAGTTGGCGATGTGTTGGACGACTAATATTCAAAATAACGAAATAGATTACATCCTGAGCAATGACGGGGCCGGTGACATTGAAGAGGTGATTATTATACAGTACAATATTAAAATATATCTAATAATACAATATTATTTCGTATTACGATAAAATATATAATATTATATATAAAAATATATCTTATAACATGCATTTATACGTTTATTATTTTTCACAGCTTATAGGATTCCACGAAAACGAGAGGCCGGCCATGTACACATATTAAGACTAATGACGCCCTTATGTCTGAACTCGACATTCCGAATGCTGACCAAATAATAATAAGATGAAACACATGTATTATGATATACAAATATATATATATATATATAAATGCACAATCTGTTTGTATAGAGTGATATTATTTTTGTCATCAGTATAATAAAGTTATAAAATAAGATTTGTATAATGCAATGTTCCTTACATATTGTATTATATTTCAGAAAAAAAAAGTCGTTATGTATTTTTTTTATTATTCCATTTATTACAAAAACATAATTACAAATATTAAATATTGGATATATAATATATATATATAGTTATATTACGATATAAGTGTCGTATGCATTCTATGGTAAAATGTGAATACAGATATACCGTACAAGGGTCGAATGCATTTTAATAAATAGTAAATATTATAGTTTCCGAACTTCTCCGGTAAACGGATTGTATTGCATCACTCGATCGTGAATAACTAAACAGTAAGCGGCCGTATTAGCGGAAAAATTATTGGCTGCTTCTATTTCAAGATGGAGATCGAAGTTAGAAATTTTAGCATCGTCGGTCTGTCGCGAACAATCTATGTACATAAATGGTCCCAACTCTTTATATTTTTCTCTGGACAGATACGGCTGCGCGGTATCCCGTTCGTAATAATGTTTTTGGAAATCGGCATAATTTTGATTAGAACATTGTAAACAGGTTTTTGTCAAAACTTTCATTAAAATCTTCATACGGATATTCGATTGAATTAATATACGCTTTAACGTTTGTCAGCGAACACGCGTCGTACCTAATCATCGCTGTAACCGTCCGACACGCTTCCAGGCGTATTCGTGAGAAAAGCGATTATTAAACACCTAGGTTTTTCCACCTGCGAGCACGTTTTAACCATCCAAGAGTGTTTGCTCGTTAGCGGCGGATACTCGCAAAGTTCCCAATTTCTAAAAGCACAATTTATCATTTTTTTGTTATCGATGATTTTCATCAGCTTCAACCGCTCCCGGTCGTTGACTTTGATCACTGGTACTTGCTACAACACTCGCGTTAGCTGAACTTTGACTTTCACCACCAACGCCTTAACCGACGCGGTAGCCATGTCCCCGCCCACCACGCTGGTATTATGTAGTGCGCTCGTATTCGACATCGATTTATTCAATATTAGTTGTTGACTGCCATTTATCAATATTCGCTTGTAGTCTGCGCAAAAACTGAAAACGTGTTTTAACGGAATACAACCACTGAACGTGTTGTCTTTTTTGTTAGTGATATCCCAAGCAGCGTTTTGCAGGATTTTCGCATCGGCGGGTGAATACGAGCAATAACCCTTCATAGCACTAGTTATTCTCGGTTTTTTAACCCGCTGTACCTCGGTAGAGTTTATTTCATACTTCATTTCGTTAAATAAATTTGCTAAACCATTATGTGCGATAGATATCTCAGTTAGGAGTTCGGAAGGTTTCGTTATTTTACCCTCTATATAGATAAAACTATCGCTTGGTAACGTATGCGTATCGCGATTCTGAATGGCTATACGTATTTCGTCACCATTGTCGAGCGCGGACGATGAAAACGGTAAAAAAGAATGTAAAAACATTTCCCGTATCGGAGATTCGTTAACATACGCCCCGACTACATCCAAGAAGGATTTATCTATTGTTTTCGCGCAATATTAACACGGAATAGATATTTACTTGTTGCTAATTAAACGTAAAAATTTACGATTAACTAATGTCAGCTTTTTATTTTTTTTCAATGTTATCAACTTTTTTTTCGACGTTCGATGTGCTGTGGTGTGCACCTTCTGACCGCCGTAGCTTTAATGCGGTTGTCAGCATTGTTGTTCGCGTATTTATCGGCGTTAAACTTCAAACCCATTTTTTTTAAGGAGCCGAACGTTCACAGTTTTACCACAAAAATCGATTAATTTACCGTTTTGATCGGTCAACGATACTCGTACAAAATCAATCGTATTTGTTTTCAATTTATACAGCACGCATATTTCGGTATTTCGACTATTTTATAGCCGGGTGGAACGACTGGATAAAATTAGTGTATCGTGTGCGATTGCCGTCCGTAGTCACTATAATTACATCAAAAGCATCATCGCCCGTGTGCTCCTATCCGCTAGACAATAATAATATATGATTGCTATCCGGAGGTATATTATGGATGCGTGATTACCACCCGATAGAATACACTAGGTGCGTAATCACCCACCCGGTAGAATATTATAGTCATATAATTGACGCACGGTATCACGCGGATGACGCAAGGCGTGGGTAGAAGCGGATGCAGGTGCAGATGACCAACAGGGACCTGAGGGTACCGCGGGAGTCCCTGGATGATATATAAGGAGACCCAGATTAGGCACATTTCAGACGTGATCCATCAGAGTTAGAAAGAGCACCTTCACGTCACCCAGTTCAATAATCTTATTATTTGGACTTAGAATATTTTTCAGAGTTTAATTTATTAAATCATTTGGACTTAGAATATTTTTCAAATAAAAACACTTAGAAATATTTCGATCGTTTATATTTTTTACAACTACATCCATTCCATATTACATCTTTCAATTGCTTGAACGTGGCACGTTACAATATTGACATTCATAATTTTTACCACGCGATCTGATTCATGTCTACGACCACGCGTTTAAACTCGCCTATCGAAGCCCAATAACGGGGCGAAACTGTCCTCAGCGTTCAAGTCGATATCGCTATTACAATGAACTGCACATTTCAACGTGCTATTGTTGGTCGATCAACTGAAAAAATTTACACCGATGTCCTTCAAAAGTCCACGTATTTTAGTTTCCAGAATAATTTTTTCATAACATCCGGTCGGTATTTTAATCTTAGTCGCCCCCTGCAGCCCACCGTGTATAATATGTAGTGTAACACATCCTGCTTTGACGTTAGGTATAGAATTATATGTCTGGATGCTTAGAAGTCCGATTACGGATTTATCAGGCAATTCTTGGGGTGGGAAATAATGACATTCCAATTCGGAACTGTTACCGCTCAACGATACTGTTTGCGACGTCATGTCGGCGGCTGTGTATTATATTATATTATGTTATAACAATATTATATTATTATATTTATTCATAATATATTATTATTATTAATGTTTTACGGTTAAAATTTTTAAACATAAATGCCCGCAGTTAAAAGTATCGTATGCCTGCTTCCTCTCGTAGTGATATTCGATATCGCAGCCCTTAAAATATTTTTCCAATTTTAACGGCGGACGAAGATTACCAAAACTGTCGAAATACAAAACTGATTTTCCGATTTTTTTATAGCACACTCAATGCGTGCCCTTATTTTTTTCAAAGTCTAGATTAACGACCGCAGCTTCTTCGCGTCTAGGTGCGACGGGCAACCTGTCTATGCAATATACGCCTCTGAAATGAGATATTTTCACGCGTTTAGCGTATTCGCTAATTTCAAAATCGTAAAGGGCACGATTGGGCAGAGTAAGTTTTTTAATTTCGGTGACTTTTTATTAGATTTAATTTTTCAAGATTTATTATTTTGTTTTTTTCGCGTCGTCGATTTTTTTTTTTTTTGTTTGTTAGGCCGTGGTGTTATAGCGCTAGATTTCCGTGCTATAGTATAAGAGCCCGCACTTTTATACGACCTTAGATACACGCCTGTGGCTAAATGCACAGATGTGCCGACGTTCGATCTAATACCGCGTATCGTTTTAACGATGTTAGCAACGCCACCGGTCAGGGTGCCGAGCGCCGAGAGCCCCACCAACACCGGGATTAAAGTTAAAGAGCCCCCCGTTTTCGGAACTCTGATGACGCAAGGTGCTTTATTTTTATTTATTTTTTTCGAACGATTCCCCGCAGCAGATTTTACATGTTTTCACGCGACACGGACAGTCGATTTAATTAAACTATTCATATTCGGTGTTCCCGAACACGATTTTAGCGATTTTTTTAGCGATCTTTTACACACCCCGACTATACTAGAGAACTCACAGCCACTACCAATTTTTTGTTTAGCCTTCATACCTGTAGTTACAAACCACGCTGCGGCTATTTCTTTAAAATCGGCGTCTTTTGCCCCCGCTCTGCTCCAAGCACGTTCTTCCAATACATGTTCGGCCGCACTACGATCGGTCAAAGAATTATTTTAGCATAAGCTATATCGTGTTCCCTGCACGCCGAATCCAAACCGTTATTCCCGGCTGGCCGAGAGTGAGTCTTTTCTTTAAATTAGTCCCTGGTCCGCAGTACTGATAATCGGGCAGATGTAATTCAAACGGTAGACTATTTATTACGGTGTTCAGTAGACCTGCACCGCTATTGGACTTGTACTTCGAACGCGATAACATTATATGAGCACGTCGCTCTAACGTCACGCGTATTTATACAATGCGGTTTGTCGACCAAGTGATAAAGTTGAGAGTCGACAATATCGACCCGCTATCGTTATGTAATAACGGAGCTGCACCGCGCGCCCCGAGACATGGACCGTAGTTTCCGAACACAATACGCGCGCTGATCGTAGGCCCGTCCGGATGCGGTAAAACAAATCTCATTTTCACGCTTTTGGTTCACGAGAATGGGATTAAATTTGAAAATGTATATATTTATTCAAAAACACTAGATCAAGCTAAATATATAATGCTCGATAAAATTTTAAGCGGTGTTCCGGGTGTTAAATTATTTAAATTTAGGGAGAACGAAACTGTTATTCAGCCAGAAAAAGCTCTACCTAACTCAGTTTTTCTTTTTGATGACGTCGTAACTAATAATCATAACATTGTTCGCTCATATTTTACTCACTCAAGACATCATCTTATAGATGTGTGTTACTTGGCACAAACGTATTCACGCGTCCCGAAACAATTGATCCGCGACAACGCTAATTTTATAGTGCTTTTTAAACAAGTCGAAATTAATTTAAAACACGTCTACGACGAGCATTGCTCTGGCGATATCAAGTACTCAGAGTTTAAAGATTTTTGCACGACGTGCTGGCGGGGCAGGCGATTTGAATTCGTCGTTATCAGTTTACTCCGTACCACGAGAGAACGCATACGGCGGCTGACCAAAATTGGTTCTTCTGCGCATCCCTAAACGTTACTCTGCCATAGGGAAACCGGTTTCGATAGCAGAGAGACGCGGGAGGATGCGCGAGTCGTATGCGTTCTCTCGTGGTACGGAGTATAGTGAAAACGCGCGTGATAACGGTCGTTATAGGCACGGCTTCGACAAGTATGTCATTATATAAAAAGACGGCGAGCTCAAATTTGCTACATTAACTCGGGATCATAAATAAGGAGAACAACTTGACAGCATCATCGCCTACGATATTGACGTATATAATTCAAGCGAGGGCAAATATAAAACAAAAATATAACGCGTTAAAAACGGGCAGGTTTGAAACGGATGCGTTAATAAATAACACTTTTGGCTCCTTTATCAAACCTCTGAACGAGATACGTTCGAATAACAAAAGGAAACCTTTCCAAGCCACATCGTCTCCACCCGCATCGCTACCGTCGAGGGCGGTGTCGCCATTGCCATATGTGGATTCTATTGTGAATCGTTCCCCACCCCAACAGACCTCGCCTACAGCGTATGTGGATTTGAATGCACGTTTCGGTCCTTGGACAAAACCGGTGTTGGACCGAATATACGGTCCAAGAAAAATATCTAACGACGCGTTCGAATTGGACGGAAAAGAAATACAATTTTTTGATAACGTGATCGCATAGAAGGCGATACACGTACATACCCGGTAATGGCGGGACTTATCGATTTGTTATACCTTAAATCCCACGAGTCGGGGAAATATACACAGGCGGATTTAAATGCGTATAAACTGATCTTAATTCAGACATCGGTGCACAGGACGTTGAACGGTGAACGTATTCGTAAATCTAAAGGACCTAAATTAAGAATAATATAAAATTTGTTTTCGAGAAAAAATAATATTTTAACGGGTGCGGGTATTAATATACGATTACAAAAACACAATATCACTTATTG
Organism: Aphis glycines; assembly: GCA_009761285.1. Taxonomy (NCBI): domain Eukaryota; kingdom Metazoa; phylum Arthropoda; class Insecta; order Hemiptera; family Aphididae; genus Aphis; species Aphis glycines. The sequence goes on along the minus strand of VYZN01000468.1, from coordinate 334,350 downwards.
GAACGATACTAACGAGTTGGTCGATAGACTGCGCCTACTGTATTCGTCTCTCGCTGCGGGCAACACGGCAGTTCGTAACGAGATAATATCGATTTGCGAAGAATTAGTCGAGGCTAAACTATTGAAAAAAATACCTAATGTCTAAGCGCGCGATTGCGGCGGAACTGCACGCGTCGGCCAGAAGGAGCTATCCGCGACGTCGAGTCATTGTTTACGCTAAAAACGATTTATTCCAAGCAGACCTCATCGACATGCTACAATATTCTGCCGTGAATAAATCGTATAACTATATACTGTTCATTATTGATTGTTTTACTAAACGTTTATTTTACGCGGCCTTGAAGACCAAAAAGGGCGAGGAAGTCACTGCAGCAGTTGGTAAAATTTTCGCACAGAGCAGACCTAATCTATTACACGTTGATCAGGGCCGCATATTTTACAAAAAAATTTTTGAAGCTCTAGTGAAAAAGCACAATATAAAAATGTATAGTACTTTGCATGGATAATATAAAGGGTCAACCACACGATTAAAGCTCGTATGATTAACAATTCACTAGCAGAGGTTCGCACGTTTGGATCACGATTTTACCCGCTTTAGTAGATGATTATAATAATTCAATGCATAGAACGATCGGTATGACGCCGATGGAGGCCGACGCATCCTTAAAGATTATTCAGGGATCCCGATCGTCGGCAGTTTTTACGCTGAAGAAATACGCAGGACAATGTACCCCGACGATTATCTGGTGGAAAAAGTAATTCGCAAAAAGTGTCGTCGTGTTTTCGTTCGATGGTTAGGCTTTACGGACGAACATAATAGTTGGATAAATAAGGTGGATTTAAAAATATAAGCACAGTTACCGCGGTACGATGGACGCGTTTGAAAGTTCACCGACCAGTCGGTTGAATAAAATAATCGTGGATATGGAGGAAAAATCCGAAAAAGAGCTCGCCTTACACGTTGATTTAATCGAGATAATCGATGGTAAAATCACTGTACTTGGCGGAAATTTTACAAAAGAGCTAGCTATACATAGTAATATAATTGACGCAAACGGGAAAAAAATCTCGGCACTCGTACAGTCTCTCGAAAAATGTTTTCGGAAAACGATAATGAAATTGAATCTCTAATCGAAGCGGTAGAAATTGCTAATAATAACATTTGAAAACTAACTTGTCGTACGCATACGATAGGACAGGATAGTTATACTCGAGGATAAAATTGTTGGATAACAGTATTCACTCAAGTCTACCGCTAGTAAGACGTTATAAGAAATATTATAATATAGCTATTGCAATCGCACGAATTATGACGTCGGCTATTCTGGATATTCATTGCATACTAGGTCCAAACTCTAAGTATCTGATAAAAGAAATGTCTATAGTAGGCTTGCACGGGTGGGCTAGCCAACACTGGATTTTTAAACATATTAGAACGCACGAAAATACGTCAAAAGTCAATGCTGTCAACAAGTGGCTGTATCGCAATTACCTTCAACTGTCACCGGTTTGCGGGGACGTCCAATATTCGGAAATAGAAAAGATTTTAAAATCACTACATTTCGAATGCATTTACGTGAAAGGTGAAGAAAAACGGGAGATTATAAAAGCCTTCCTTCCAGATGTCAAAATTATCGAGATGGGCGGGGATTTGGACTGTCCGCTACTAGACCAACTACACGAACACTTCTGTGGTTGAGAGCCAAAACATGATATGTGCAAAAATTCGATTTTGAGTTTATATATGATAAATGTTGTTTTAGTTCTATATTTTGTTGTATCAAAATATAGTATCTGTAGCTGTAATATCAAAGACGCTATAACAATAATTATAAATGATATCTTTCATTGGATAACAAATTGTTTTGTGGCATTATATGATATTTCACTTATCAAAATTGATGTTTTTTTTTGTAGTCAAAACCTGATATGTGCTGATTTTTCAACGCGTATCATCTTTTGACCATTTCTATTTATAGCACTTATCATTGTTTGACACTAGATAATCTTATTATTGTATCATGGTTTTTACAATAATAATATTTATTATTTACCCGCTATTGCTTTGTTTTTGCTCATTTAAAGCGGCAATAACCAATATCATGTACCTATCCATGTGTGTTTAAAAATAAATACTTCTTAGTATATTGTATGATAGTAAAATTATATTTGTTCATTATTATCAGGCATCAGTATTCATTATTTTAGTTGTTAATGTTGTTATAATAATATTTAATAATATATTATTATTTATAAAGTGTCAAATATTATTCGTAAGTTTGTAAAAAGACGTGTTTGGTGTTCACTGTTCATGCTTATAACAAAAGTATTATTTTAAATATCTAAAATGTCGAGGAGTAAGAAGTTACTGGCTTTAGCTTTAGCTAAAGATTCACCAAGTTTTCATGCAAACGAAGGTAGGTGTATTATTCTAAAATTTAAAACCATGTTTTTGATTACTAATAGTTTGTTTTATGTATTAAATTAAATACTATTAATTTATTATTCATGTTATAGAATTATTGAAATTGCAGAATAATACTATTCACCAGAAAATAGCAAATAACAGTAATAAAAGTGAGTGTTAGTATAAATATCAATTTTATAATTTTAATTTAAACATATTTTATACACACTAATAAAATAATATATTATTCTCTAAGTTTAAATTTATCATTATTTGTATTGTGCATTTCTAAATTCATTAGACTAATATAGAGTAAGAAATTAACAATATTATAATTGCAGAGTAATAATTTTAGTAGTCAATAAAATATAATAAGAAATATAATTGTGGAATGTAGGGATAAAGATTTAATATATTTTTATTGTATTTAATTTACTCTCTTTTTGCATTTTAATACAGATTTCAGAAATGTAAATACTGATGTATTTAGCAGTAAAGATTTGCCATTGCAATTTCCTTATCAAAATACCAAAAATGAATATAAAATAGGTATGTTAATTGTTACATTATGTCTCAATATTTTAATTTACTATAACTTCATTGATACATTAAGGTATCATAGAAAAATTTGATCCCTAGGTGCTTATTATATTTTTAATTTTTTTTAAAAAAATCTTATGACTTGCGTCCTATACCAAACACATTATCAGCACATGTAATACATGACCCAGGAGATGGAATTTTAAGCAGTATGTTATAAAATATTACCTTTCTATTATTAGTAAAAATAATACTAAGCACGATATTAATTATTTTACATGAATAGAAAATTCATCATCGTCAGTATTTGATGATTCAGATGCTGACCAAACCTATAATCCATTTTACATAAAACAGAAAACTATAGAAGTGTGTAGCAATAATAGTCCAGACTGTATAGAGGCATCTATCGATTCGTTTGGTAATTTACATAATATTCTATAAAGTATATACACTATCTACACAGTACACAAGTACAATATACATGTAATAGTATTTAGGACAAACAAATTTTGTTGTAAAAAGAATTGTTTTAATCTTTGCCCTGAAGATATACAAAAATTAATATTTGAAGAGTTCTACGGATTAGGAAACTTAGGAGCACAAGATCAAACATTAATGGATGGCATTCAAATAGAGGAAAAGAAAAGGGCAACTACATTTATCGGAAAATCAGCATCTAGAACTACCTAAATAGGCTTGTAACTGTCATATATAATCTACAAGTAAATGGTAAAATGTTGAATGCGTGCAAAAAAATGTTCCAAAATGTTTATGGTATAGGGCGTGGAAGACTAGATGTGATCATTAATAAAAAAAAAAAAAAAATCTAAAACAGGGATTTCACCTAAATCTGGGAAAGGTAAATCACAAAATTTTCAACAGGAAGAAAGAGTAAAAATTTTGAATCATATTCAAAGTTTTCCTGCTTTTGAAAGCCACTATTCAAGAAAAAATACTAGTCGTTTATATTTATCACAGAATTTTAACATTCAAAAAATGTTTGATCTGTACAAAGAACAATGTTCTGAAAATGGTGAAAGTTATCCATCAAATTGGTTATATAGAAGTGTTTTTGCAGAAACAGGACTTAAATTTAAGTTACCATCTGTTGTTACTTGTAAAACTTTCGATGAATACAATATGAAATCAAAACATTCTAGTGGTGAAGAATTAAAACTTTTAAATACGATGAATAAAAATCACAAAGATATGGTAGATGCGGCATATAAAGCAAAACAAGAAGATAAAAAACTATTAAGTACTATTCCTAATCTTAAAGTTATCGTTTTTGATTTGCAGCAATGCTTGCCCACTCCAGATTTGAAATCAAATATAGTTTTCTACAAACGTCAACTTTGGACTTACAATGAAACTATACGAGATATTGGACTTAAAGAAACATATTGTTATATGTGGCACGAAGCGTTGGCTGGACGCGGATCAAACCAAATTGCTTCAATTTTATATAAATACATTTTAGAAAAAATACCTAATTCAATTACTCATTTGGTAACATATTCTGATACTTGTGTTGGACAAAATCGTAACATTAATGTGGCAGTTATGTTTATGTTGGCTATTCAAAATCATCCTTTTTTGGAGATAATTGATCAAAAATTCCTTGTCCCTGGTCATACACATTTAGAATGTGATACTGATCATGCAAGAATAGAAAAGGCTAAAAAATTATCTGATTCTGAAATATCCATACCCATAGATTGGTACAATTTTGTAAGAAATGTAAGAGGCAAAATACCTCTTAAAGTAGTTGAAATGGAATTAGACAATTTTAAATCATTTTCAGCTTTGTTATCAAGTACTTTTACTAAAAGAAACTTGGATGTCAATAAAGAAAAAGTAAATTGGTTGAAAATCACATGATTACGATATGATAAGAATTTTGGTACTGTTCAATTCAAAACTACATTTGACCCTGATGCCCCATTCCGCATATTAGATCTAAAAAAAACAACTGGTAAAACAAGAACTGGAAAAGAGACTATAAGTACATCACAACTGGTAATTCCACAGACATACAATAAACCGAATCCGATTGATTCAGAGAAAAAGAAAGATCTTCTTAGTCCTCTACCGCTGATAAATCCTTTGTATCATTCGTTTTACCATGGACTCAAAACCAAGTCCAAACAAACAGCTGCAAACTCAAATGAAAACTCATCAGATGATGAATAGTTTTCAATTATTTACCTATTATATTATTATTATTATTATTTTATTAAATTATTAACCATTTTTTATGAATATCTAGGTTACATTTTTAATAATATTGTTATTTTTTTTTTAAGCTATAAATGTGTAGTGCCTACTATATTAATTTATTACAAGTCTGAGTTTTTATTTTATTTTTTATTTGCATATTATGTTATTTTCTAAGTTTGAACTCTAATAAATTAAAAATTTTAAAGAAATGATAATATTGTGATAATTCTTTTCAAATTTTTTAGAAAATACAAATTTTGTGTCAAAATATGTTATGTTATTAGTTTATGAAAAAGAAAAAATGACTGAATTTGATAACTGCATTTTAAATTCCTTATGTTACTAAAAATAATAGAGAATATTATTTTTTTTCGATTATTAGTTTTGTATATGAATATTACACATGCATATTACACATATATATGGTTAAACAAAAATAAACAATGAAAAAAACACTCATAAAGTAGAATTTTTGTATTTTGTCAATTGATTATTTTTTAAAATCGTTCTCCTGTAAAGTAGTCATTTTGCACATATCATGTTTTGGCTCTCAACCACAGTTAGTCGAAAATGTACATCGACAACCATGCTGTTTGTACCATAAGGATTTAAATCGTACGCTATGTTCATATAATTCAGTGTTTACATTATTGAAATGATTTAAAAATATTACGTAAATAAAAAATATATAATTTGAAATTTTTGTATAAAATATTTTCGAAATAAATGTTTAATATATTATGTAATCGTGTAACGCGTTTTATTACACAAATGAGTGTGTGTGTGTTTATGTATATGTATATAATTGTCATCTGGGGTTCTACGCTTGACTCAGACTGACCTTGCATTCCTTTTAAAAATAAATTGTAGAATAATATAATTTTTGTATTCACGATATTATATTACGTCTGTATATTCATATTATGGGTGAGAATATTGTGTTCTTCACACACATAATGACTTTTAAAATCTACATCTGGAGCAGATGTACCGACTGGGTATGAATTACTTCACCCCGGTTTTCCGGACATCTTGCTGGCCGACAAATCATTTCGAGATTCGCCATCGGTCTACCCTGTTTGACCGTAATTTTATATACATGTGTCTATCGGTATACCCACTCAATATTGCACGCGCCGATCGATATCGGTGGGGGCGGTGTCTGGTGATGATAATTTTGGACGCCTGTCCGGTGACAAGTGAATTTTAAATCAGTCGAATATACTTGCCAGCACAATACGGTCCTTTCGCACTATCCATCTAGCAACAGTCTAAGTTCTAAATCAACATCTCCGTTCGAATAAAGTGAGTTTTATTTAATAATAATTATTATATGCAGTCGCATTTCTCCTCGAGAGTAATGTCTATAATTTTTGAAAATATAAGCGAGATAATTTAATTAATTAAATAATTATATATTAAACACTATTTTTATTTGATATTAATAGTCAATATTTTTTTTAATTTAATACTAGCTCAACTTCGACGTCTACGACAATTATCATCGTCATCATGGTCATCGGCAATAATTTCGTCATCTTCATACTACATACTTAAAGTGAGTTAATTTTTACTCTAATAAAATAACGAAGATGTTTTTTTAAAAGAAATAATTATTATAAAATTATTATTTACATACAACGAAACGCGCATACGCGTCAATTTATTTTTTCTGTTCTCAGTAACGATGGCATTCTTAGCAAATCTTAAACAGCAAACAAATACAGAAAATCTCTCAATCGGAGATTTAACAAGTTAACTGCCTTGAGTATCATATTTGATACACGGCTAACTTGCTAGTTTTGTCTCGTACATTTTAACTTAATTTGCCACATCTGCCTTGAGTATCAGATATACTTCTCACTTATTAGACGAATCTCGATCTATGGGAATATTGTGGTCTTGCCATGTTGGTCACACTATATTTTTTCGAAAATATCGATATTTTTCTTCACATGATTTTTAATTCTATGATAATAAATCGATTTTGATAAAAATAAATAAATTTTAAAGTGAGTATCACATATGATACTCAGGCCCCAGTACAAAATTCTTATCAAAACCGTTGATATGTTTTGAATATTATATAATATTATAATGTTTTTTGGTGTTTTGTAGTTTTGTACAATTTTATTTTTGATGTTGATTGTTTAATAATGAATAAAAATGAAATTATGCAATGTTTGGACTTATCAGATTGGTCTGAAGATAGTTCACCTGAAGGTAGTGATGATAGTGATGAAAATATCATATTTGAGGTAAGCAACTTATTATTATTTCTTATATTATGTCCTACTGTCAAATAGAAGTAAAAAAAAATAAACAAATATAGTACAATCAATTTTACTTAGCTATTTATTTTATTGTACAGAACGATACTACAGAAGATAACAATGATGATTATAACAATTTGCATTGGGAATCTAGTAAATTTAGTGATGAGCAAAATATACAAAAGGAATTTTCAGAACCAGTATGGGAAGATATCCATGATGAGTTTAATTCAAGTATCAAATTTAATCCTTACAATGAACCTGTTGGTATCAACCCTGATATAATTGATACATTAATTGATGGTGATCCATTTGATTTTTATAAATTGTTTTTGGATGAAGACGTTTTAAATTTACTTGTGGTTGAAACAAATAGATATGCTTTGTCATTATTAACTTCAAATATCAGTCCACATTCTCGTTTAAAAAAATAGGAGGAAGTAACAATTGATGAAATAAAAACATTTCTTGGGATTATGTTGTGGATGGGGCTATGTCCACAACCAACCCTAGCTTCATACTGGACAAAAGATACTTTATATTCTTCAAATATACCTGATTTCATGAAAAGAAAAAGATTTGAACTGATATTGAGAACGTTTCATTGCTGCAATAATAATATGTGTCCTCCTGGTGACCGTTTATACAAAGTAAAAGGATTACTTGATATACTTGTGGCTAAATATAAATTTGCATGTTCCCCAAAAGAGTCAATGTGTATTGATGAGTCTATCGTACCTTTTGTCGGCAGACTTTCTTTTAGACAATACATTCAAAATAAACGCCACAGATATGGCATTAAAATATTTAAATTGTGCATTAATAATTTTTATACAGTTGGTTTTAAAATATATGCAAGCAAGGAAGCTGATAAAGTACAAAGTGTATCAACAAAAGTTGTATTAGAGATGGCTGAAGACTACCTTGATATGGGCAGGACTATGTACACCGATAACTGGTACAGTAGTTATGGATTAGCAATTGAACTATTGAACAGGAAGACCCATTTGGTAGGTACCCTTCGTTCAAACCGTAAAAATAATCCAAAAGAAGTGATACAAAAAAAGTTAAAAAAAGGAGATTATATCGCTAAACAGTGTAATAAAGGTGTAACTGTTCTCAAATGGAGAGACAAACGTGATGTATTGGTAATTTAAACAAAACACAAGGCTTCAATGGTATCAGTTACAAATAATTATGGTAAAGAGATACAAAAACCTAATATTATTATAGACTATAATAAAGGAAAATCACTTGTTGATGTATGCGATCTAAGAAATTCATACCACAATCCCCTTAGAAGGACTCTAAAGTGGTATAAGAAAATAGCTTTTGAACTTATTTTAAACACATCTGTGCTAAATGCTTTATCTTTATATGAAGAAGTTACTAAAAATAAAATTAACGTAACTTCATTTCGAGAACACTTAGTACGATGTTTAATTAAAAAAAATGATATTCCATACATACCTACAGAACAACCAAAGCACCAATTAGAGGAAACAAAGTTTAGAGGACGCTGTTCTGAATGTTATAAGGAAATGGTTCTCCAAGGTGGACGCAAACATGCACAGCTTGTTACTAGGCAAATAAGAACTAAATGTTTAAGTTGTAACAAATTCTTTTGTATGCCATGTTTCTTCAGTAAACATTATGTGATTAATAAAAAGTAGGTACCTACCTAGTAGCTTATGTAATGTTATAATAATTTACATGCTATTACAGTTATTTATTTTATATGTATAATATTATTATTATGTTTATAAAGGTGAATTTAATTTAGATTACATTGTTGTTATATATTTTTTTATACAAAATATAACACTTAATTTTCAATTATTATATTATAAAGAATACTAAGGAAGTATATTAATATTTTATGTTACATTGTTATTATATTTACAATGTTGTTATTTTTTTTTTATATAAATAAAAATGTTATACTTAATTTTCAAAAATCATACCTATAAAGAATACTAAGGAAGTATATTTTATGTTTAATTATTATTATATTTACAATGTTGCTATTTTTTTTTTTTTTATAAAAAATATAATACTTAATTTTCAAAAATCATATTATAAAGAATACTAAGGAAGTATATTTTATGTTACATAATTATTATGTTTGCAATGTTATATATTGTTTTTGTTTAAATATAACACTTGTTATAAATTTTTAATAGATTATGCATTTTTTTTGAGTTATACAAAATCCTGATAAAAAATAAATTACAATATGCAGTTTCCTCTTCAATATGTATAATTAATTATTTTGAATTCTGATAGTTAGGTTACAGTGTTGTAACATGAATTTTTATAGTTTTCATAAATCATATGTTTATAATTAGAGTAAAAATAGTAAAAATAACATTTTCAGACTGCCCAAAAAAGCAATTTGTAGCAAAATCTATGGATTTTTTAATGCACACATTGAATTGAGAATCACTGGTGATACTCAGTTGGCAGTTCATGCATTAAATGTATGCATATATGATACTCAAGGCAAGGGTGGCAAATATTGGTGAGAAGCATATTTGATACTCAAGGTGATTATGGAAAATTGACAATAAAATATTAGGGCGACTTGGAAAAGCAGACTGAGAATTATAATTGATACTCAAGGCGATTTTAGCAAGTTTGATGAAATTGATAAGGCAGTTAACTTGTTAAGAAAATATACTGAATACCCTGTCCAGTCCATGAAGGCTGTAGACTCAAAGTTCGGGCCGGCAATTTCGTGCGTCTTGCGCAGTGGCGGATCTAGGATTTTTTTATGGGGAGTGCTTGGGTTAAGGTATAATTGTATTCTGTATACTATATCCTGATGGTATGACCCTTTTTAGTCCTAATTATGTGCTTAATATTTAAATGGATAAACATAAGTGACAACTTTAAAAATACATCTAAAACAAATACCTTTATTTAAAAATAAATCTTCTTTGTAATAAAAAGAATAACAATTTAAACAAATTATATCACATCATTCATATCCACTTATTATATTCTTAATTTATTTATAGTTCATTAATAAAAATAAATAACAATTTTTAGGTCATTTTGACCAATCTTCTAATTCCATCCTCCTTTTTTTTTTCTGAGCGAAGGTGTCAACTACTTGGTTTATATCTATTTCTTTATGAATGTTTAACATGGCTAAACCATTAAGACGTACTTCAGACATAGTGGACCGTAAATAATTTTTCAGCCTTCTCAATGTCGAGAAAGATCTTTCTGCTGTAGCTGTGGAAACTGGTAACGTGGCAAAAATTTGTAATAATATTTTTATGTTGGGGAAAAATTCATTGCAGTATTCTAATGCCTCAACTGCAGTTTGTGGATTATTTTGAATGTTTGTCCATTTATTTTTCCACATATGTATTTCCGCTTTCAATTCTAAATCTGAACCCTCAATATCTTCACAATACAATTTAGCGGATTCTAATATACTTTTAGTATCATAAAAGTTAATGTTTGCAGGGATTAGACCTTCTAGTGCAATAATAAAATTAAACTTTTCATTGAATCTAAAATCAAGTTCATGTATAATATGATCCAAAAATGGTATAAATATTGTAACTTTAAACCAATCCATAGCCTCACTAACAATTATGTTACTTCTTTGAGTTTGCTGACCACAAGGTCGAGAGATTTTTATTTTTTCTCCTAACATTTGAGCTTTTTTGGCTGCATTCTCAAATAAAGAATCAAATGTACCTTCAGGATTTTCCCGTATGCTATTAAAAAGAGCTATTATATTTTTAATATTTTTCTTAGCCATAGATAAATCTTGTTTAGAACTTTGCAGTTGAACGCTTAAGGTCTTGGTGTATGCAAATAAGTTTGCTACTATCTCAAGAGACACTAGAAATTCACTTTTTCTTACACTAGAATTAAAATTTGCTCCCTTATAGGATGTTTCTCTATTAGAATCTCTTTCTAATTCTTCAAGTGCAATTAAAATAAATTTATACAAATCATGAAACGTAATGATAGAGTTATGACTTTCTACCCAGCGAGTTTCACACAATGCTTTAAGTTTAATTTTGTTTGGATGAGATTCAGTACTATCATTAGATATTACCCTAATTAGTGTGTTATTGCGTTTTGCAGATGAAGATAAAAAATACTGATACGGAACCTACTATTCCAAACATATTTCTTATTGCTGGTATTTCGCATGCTTTTGAAATTGCTAAATTTAATCCATGGCTGAAGCAATGGATATAAAGAGCAAGTGGTTGTTCTTCTAATATAAGTGCTTGCACACCGTAAGCACACCTATAACCAATAAGTAACAACTAATAAGAACATACTTTATATACTTTAATAACATACTTTTATAATAAAACATACCTGACTTATTAAAGCCACCGTCATAACCCTTGCCTCTCAGATTAGCCAAACTTAAACCAAAATCATTTAACTTTTTTAGTATAACTTGTTTAATAGATATGCCTGTTGTGGAAAATAATTCTGTGAACCCTAAGAAATCTTCTTTAATTACATATTTTTCCATGTCCACATACCTTAATATTAAAAATGAATGTTATTTGTTAGAATTTAATTTTTATAAAAAAATTACACAATATATAAAAACATTTAAACATTATTTACCTGACAGAAAATTTTATTTGCTCTTTGGTACTAATATCGGTTGTTTTATCGCATAGTATAGAAAAATATTTTGATTTCTTAACATTTGTTACAATATTATTAACAAGAACTTCATGAACAACTTCAATTATTTCATTTTGTACAGTTTTGCTTATCATTGTAGCATTTTTTGTACAATTTTCTAAATGTTCACGTAAAATATCATCTCCAGAATCTAATCGAAAAGCCAATAGACTGTGAAAAACACCTTGATCTCCAGTTATAGCAGAGTTAATTTCTAATTGTCCATCATCACGATGACCTCTTAGAGGAAGATTATTATGACCACAAAATATAATACTTTTTATTATAGGTATTACATGTTTTTTTATTTTTATTGATAATGGCCATGGATTTAATATTTAAAATTGTTTTAACAGATTTACTAGAATTATAGTTGTCAATGAAAGCGCTACTTTCTCAGCAGTGGTATTCATTATTTCCATGTTTGTTTAATAGTTCAGTAGCCTTTTTATAATTAACAAATAAATGTACTTAATGTAAATTAATAAATGTACTTAATTTCTGAAAATTAAAATACATCTCGACTTAGTTAAGTACAATATAATTTTTTTCAAATTTATATTCCTAAAATTGTATTAGTAGTATTTTCATTAAAAAGATTTTATTTTTAATGTAATGTACATTAGAAATTATAGCAAAGAATAATGTTACCTGATGTGCTTTAGAAACACTACTTGGAGCAAAGCACACACAATATTTACAAAATCCTCCATTTTGTAGTTCACTGTAAGCTAACCAATTATAGCGTCTAAGCCAATTAAGCTGAAAACATCTAGTCTAATTCCCTTGTTTAATAGCTGGAAAACTATATTCTACATTTGGAGCCCATGTATTTTTAAGAATCATAAATTTCTCTTCATCCGATAATATATTCTTACCAACACCAAGACCAATATCACTTGCATTCATATTGACAGAAGCAATTGTATTTTCACAAACTACTACCTAATATTTTATAAGCAATATAACAATCATAATATGCAAATACTAAATTATTGTATGTATTATATTGATGTAAAATGAATTAATTTATCAATATAATACATTAAAAATACTACAAAAGTTAAAGTTATTACCGAAGGACAAATGTTATTAGAGTTTTTATGTTCTGAATGTTCTGATCCTAAAGCAACTGTGAGTGCATTTTTTTTTAATGGTTCAACATTTACCAGCTTGAAAATTGTCATAAGCGTTAAATGTAAAGCAATTTATTTTATTTAAGTATATAAAAATGAAAAAAATTAATTAACTTCAAACTTACTTCATTCTGTAACTGTTCACTATCATTATTCTTTTGTTTTTTTTTCTGGAAATAATAATGTATAAGATTTTTTCTTTTCTTTTGTTCCATTGTTAATTTTGTATTAAATAATAAAGTAATATTAATTAAGTAATAAATAATAAGTAGCTGGTATAACACAAAAATTGAACAAAATATTATTTTCAAATTTATGATAACAAAGCAATATACAAATAATACCGCGGATTTAAAATAGTATAATCGGTATTCAATGAAAACTAATATAGGTAATATTATCTACATCATGGAAAATATCTTTGCTTTTAACAGTGTGACACAAAACACAATATTCATGTTTGATACCCGTGGGTTGTGATATTGTATCGTTCCAGTCACTTCTGGTTATCACTTATCAGTATTGTTGAGGAAAAAATTATTATTTTATTTATTTTATTTTGTTACCAATTTAGTATAAGGTATAACGTAAACGACCCCCTGAAAAGTACTTATAGCGTAAAATATTTGTTTTTAACTAGGTAGCAACATGCCAAGGGGGGTGCTATAGCACCCTAGCACCCCCCCCCCCCCCTGAATCCGCGGCTGATCTTGCGCGAGCCCGATGGCGGTGGAGTTATCAACGCCTTCTTGCCGAAATCAGTGCAGTTGACGACTGAAGCAATCGTCGCTTACAATCTCGGGGAGGTGCCCGCGGTACGGCTGATTTTTCGCGGAATGAGCAAAAGGAGTTTCATTATAGATTTCGCATTGTAATTCCAATTACTATTTTTAATAAAAATATTTTCAAGTTTATAACCTATAATGTTGATAGATTTTTAAAGGGTACAATGTACCCGGTACATTATATACATTTAACAAGTTATATAATATCTTTATTCGAAAATAATAGGTTATTTCGATATTTTTTTTTTATAAAATATAATGTATAATTATATACATTTAATAAGTTATATAATCATTCTCGTTAAGAAGATACGGGTTTTTTAAAAAAATATTTAATATAATATTAATGGGGTTTAAATTATTTGGTAATAATATTTGGTATTCTAAGGAGTTTAATTAAACGTTTTATTAAAAAAAAAAACATCGGTATTCTATAAAATAATATTTTATTTATATAAAATTAAATATATTAAATTTTAGTGTTAAATTCGGATATTATTTTCTTTTTCCAATGTGGGGTATTTTCTTTATGGGGAATATCTTCCCACTCAAAGTCACTCAAATGAAATGATTGCGCATCATTTGAAAATATGATACAGAATTTAAAAAAAAAAAATGTATAATAACTTTATCGATATAAGACTCACTTAATATTTCTCTATCGTTGGGGAATTGTGCAGATAATAAATTTAGGATGGACGGTGAATTCCAGCTCGACATCTCCTGCGTAGACTGTTGCAACGGCAGACTTGAATCGGGTGATTTCCACGGAAATTGTTGTCCGGCATGAAACCCGAGCGAATAATCGACGCTGGGTTCACTGTGTTCTGCAGCTACAGTAAGCATGAAGTCACGCGGATCATAAGACTCGAGGAATAATGGTGGCGACTTAAAATAAAATAAAGTTTAATTTAAGTAGTTGTATGAGGTGTGGTACAAAATGATGATAAAAAAAAAAAAAAATAATAGTTGAAAAACTTACCACGCATCGTTTCTTAGGGATATGGTCAAAAAATGAGCACTCTGACATATTAATATATTATTATCACACGTTCGAAAATACTTAACTCTAAAGACTGACTGATGAAGAAATGACCATCCATGTTCCTGTAGGTATGTGGACATATAAATCCCCTCTACACCCCATCCACGTCTTATCACACAGCGACTGAGTGGGGATTTTTAAAATAATAATAATATTACCGAAATCGTGAGATTTGTCGGGCAAGTGTGTGTACGAGTGTGCGTGTGGTGATAAGGACGATAAGGAGTAATGATTAACTTCGCCCCATCACGTGTACATATATTTAGCTCAAGAACGATAATATTAGTCGCAGTGAGTATAGGAACGCAGCTGTGCGTATAAGGGGTATTGTATAGTTTATAAATATATTTAACTCGATATAGTATGAGTTGAAATACTAGGGGTAAAGCATAACTATAATATTACTTTTTAAGGGGTTATGTACCTATATATTAAATATATTTTACTCTATACTATACATATTACGTCGAAACACCACGGTCGACATTATAACTATATGATTCATAGGAATACTGAAATGGAAATAATAATAATTTAAATAAACGATATTATACATATAAAAAAACGGTGTTAATATATTTTAACATCTTACATATACAACGAATTTTTATACATTTAAATACACTATGCGCGGTTATTTCACGATTATACAATATAATATACAGATATTTTATCAGGTTAATATATAATAAATATGTGATAATTTAACAACAAATCAGTATTTCGCGAGATAGTGACCGTGCGCCAGAGTCGCGATATTATCCGGCAACACATACCGCTTATCGTCTGCTCTGTTTAAGACGAGCTTCATAGTTTTAATAGTGCGCACTTCATGTTTAAACGATCGTATAGAAACATTTCCTCTATACAGAGTAAAAGGCATGTAGCTATAACAATGTGACGGGGATGGTGTCGCCGCCGTCGGCGGGGACATAGTAGACGTTGAGGCAATTCGATGTATTTGGGCGACAGCTTTCAGTGCGGAAAAGACTGCGATCATTTTCTCCACGTTACCATCGAATTCATCGTCGAACTCGTAAGATTTTACCTCGTCGTCATCGTTGGCAAACAAGCATCGCTTGTGTTCGGCGAATGTTAAATGATTACGAATCACGTGCCTCATAACACCTTTCGCGCGAATGCAGACGTCCTGTTCCACGTCGTAGGCGTACGATTTAGCACGCAGCGTTATGTACTCGTAAACGGTACGGCCATTGGTCTCGTTCTTGAACAGGCCTGGAATCCGTTTCCTAGCAGTCGAATAGCACTTGTGGTCGTTCGGTAAATTTGAGGTATCCATAAACCGCATAAGATTCCGATTGTCTATCAAGTCGTCGTAAAAATCATTCGTCACCACACGATAGAATAATGAATCTGAAACATACAATACTAATAATAATAATAATAATTATAATAATATAATATAATACATATATTGTTATTCAAGACTTCATATTGTATACGCACCAGTATCGGTGTATAGCAAATCAATCTTATCGCCGTTATGCCGCTTCATGATATCATAATGAAATCCGTACATTAAAACTTAACTGAGTTCTAGTATGGAAAATCCTATGATGTAGATGGTCTTACAGAAATCCACTTCACTAATATGCTGGATAACCACCGAGAGATTCTCACTATAAGTAGTGCAATACTTGAACGTTGCGTGGTTTATGAGCTTTCGCATTCTGACGGGACACGATACGAGTTCCAAATTAAATCTTTTCCGCGTGTTTTCAATCGTCTTACCTATATACATGTAATAACAATCGATTTGATAATGATATAGTTTATAAAAAAATGGTAAATTGCGAACTAAATTTATAAAAAAAACGTACCGAACACCGAATTATTTAGATCCTTAAAGAATTGTTCTTCGAATTTGTTAGCAGCCTACTTGCGTAATTCTGTGTTCAGATTTATGTACGGGGCTAGCCACGGAGATTGGCGGAACTCCAACACTCTGTGAGTCTGAAATGTACGAAAAAGTTATAAGACACGATCCGTATACACATAATAATAATAATTTTAATAATTACTTTTTTGACTACAACACTATGGGCCATGGCCTGTTTTAAATTCATATAATGAACCACGTAGAGTTCTTTCCGCAAAAATGTGACCATCAACTTTCGGACGCTCGATCCATGTGGTATACTGGCGTGAGGCAAAAACGGCATATCGTTGTGAGCATCGTGCAGATGTTGCGAATACGAGATGTCGACTTCGTAAATTCTACCCACATCGTCCGTCTCGCTCATCCACTCTAGCTGGGCTAGAGCGATTTCCGGATTCCCCGGGTACCATTCGAAATCGCTAATCGGCATATATTTGCACATTGAGTACCCGTACAAATTGTTTGTTAAATATATAAGGAAAAAACATTGATTCACGCACATTAAACAACTTATATTTTATAATCACCATATAGTTATATAAGGGACGTGCTGGGTCATCGGCATTGTATCCGGGCGTCTTGGTATTGTTGGCGCGCACGTGACGCTTACTAGCCTGTACCAATCCGTCGCGAGTGCCTGACTCGATAAAAAGAACTTTCTCAAAGTCCATCAAAAGTGAAAGTTGAACTTTCGTAAACTTTAGCATGCAATCAAAACTGAATCCGGGCGATGCGTAGGATCCAGGTGATATGTGGCCATACATATATTCCTGAAATTCTCAAACCTTATCAGCACGTCGGTTTTCAAGTACACTTTGCAAAGTGCCGAGCGTCGTACAGCCGAAATGATTCCGAACCCGTAATGCGTGATTGTAATCCACGTCGCTCACGTGCGTCTCCGTCAACGCGCTATAGAATTGAAACTTATCCGGTAGCGACGTTACACACAATTTATCCCACGAATCCGTATATTCGTATGGATAAACGCCTTTCCGCGTGGCCAACGCCATCTCCGAAGGGTTGAACACTTTCGAGACTTCACGGAACTTATTGAGGTTCGCGGAGGAGAGGTTCTCCGCCAAGTTTGCCAAGCTCGTCGCCATGAACCGACACGTATCCACAAACCTGACGGAGAACGAGTTGTTTATATACTTCGAAAATGAAATATACTTCTCCTCAGTGTTTGCAATTACCGATATTCTGTTATTACCACCGTCGGGAAGTTTGTCACGATAAAATGTGCGTCGTAGTTGGAAAGATTATGCAGGAAGCACGGGACAAATTTAGGTGTTTTTAATTTGAGATTGCACGTGTTATATAATGTTTTTAGAAAACGAACCGACAAGTGATCGTGATGTGCAGTTTTACAGTTTTGTTCGCTAAACGTACAACCGCACAAGTCGCACAGGGTCTTGCTATCGTGTAAACGGCAATCCTCAACACTCATAATAATCGGTACCTTTACTTATTTATATAATCTGGCTATCTTATCGGCCACATCGATGACGGCACGGACAAAACGCGCTGCCACATCGTTCTCGGTCGCCGAGCCGCGAAAAATGACGGGAGCTCTCGGTATGTCGAACTGTTCGAACAAATCTGACGGTACCCCCTCCGCTGCGACAACGAGGTAGCCGTAACTCATGGGATGGTGTTTGTGTATCGCCGTGGTATTAACGCCGTATTTCTGATCCATTTTCAGTAATAAGGCTTCAAAGTCGGCATACACTACGAACAGGAGACATTCCGTCTTAGACTACGCCTTGAACTCGAGCGTATCCCCCTCTTACGGCATCACAGGCAATACGGGTTTGTGCGTGCCACATATTAAACGATGCTCTTCCAGTGCCCGCTCGCCGTGTAATTTATATTTTAAAGGTTGACCGTCGAAACTGGCAAAACATCGCTTACAGACAAATAACTGATGCTCGCGATTATTTTTTTGCGGGCTGGCTAAACGCGAAAAATGCGTAATATACGCATAATGATTCTCGCCATCCTTTCCGGCGATCAGTAACAGGTCAAAGTGGTCCGCCTTTTCTTTGTCTGCGACGCGCAGCGGGTACGCAACATATTGAGTGGACGATTTTGTTTTATAATTTTTATTTTTTTTTTCAGTTTCTGATACCGTATAAATTTACGGTTGTGCCCGGATTCGATCTTTCGAATAATTTTATTTCCGACACGGGTGTGAGGACCGATAACGCAGAAAAGTCGTACCAATGCTCTTCGCGTAAATAATTTGCACCTACTCGCATGCGGTTGTCATGCGGTACGTGTTTGGAGAGGATCGCCCACTTGAAACATTGCCGGTCGATATTTTGAGGGTTAACAACGGTCTTCCGATTCAAAATATTTTCCGGTAACGGCAAATACGACGATCCTCCCCCCCCCCCTAGGCGTGTACTAGTACACGCCCAAGAGTAAGCCGTCGATACACGATAAGGTGAATCCACTGTATTTACCGACGTAAAAGTCTTCTTTGGCAAGAAGTGAGGTGAAGTCGCGATCGATCAAACCCTCTACATTGCTGTGCGCATACAGTTCTCGGGCCGAAGTTTTAAACGCACGATTTTGGATCGAATTTTACACGTTGGGTATGACGTACGTGGCCTCTAATTTCAGGTTGAATTTGATGGAGTTAAAACGCACGCACTCGCGTAATTTCACGATTAATTCCGACTCTATCGAGTAAAGGAACACGCGATAGCTGACTATGTTTTCTACATTCTTCCTAAAATACCACACTATCGATCGATTAAGCGATGACTCAATCTCAATAAAGCCGGGTGTATTCACCTTATCCATTCGCGTCTTTTTTCGTTAGATATTTCGTCGGCTATTCTCGGTATGAGGACCGCATTGTAGAGGGGGTGGGGGTGAGCACGATCTAGCGTGCGCTTCGGTGACGGGAGGTAACCGTGTGTCCGGTCTGTTAGCTATTGACTGTGCGGCGGGTGACGGTATTTTGACGGCGATAGCCGGTGTTCGGGTAGCGGGATGACCCGTGTCGGAGGCCGAACAACTGGTTGAGCGTGCGGCGATGTAGTGGTGGGGGGTAGCCATTTTATGACTGATTCACGACCTAACATATATTATATATATTAAGATATCGCCGATATTATTATATTTTATACGGGAAAAACAAATATTTACCCATTGTACCGCTTGTTGTCCGTACAGCTCTGTGGAATTCAGGAGTGTTTTTGGCGATCACTATTTTAAAAAACAATTTAATTAATAACCACGAGCAAATTATTAACGTTCCTCATCGTAAAAAAACTGATTTAACTATTCTTATTGCGACGAATTAGTTTTTATACTTGTATAATATATACTTGAAAAATGTGTACTTACTATGGTAGTTTTGTACGTGGATACTGAGTTTGTCCCGCCGGATGAACGTCTTGGAGCATATTCCACATGAATTTGTCGTTCCATCGTGGGCTTTAGCGTGTCTGTTCAGATCACGGTTATGAACGTACACTTTTTCACATGACACACAGTTAAACATTTTTGAAGATTTAATATAATATTAAAAGAGTGAGCGAAGTAATACGAATGTACAACAGTTGACGTCGAACTACACTGACCGTCTGTGGCACATGCGGCTGCGACACATACGAATATTTGGTGCACGGGTGGACGGGCGGGTTGTGAAGGGTATTCGTAAATATCAGCACGATGGTCGATATCTGATAACTGGTGATAACGTTGTATACCGTGGATAACTATTTGAATATTTTAATTTACATTATTTTTTTTATCATGAATGCTTTGCTTGGCTAACATTCCTTACGAATTGTCACTATATAGTCGTCAGTTGCTGGCAGTTCGTCGCACAGATTAGAAGCGTATTATCCACGTTTAAACGTTAATGGATAGAACACACTTTCTACGATTTAAATACAATTATTTTTTATACGGCACATTACAAAGAATTTATTAAAATGCTCCATCAGTTGTCGATCACTAATGCGTTTGGTACACGAGAACTCAGATCCGGAATATCCCCAGTATACAAGCTTTTTATCGAGGCTGAAAACATTCGATTCACACCCACATCGATCGTATCAAGATAAATATTCACTGGCTGAATGCGGATTCATTTATTCCGGAACTGAGGATTTGGTACAATGTTACTACTGCGGATTATTGTTGGTAAATTGGGAGGAAAACGATGAAGTGTGGCAGCAACACGCCGTGCATAACCCTTAATGCGTATATGTGTTATTATATAAAGGCGCGCTATTTATTACGAATGTTCAAAATGAATTAATGACATTCGTAATAATCGCGGTAATAGTAATGTCCAAGTCCATAGATGTAAAACGGAATCATATGATGTCGTTGGATAATATGCAGTTTATTCATGTCGGTTATAACACGATAACCTGTAAAATGTATTTTTATTGAATAAACATCTAATTATATTAAACAATTCAATCGCTTTAGTATTTGACTCCGTATCCTGCTAAAAGTATGAAATATGCATGTATGTATATGTTTTATACGCGAATGTTTATGTTTTACACATTTATGTTTATGTTTTATACATATATGTATATGTTTTATACGTGAATGTACTCACGGCGCTAGTGGTACAAGTGGCGGGGTTTTAGCGAGATAACATAGAGATATCGTATGGATGCGAGACGAAAAAACCGTGTCAGCCCAATGTACGGATAGATGGCGCCACCGTCGATGATAATATGATAGCGTGATAACTAGGGCTGGGATTTTAATGCAAATGCATATTTTTTTCTAGTGTTTCAAAACGATATAGCGTAAGTATAAGATGTGTTTTGGACGATGTTGATTAATTTAAAGTAATTTTTATTTTGCATTTTTTTGCATTTTTGGTGAAAATTAACCTTAAATGCATTTTTAAGGCGTTTTTTTTGAAGATTTTAGGGCATTTTCTTAGTTTTTAGAGCATTTTTAACAATTTGTTCATAAAATGAACGAAAATTGTTGCGATTTACATGATATTTTCGGCAAACTGCCGACGCGTCATGGTACGATTTATAAATAATATAGCACGACAATCGATAATCGTCGATAACAATTTTATCATAGCTAGGACATTCCATTTAAATTATCGCCGTTATATACCTATTGGCTAATACGTATTAGCAAAAACAAGTTTAAATATTAAATTTTTTTTTTTTTTAATTATTATTTTATAATGAATGATTAAGAAAACATAAATATAACAAAACAAAACAAGTAACAACGTAAAATAACAAAAAATTAATTATACAATTTTTTTTTAATTTTTTTATTAAGCTATAATAAATATAAATGCATTTTTATATTGCAATTTTTGAGTTTTTTAAGTCATTTTTGCATTTTTTAAGATTTTTTAGGGCATTAAAATCCCAGCCCTAGTGATAACACATATCGTATTTAGCTGATACGGGGCCAAAGAACCGCGTCAGCCAAATGTTCGGATAGATGGCACCACCGTCGACGACGCCGATAATAGTGTGATGGGCGGGGCGACGGTGACGCAGATGGGCGGCGGTGCTCCGATTACGTAGTGTATAGGCGGCGGGAGTGAGGTGGTGGTGACGCAGGGTAGCGCAATACAAGGGGGGGGGGTGAAGGAGTGCTCCGATGACGTAGTGGATAGGACTAGGGGTGAGGGGTGGCACAGTTTGGGTGGTGGTGGCCCGATGACGTAGTGTATAGGCGGTGGGAGGGGGAGGGGGTGGTGCATTACAGTTGTGGGTGGTGAAGCGGGGGGGGAGGGGGTTCAGTACCGGCTATTTCACCCTACTAAATCCAAATAAAGATTCAAATGTAGGTTTATTATGGTCAATAAGTGCTTCTAAAAATTCTATACAATCTTGTTGCTGTTGCAGAGATATGGACGGCGTTCGGGAAAAAGGGTTTAAGTCAAATTTAACAACTTTTCAGGAGACGAAAAAAACTGATTAGTTCTAGTTTTTTTGTAAGAATGGTAATGGGTGTATTTTTAATTTATTAAACTATTTTATTATAATTTAAAATTATATAGTTTTAATGAAAAAGTTAATTTTATTAATTATAGATGACTTATTCCCTATTACACTGAATATTATATTGAAATATAGTGACTTATGCCCCTTTTCACCATTATAAATGTATATATTTTTTGAAAATTTTCATTGTGAAAAAGGGTATAAGTTTTAAACAATATAAAAATATATTATATTCATTAATTATAATACATTTTTTTTAATTTGTATTGTTTTATACACGTAATTAAACAATAAAAATAATAAATACACAATATTCTGAATTATCGTAATTTCCTTTTATTTTATAAATTTTTAATCATATAGGTATATTATAATTTTATTATTGACATAATAATATAAAAAGTATAAGTTTTTTGTATTTATATCAGGTAATTATAACCACATCATACAAATATGTATTAAAAAAAATAAAACATTTCTATATTACTGAGATCCTTACTTTAGGAACATAATGTGATGTTTAATATCATTAAGATTATTCAGTACATTAATGATTTATTAAAAGTTATAATTAAAATTAAATGTAGATAGGTAACATCAAAAATATAAAGAAGTTAAAAAAATATACTTATGTATAATTGATCACCTATTTAAATTATAGAGTTTCAAACTATAGGAACTTTCATATTTTAACATTATTAAGTATGATAAAGATTTATTAAAATTAAAATTAAAATTGAATAAAAATAACAAAACAAAAAATAAAAACTAACATTTTTAAATTACAGAGTTCTTTACTTTCAGAACATACATTTAAAATTATTAAGTATATAAATGATTTATTAAAAGTTAGACTTAAAATTGAATAAAAATAAAAACTAGCATTTTTAAATTACAGAGTTTTTTGCTTTAAGAACATGCATTTATTAAAATGATAAAAAAACAAGATTTATTAAAACTTGCAATTAATATTGAATAATATAAGAAGAGAATAAAATAAGATTAAATTTTAAATATGATGAAAACTTACTCTCCTTCATCAGACACAAATGGATCACTTACTACATCATTTTTTGTTTTTAAGTTTTTATAAAATGTGTTATATAACTCTGGAATGAACTGTAGTAATGACATTAAATCTTTTTTTCTTCTCTTCAGTTATTGGTAATTCTTCATTATATGCTTTGGGTATTGGTGTATCGCATAAAACATTCCTTTTGGTTAAGTCCATTGTATGAAATATTTCATCATCCTTCAAAGATAATTTGTAAAACATAATATTTTTGTCAGATTTATTATATCGTAGCCATTGTACATTTCGAAAAGAAAATACTTGTCCTGCCTCATTTTTTTTTTTTAATTTATATTTAGTTTTTAATAAGCTATTAAAATCTTGAAAATTACTTTGTTGAATTTCAATGACGTTAAATTTTTCTTTACCAGCATAACGGATTAATTGGGCCCAATCATAAGGATGATTAATTTGAACAGCATACCTTTTTTTGCTTTTTCAATTCGGCCATGGTCTGAGTTACACTCCATTCGAGTATGTCCGGAGATCATAAATTTATGATCAATAATTTGAATTGTATCTTGTTCTAAAAAAGCCATGAAAGTAGAATTTTTATTTTGACCACCACAATTATCACTGTACATGACAACATGGGTTATATTTAGTGGCAAGTTTGCTAAATAATGAAACACTCATGACCCAATATCATGAGCACCATGTTTTGCAATGGTCTCATTCAATATATAACATGATGCATTTGAAGTTTGTATATTATAAACTGTAAGATTGAAGGTCCACAGTTGCCGCTTGTAAAAAGCAACAGATGATTCCAAACTTGGAGTGGGCAGACATTGTTGTAGATCAAAAGCTATTACACATTTATTGACATCATTCGTTTTTGTATCTTTTCTTTTGGCCTCATACGTTTCTTCTGCTTCATCATGATGCTTATTATTTTTTATAATTAAAGCAGCCTTTTCTTCACTCGAGGAAATATTATTGGAAATCTGTATTTTAAAACGATCACAGAGTGCACTTGTGTCTTTTTTGGGAACATTAATACCTGATTCATGTTCAGGCGTTTATAGTTTAATACTAATATCATTATGATTGTTTTGCTGCATTAATACATTATTAAAATCATTATTACTATTACTATCAACATCCATAACAACAACTAGTATTTAAAACAAAAGTATATTATTAAAACTTACTTGACAATCTTTAAGATTTGCATACTATATTTTTAACATTAATACCTGATTGAATTTGTTCAGATATTCCTAATATTTCACTAATATCATCTCTATAGACAGTGTTGCCAGACGAAAATCACAAAATTTCTTTCCAGCCTTCATAAAATTTCCCGTTTATAACTAAAAATTCCCTCCTAATTTTTTTCAAAAAATATTAGATGATTTTTAGTCAAATTAACTGTACCAAGTTATGGTAAAAAAAAAAATCATACGCATACACTTATACTCAGTTTATTAACTTTATAAAACAGAATAAATGTGCAATTGAACAATAAAAATTTTAATAATTTATAATTTGACATTTTTTTTTTTTGTAATTAAATATCACTGGAATTGAACATGACTTAGATTATAATATGAGCTTTAAAATTGTGTCTACAAATAAAATATTATAAAATGATATTAGTATACCTATAAAATATTTAGTTTACTTTTGAATAGATTATTTTAAAGAATATTATTGTTTACACTAATAGAAAATATATCATCAAATTCAAAACAATTTAGGTACTTACTTCGTGCCAAATTTAAAAGTTGTGCCGTTCTTTTGGAAGTCATCTTGCAACGAAATATTATAACAATAAAATATTAAAATAACTTTATTATAAACAAAAAATGACGTCTATACAAAAAATAAAATACACGTCATATTTTAAAAATATATCATAATATTACCTAGTATAAAATTGACTTATACCCTTTTTTACAAACTTTTTTTTAACACTTTTTGACTTATGCCTTATTACACATGCAATTTACACAACATTTTCAAACAGATGGACTGTTTTTAGTGCCACTATTAGATCCGGCGTGAAATTTCCTACAAAATTGATGCATAATGTCAAAATTACAAAAAAATAACTTATACCCTTTTTCCCGAACGCCGTCCATATAATATTGTCTCGTTGTCCAAATATTCTCTGGTTGTTCGAGTATCATATGACCCACTGTTCCTTGTATATTCGTGTAGATTATGTTGAAGTGTTGGTCCGAATTGATTATTGCGAATTTCATTTTCAGGAGGTTGACAATTAAAAAGAACTTGTATGACAGAATTAGCATAACATGATACACCCTCTGTGTTAGTAAAGCCACAAAATATACACTTGATGTTATGTCAACTTTATTCTTAATACTTGATATTTTAGTTTTTTTGACACACTTGCATTATCACTTATTGTTTCTAATAATGAATCTGACCTTATGTTACAATTATGTGGAACGTGGAGAGTATTACCATTGACCCGTATAAATTGAATATAATTAATTATGATATTATAATAAACTATTTTGGTTGTTTTAGTTTTAGTTTCTGGAACCAAAATAGTGTCACTATCAACCTGAATGAACTCAATATCTTTCAAGTTATTATTTTGCACGACCTTAATTGATTTACACGATTTTTTAGATATTTTCACAGGAAATCCATCGATTGCAGGGACGTTTGGTTTAATAAAATTGTTTTTGACTTCTTCTTGTACAATTTGGTCATCAACAGTCTCAAAATATTTTTCTATTTCCTTGAAAGTATTTATGTCCATAACTAGAATAGGTCTGTGATCACTTATGAGAGACTCGTACACTAAAGCTGCAATGTCAACATTTGTAATAACATTGTTAATAGTTGTTCCGTGATCTGTAGTAATACCTTCAACCAATATTTTGTAATTGAAATTACAAAACTCTAAACCTATAGTGCTCTAAACCTATGATCAAAATATGTAGCACAAACAACTGGGTCTTGTCGAATTAAATCTGATTTTTGTACATAAGTTAGGACAGTATCATCAGACAACGTTTTGGAGTAACGCAGTTTATACAAAATCTTTAACAAATCAGTCCAAGTTGATTAACTAGGGCTAAATGCTAAGAATAATGTCGATTGATCTTTTTGACGCACCATGGCAAAAACATTTTTTCTCATCGCTGCAAGATATGAAGGTGAATTTTGTACGTTGTGTAACATTCGGTATCCTTGATCATTATCTACCATTTGGTTTAGAACAGCGGGATTTGCTACGTCATTCACAGTTGTGTTTCCTTTTTTGTTTTTTCGTAAAACAATTTGCATATTGGTTGCAATTAGTTTTTGAGCTAATACTTTGCCTTTAAGAAACAAGTTAGATGAGTCCGATGCAAACCTTCGATCTATGTTCAGCAGTTCAGACCTTACTACTTTTGACTAATTTTTTAAAGGTGATTTATTTGTGCTGTGATGCCCACCAAATAAATCAGGAAAAGCTTTTTCCTCTGCATGGTCATCAATAAGAATAGAAAACGGTTTCATGCCTTCGTCTGGTGCAAAAGAAACAAAATCACAGTTTTCAATCATCGTGTCCATTGAACCCGGATTGATTGGTTTAATATTTGTGTCTTCATCCTCTGTTCCTTCACTATTGTGATCTAAGTCGTTTTCAAAACTTTTTATTGTTTCTGACACATCCACCAGCAATTCTTTGTCTATTTCAGTATCTTTATATAGAGGTTTTTTAATCAAATCATCCAATGCTGATACTACTAATGATGGTCTGACATTTTGATAAAGATATTTATCAAGATGTTGTTTAAAGCAAGATTTTCTTTTTAATTTTACCTTCATTATCTTAACTGCAGCTAAATTTTCGTCACGCCTTGGACAAAATATATGTAGTTTTAGTCAAGTCTATTGGAACATTGATAACGTTACGTTTGATTTTTAGCTGTCCATCACTGCGAAGACATTTGAATATTTTCATAAACGGTAATCTAAGGGAAACCATTTGCTATTCTATTTTATTTAATTGCGTAACTGAAGACGGAACACTGTTGAACTCATAACCATTTCCTATGAACAACGGTAGAACTTTGGATTTTTTTATATACGGATGAAAACTTGTACATATTGTCATTGTACTCTTGGCATCACTTGGAATTGACATCCCCAATCGATTGAAGATATCAAAGTTGCATTTATTGACACTGGATGGGAAACGTAATTTATGATATCATATCTATCATACAAATATATCATATACCATATTATATTTAAATCAGAGGTCCCCAACCTATGGTCCGTGGACCATATCTACAAAATTTTATTTTAATTAAATTTTATATTAATTTAATATATATTTTTAGTAAAGGAAACATAATCCCAAAAATCACATTAACTTATTTTTATATGATTTTAATTTACTTAAAAAAAAAAATATATATTAATACAATATACATTTTTTTAATAATAATAATTTGAGTTAAATTGTTAAAGTTAGGTTATACATGTAATAAATTTAAAACTTTTACTTAAACTTAACAATAATGAACATAATATCATGTCAGCTATAAAAATTTCACTGTATTTTATTCATTCATAATCTAAATTATAAAATAAATGAAAAAATTAATTCTTGACAATGAGAAAAAATAAGGTATAAAATTTATGGTGGCAAGTGAAGTATCGAAAGTTCTCCAAGTATTTCGCAGTGTCAAAAAGGTTAAGCCACTCAGTGGCATATTTAGAGGGAGTATCCAGGGGTACTGGACCCCCCCCCCCCCCAGAGAACAAAAACCGATACATAAATTCCTGCAGAAATGCAGAATAGTTTAGTAATTTACTAATTTATATATAATTTGGTATTCTGTGTATTCTGACGACGATTTCCAACTTATGACTAATTGTATTGTGTGATAAAGGTAAAAGGTATTAAGTATATATATATTATATTTATATTATACCTGTGTATTCGGTACCCGGATCTTTAAAATATAAACTTTATCGCAGTGGCGGTTTTGGAGGTGAGGAAAGTGAGGCGCCGCCTCATCTAAAATTTTTAAATAAAAATACTTATATAGTATACATTATTCGAAAGTAATTTTTAATGTTTTTATGATTTTATTTGAGAAAAAATTATTTTTTACCAAGTTTAATAGTATGAATTATCATTTATTATATTGTGTATAATTTCGTATTTAGTATCAAAAATAGCAATCAACCGATAAGAAATGCATGAAATATTTATTACGTAAACAAATGCTGGTGTTTCAGCCGCCGACAATGTTCGATGATACCATTAGGAGGCACCGTCCAACGCCGCCTCTGCCGTTTGTAGTATTGTACGTAAATACAAACACAAGCGTATGTACGCAAATGCACGCGACAGTTAAATAAGTAGACTTGCGCATGCGCAATGATCATCGTGAGGCACGAATATCATCGCCTATGAGTACTAAAAATAGATTCAGTATACTGGTATTATGGTCAGCCCGTAGTTCAACGTAAAAACACATTATCAGTTGTTATTGTTACAGCCGACAATTGAAACAGCCTTAATAATTATGCTGTTGTAAAATCAACTTTTATTTCTGATTTCTGTCTTGTTTGAATCGTCGGCTTCGTCGCTTGTGTGAACGTGTACGTTTAAATTGCTTGTACGAGTGCTGCCGTGCTTTATAAAACCTTTTTTACTCTGGTTACTGAATAGATAAATCATATTTTTATCAAAAATCAGAACTATTTAAATTCAATTATGAATCCAGTGACAGACGCGGTAGTCATGTTGTTGAAAACGCCGTTTCGACGTTGGAATTCTGATAGTAAAAATGATTTACTGAAAGCAGGTAACCCTATTCCGATGTTGTCAGCTTTGGCTCTTGACAAAAAACTAAGTAAGGTATTCTGTAGGTCATTTAATCCAAAATTATATCAACAACACTCTTGGTTATGTGGAAGTCATTATATTCAAAAATTGTTTTGTTGGCCATGTTTGTTATTAGGTAAAACTAAATCTGTGTGGAATACTGTTGGGTATTATGATTTAAAAAATGTATCTAGGAGTATATAAATACATCAAACATCAAAAGAACATATTCATAATCATTTAGGATTAAAAAACTTAGAAAAAAATTGTTTTACTGTACTAGATATTGTTAATGAGCATGGTAATTTGTTTAAAAAAAATTATAATGAAAATGTGAGATTGAATCGTTTATTTATGGAGCACTTGATTGATTTGGTTTTATTTTTGGGAAAACAAGAGTTAGCATTTCGTGGTCATGATGAAAGCAGTGATTCATTAAATAAAGGGAATTTTAGAGAGTTGTTTGATATGCATATTATTAGGTGTTCTCAAGAAATACAAAATCATTATAGTAGTATAAAAAACATATTTTTCAGGTTTGTCCAAGTCCATACAAAATGATTTAATTTTATCTATTTCTGAATATTTAATGAACCATATAAAAAATGAAAGCAGGGAAAGTAAATTTTATTCTATTCAAATTGATGATACTACAGATATTAGTCAAAAAACACAATGTTTAATAATAATTAGATATGTTACAAATAAATCTGAATTAGTTGAGCGTTTCTTGGGTTTTCATAATGTTAGTGATGACCGTACAGCTCAATGTTTATTTAATTTGGTTAATTCTGTTTTTTATGAGTTTGATATAGAAAATAAATTAGTTGGACAATGTTATGATGGGGCATGTGTAATGTCTGGGCACTTAACAGGTTTACAGGCTAGAGTTAAGGAAGTTGCACCTAATGCTTTATTTACACACTGCCTAGCTCACTGATTAAATTTGGTATTGCAACATGGTTGTAGTATAAATGCTAAGTGCCGTATATTTTTTGCTAATCTTACTGGTGTAGCTACTTATTTTCACAATTCTACCTCATGTACTAATGTTGTAGATAATATTGTAGGGAAAAGAATTCCTCAATTTGTTCAAACTAGATGGTCCTCTAGGTCAAAAATTTTACATACAATAGTTAATGAATGGTTTGGGTTTATAAATGTTTTTGATTTTATTAGCAAAGATCCAAAATCGACATCTGAATCCATTTGTGGTGCTATTGGTCATTTAAAAAATTTAAAAACTTTTGAATTTGCTTTTTTAGCACTGGTATTTAGTAACATATTTATATATACTGATAATTTATTTAACCCGTAAGTGGTATGGTGAAAATAAATCACGCTAATGGTATGGTGCGGTCTCCTGGACCACTTAATTTTTATTTATTTTTAATTAAGACCATATTTTTCAATTATTCCATCGAGTTATTTGCAGAAATAATACATTTACAGTGTCAACTTTTATTTGACTATCATTTTTTCGACTCAAATTTAACACTTTTAAAGAAAATAATAAATTTTTTAGACATTTTAAAAAATTACTATGTTATATCTTACTTGTGCTTCGGCAAATCCTAAAGTGTTTAAAAATACGTTTTGAACTCTATCGTCATCTAAATATTGAAGTAGATATAATTAAAAACAATATAAGAAAAAGAATGATTCAAAAATTTTAATTTTTAGATACAAATAATGTAAGTCAAAATAGCCCTTTTTTATCATTGATAGATCTACATTCTACATATTTTAAGTGAAATAAAAATCGCATATTCGACTTATTTTTTTAAATTTATTGCTTGATCCACATAGTATATAACAAACATAAATAAAATATAATAATATATATTTACTGAAATAATTATCTACAAGAATAAAAAAAAATTGTATACAGGCAAAATGTTTTTTCTTTTCAACTAAACTAAATAAAAATAAATAAACAACTTTCAAATAAAAAAAAAAAATTAAATACTTTTACAAAATAACTTGAATTAAAATATAAATAAAAAATAAACAGTTAGGTACTTAGTTTCCGAAACAATTTGAACAAATTTTTCAGCTGCACTCAAGACATATGGGATCCCCACAGAGTTTGCATTGATAAATAGTTTTCCTTTTCTTCTTAGGAGGACATATTCGACACGTTTTTCGTGATTCCAGTTTGTCTTCGTACACTGGCGTATCTTTTAAGTTTTTTGATTTACCTAGAACTCTTCCGATTCCACTCCTTATTTCACGTGAGATACATGTATTTTCAAAGCGTCTTTCTAATTCTGGACTCACAAGTTCAAACGCTAAACTCTTTAAATAATCGGCTCTTGTCATTGTTTCGTTATTTTTAAAAGAATTATATAAGACATACGAATTAACAGAAGAAATATTAAGAAGTCTGTAAAAAATTGCTAACGGCCAACGACGAGTACTATGTCCAGTAGAATAAACAGAACATTTTTCGTCCAATGCATCAACGCCTCCTTTTGTACTATTATAATAAGAAATGATTTCAGGTTTTTGGACATCATTGTCAAACCCTTTTTGATTGTGCATCGATAAGATTAATAACACTGCTTTATTTGGTTTTGGCACGTACGATAAAAGTGTAAGATCTTTTGTAAATCCATATTGAGTAAAGCCAACTGTACTTTTCTTTTTTGGTAAAAAAGCTTGAGGTATTTCACGTTTATTTTTTTTTAGTGTACCAACATATGTTAATTTTTTCTTTTTTAAAAGTTCAACAAGTTCTATGGAACTAAACCAATTGTCCGCATTTATATTACGGTTGGTCCCTTGTATTGGTTTTGACAACCGTAAAACTGATTGTGTAGGCTTAGAAAACTTCCTTTCTGTATGATCTAAGGTAATTCCATCAGTATTTTGTCCGGCGTAAATGTATGCGTTAAATAAATAATGACTGCGTGAATCAGTTAAGCACATTATTTTTAACCCGTATTTAGCTGGTTTATTAGGTATATACATTTTAAATTTGCATCTACCACGAAAACTTACTAACATCTCATCCACGGTAACACATGAACTCAAAGAGTAATTCAATTTACAGTTTTCAATAAATTCATTAAAAATTTCAGAAATTGGTGCGAGTAGATCGTTTTCTTTTCTTTCAGTTCTAGTATCAGAATTATCGAAACGTAAACATGAAATTAAAAATAAAAACCGTTTTTTACTCATGACCAGGAGAAAAATTTCACGTCCTGTTCCGTCAGTTGCAAATAAGGTGTTTGCATTTTCATGATTTGATTTAAATACAGCTGAGTAAAATAGCAAACCAAACAATGACCTTAGCTCAACTTCGTCTTTATTTTTTAGGAAACTTTGCATAAGATTTTTATATTTATGACGAAAACTATCAATTTTTATGTTTGTCCAAACCAATATTTCATTTATTATATTCTCAGTAAATAAAATATTCCAAATTTCAGAAGGGCGAGCAGTATCACCAAATTGTTTGATCGGGCCACGCAGTCCAGGAAGTTTAGTAATAATATTGTGTCGAGCAGTTCTCGTATTTTTAAACGCGAACTCCTCAACCGACCATTTAAATTTATTTTTACCATACAAGAATTTCGATAGTCTAATGTCATCGTTATTATCAGTATTACTCTCTATCTCACTTTCATCTGATTCACTTACATTTTGTTCCGATTCGGAATTATGATTACTATCAATACACATATTATCAGTAACATCACCACTTACGTCTGAACAATTTTCAGCTAATATGTCTGATATAATGTTCTGAAATTTCGGGTCATTTATCCTAATGTTAGATGAACCAGATTCATCCATTTTTATTTTTTTATAATTGAAAATAACGAAAAAATAAAAAAACGTTAACGAACTTTGTCAAATTTTGATAAGAAAAAATAATTACGTTGATGGTACGGTGCGGTCCGTCAGACCGCTTATCACTTTAAAACAGCTGTTAACACCAGTATTTAACATGTTTACCTCCATAACCATTAGTTGCCGTTTTATACTATCTCCGTGGATAGGTAAAACTAACCTCTTTGATTGTATCATTAATACCTTATAGACTAAATCAAAACAAAAAATTGCAGCGGTCTGTGTGACCGTACCATACCACAAACGGGTTAACATACTCCAAAATAAATCATTTGATGTAGAATTTTGCTTGAGAAAAATAAATATAACATATGATCTTATAAATAAAAAAAAAATGAGCCTGAATTTTTAAAATTATTTAATCAAGCGGTTTCTCTTAAAAAACCTCCAAAAACTACAAGAAATGAATCAAACATTCAATTGAATTTTAAAACATTATTTTATGAAATAATTGATAATATTCTAATGCAATTAAATACCAGATTTCAAGATACAAATAAATTACTTTTTTTACAGTTAGCTGATGTAACTAAATTTAATGAATATTCTAGTAAATTTCCTGAAAATGCTTTAAATAATTTGAAATCAACTTATTCTAATATATTTTCTAATATAAACACATTAAAAGTTGAATTTGAAGTTTTCTATAGTGATATAAAATATCAAAATCTATTACACATTTATGAAATGGTTAAAATTATTGAACAAGATGCATTGAAAGACATTTTACCTGAAGCTTATAAATTATTTATTCTTATTTTAACCCTACCATCAACTAGTGTATCAAATGAAAGAAGTTTCTCTTGCCTCAAAAGAATTAAAACTTGTTCTCGGAATAGTATTTCACAAGTTCGTTTAAGTTCTCTTTCAATGCTATCAATTGAAAAGTCCCTAATTCATCAACTTAAAGAAATTGAGTCGTTTTACAATGATATTATACAAATATATGCTAGTCAAAAAGATAGGAGTATAAATTTAATATACAAAACATAAATATTTTTTTTTATTTAATTAATAGTTTTACCCACAACTAAATAAGCATACTTAAAAGATCCTTTTCAGAACTAAATATACATAAAAAGTCCTTTTTAGGACTAGGCATACTTAAAAAGTCCTTTTCAGGACCAGGCATACCTACTTAAAAAGTTCTTTTTAGGACTACCAAATTTTAAAATGCTCTGTTTATCAACTAATATTTATTACATTATTTATTTACTACATAAAGTAATTATATTATTAGTATATATATCATATACAATTATAATTATTTTTGTTTTTAAATTTCATTAATTGTGAAGTTTAATTTTTTTTAAGAGGGGGGGGGGATTGAAATATAGATTGCCTCACCAAAAAAATACTACCAGAACCGCCACTGCTTTATCGCACAGAAAAACTGATTATTGACAGATTTGAGTGTATGTGAATTAACAATAATTGTTGTATAGCTATAATATAATATTAATTAGTGGCTTTTATCTTTTATAAGATATTACACATTTTCTATTAGTCTCATTTTGCTTCAAGAACTATACGAGTAACAACAAACTAGTTAACCAGTAAACACAAATTTATTATTTTTTTTATATACTAAAATTAAGTAAGTACACAAAAATTTGCTTTTATTATGTCTCAGCAAACTTCATTAAATCAATTTTTTTAAAAATCCAATGATACAAAAACGTCACGTATTTTGACAAACGTATCAAACTGTCAAAAAAATCTGATAATATTGAATCAGAAATTGAACAAAATTTAAACAATTTCAATATAGGATTTTTTATGTTAACCGTTCGTTAACAGATGTAGAGATAGGAGAAATTCTTAAAAAAATGTGGAAGCCCGAACCAACTTTTGAATTCCCTAATACTGTGATATTTAGTGGTAAAGATAAACGATCCAAAAATTTAAAATTTCAATACAGATGGTTACATACTTTTCCGTGGTTAGCGTATTCTGCAAAATTAGATGGTGCATTTTGTACGTTTTATGTAGCGTTTGCTAAATCAGGAGCCAGCATAAATTCTCAAACACCGGGCGCTTTAGTTAAGGTGTGATTCCTAATAGCGACCGACGCGGCGCGACTCTACTTTTAGCCGCGTTAGTACTACTTTTGCTATTTTTAAATGCAGATGATTCCCTACAGCGCGACTGAGCCACGCGACCCTTCATCGCGTCTACGATCGCGCGACAATGACCGCTTCCGAAGCAGTCAAGACGCAGTTGCGTGCGCGTTTATATCATATAAATATTTTACAAGGTGTGATAGACAAAATAAAAAATGTCTTCAAAAATTATATTTTCATCCGAAGATGATAAAATATTATCAGAGCTTGTTGGATGTCATCCATGTTTGTACGATTTAAAACATAAATCATATAAAGACCATACAATACGAGAAAATGTTTGGAAAGAAATTTCAGATGAACTTAATAGGCCAGGTATGTAATTAAATCTAATTATATTTAATGTATTATTTTTTATTATATTATATATTAGGAATTATATTATATTAGAAAAAAGATAGTATTTATTGTTATTTATAATTTCAAATTTGTATGCTTAAATAGTTGTATACTTGTATTTATACATAGGTACCAAATTCAGAATTTGTATTTTTAAACTCAGACAAGTAGTATAATAGTTCTGG
This sequence comes from Aphis glycines, assembly GCA_009761285.1. Classification (NCBI taxonomy): domain Eukaryota; kingdom Metazoa; phylum Arthropoda; class Insecta; order Hemiptera; family Aphididae; genus Aphis; species Aphis glycines. Next base: position 298,009 of record VYZN01000468.1, on the reverse strand, counting down.
AAATTTATAAACAAACTATATGTAAAATAACAAAATATAAAAAATATAAAATAATAAAAAAAATATTTACAATGCTTAATATAAATAATTAATGATTAATATTTAAAAATGATATTTATGCTAGAGGTGTCAGTAGTATATATGTACCACTCCTGGCCCACTCCTTATTTTATCAATAAAAGATCACAAAGAAAACAATGTGCAAAAAGATCAGAAAATTGAAATACAATAATAATTAAAATATTTTTCATAATACTAATGTTATAATAATTAAAATTGAAATACAATAATAATTAAAATATTTTTTCATAAAACTTATATTATTAATAATTAAAAATTGAAATGCAATATTTCCCAAAAAAATATTTTAATATTTTATGATATTAAAATGTAACATACAATCGCATAATATTTTTCATAATAACGCGTTAATAATTAAAATCTAAAAATCTCTGGAAATGGTTTTAGACTATTAGACTATGAGGGGGACTTAAAGAGAATTAAAATTGAAAATGTTTAATCAAAACATGAACATTCAATCTTTTTTGTTTTGATTTCTTATAAGTGTATTGAGGTGGTTTACAAAACCATTTCTATCTATATTTGTTTTATAATGTCCCCAAGCTAATGTATCAATACCATTGTCCAAAATGAATCTTTTATCATCATAAACACTTAAAGCTTTTTTATTTTGTTCTACAGTAAAAATATCATGTTTCTTAGTTCTAAATAAATTTTGCCTAACATATTTTGGTTTTTTTGTTAATAAACAATTTTTAAAATCATCAAAACATAGTTTATTTTCCACTACATTTTTCTTAACACCTTTAGATTTTTTAATTTCCTTTTCACTATCTAAGATTCGATGTGAATATAATTTAGATCTTAATCCTATAAATTCTGTCATAATTTTTCCATTCAATTCATCTTTAAACATACCTAAAACTTTTTTGTTAACTAAAGGTAAATCATAAATATTATCTTTTGGATAATCAGATGTATCAAAATGATCTAAATTAATTTTTATATCTGAGTAGAAATCATCAGTTTTTATTTCTAATATAAGCGAGTCTGTATCAGTGTATAGCAATCTAACTCTATTTCCATATTTTTTCTTTATTGTATTATAATAAAAATCATACATCAACGATTTAGATAAATCTAAAACACACATGCCTATATATATTGGTTGTTTGAAAAATATTTATGTTCTTTTCATATGGATTGCAACTAAATTTTCTGTAAAAATTGTCCTTCTATCAAAATTTGGTTTTACAATTAATTTTTCTAGTTTTGCCTCATTAGAGCATAATCTTATATCAACATGATTTCTTACATTCATCATAGTACGCCCATAAACACTATTGTTCATTAATTTGAAATATTCTTTTTCAAACTCATTCTTAGCTTTTGATCTAAGATCAGTATTGAAATCAATATAAAGTTTTAACCAAGGAGATTGGCTAAATTCTAACACTCTATGAATTTTCGTTATCTTTAAACCTAATTTAATATATAATTTTAGCGTTTCATAATGGATTATATATTTTTTCTTATCATACAAACTTGTTAATAATTTTGGAAGTTGTTCATCATCAAAATGTTTTTCTGGCGCTAAAGGGAAATCTGAATGTAGATCATGAAGTTCTTTAGAATATGATAAATCGACTTCTAAAATATAACCTTTAGGTGATTCATCAGAAATACCCATTACATCAAAATTATTCAGATTATTAACCCATTTGAAATCTCCAGTAGGTAAATATTTACTCATTGCCCACCCATAAAGATTATTTGCATCCAAGTATTGTAAAAATATTGATTCCTCCTTTTTTTTCAATTTATCTCCCATATATTTATTATTTGCTTTAGAATATCTTTGACTACATTGAGATAAACATCCTCTTATTCCAGATTCAAACATCAATATTTGATCGATATCTGTTAATAAATCTAACTTTACTTTTGTCATTCTTAACATACTATCCCAGGCAAATCCTGGTGTTGTGTAATACCACAGAGGATCTAATTTATATTTTTTTAAAGAAATGTCTCTAAAATTTTCCATTATATCTGTTAATAATAAAACATCGATCTTATTATATAAACTGGTGAATTCACGAAGATTTTGTATTTTAAATACTTCCCAAATTTTTTGTGAATTTTCATATTCCTCTATCGTTATATTTTTACCAGTGAGAGAACTATAAAATTTTTCTCTAGGGGGTAAGCATGTTTCATTAAATTTTTCTTCACAATCCATATACTCATAAGGGTAAGCTAACTTTCTAGTAACTAAATTTAAATGTTCTTCAGGAAAATATTTACTAAGGTCTTTAAATTGATGTTTTTCAAGATTATTCGTTAATTTATCTAAAGAACTAGATAAAAATTTAAATGAATCAATAAATCTTAATTCAGTTTTTAATTTTATTTCTTCACCTTTGATATATTTTGTACGTTCTATAATTTTTGAAAAAGAAATATATTTTTCTTCATTATTTGGAATTAACTTTATATCATTATTATCATTACCAAATTGTTTTATAAATAGATGAGCATCATAGCCCGAAAGATTATGACAAACAATTGGAATAAATGTAGGATTTTTATATGTAAGATTACAGATAGAATGAGCCGCACCTCTATATTCACCAGTCAAATGATCATGATCACACACTTTTTTCATATTTATTTTTTTATTTTTTATTTTTTTTTCAATTAGAGATTTGTATAAACATATTTTATCATCGTCATTAAGTTGTTTATAATATTCAATAGCTGCTACATATATATTTAATTTTTTCTCTAACCTTGGAGGTAATTGTGATAAAAATCTTTCACAAATATGACATTTAACAGAATTATTATAATGATATTGTTGTCTTTTATTCATTACCTTCATAGGAACTATTTCATCATATATTTCAGAAATAGCTATTTCTTCATTTTGTATACAATTAAAAAATTCTTTAGCTACATTTGGACCAGAATATTCTACAGGAGGCTTATAATCATCATTACTATATTTAATATAATAACAAAAATTATTAGGTATATGTTTCTGATAACATTTTGTAAAAGACTCTTTATCATTTGGTTGACAAGTATATATTGGTTGGAGTGTACATTCATAGTCAAAATAAATCACAAATGGGACTCTTAGGGTATTATTATACTTCTCAAATTCTAAAATTTTATTATAAGGTTCTGGTACAACTATTTTGGCAGCTTTATTATTACCACAATAATATATATGATCATTTAACTTATTTTCTGTATCAAAACTATTTAAACACATTTTACATAAAAATCTTCTATGGCCATCTTTTGTCATTTGACTTCCAACAAGTTTCCATAAATCTTTAATCCAACAATAATGACCTTTATCCTCATTATCCTCCCTTAAATACAACAAATCTATATGTTTTTTCTATTTTAGTTATTTCTAGTGGTACAATTATATGTGTATTATTTCCTTTTTCTTCTAGATAATAAATATTAATAGAAATATCCTTTGTTCTTTTAACAAATTTTGGAACGTCTGTGGTTTTTACTGGAAATTCAATACATTTTAATTCATTATCAAATTCATTTTTAAAAGGAATATATTTAGTTACTTTTTGTGCATGTTTTTTTAACAGGATGTAAAGCTAAGAGTATTGCCCAAAGAAAACATTTATCATCTTCATTTTTAACATTTATAATAGCATGTTTATTTTGAATATTTTCGGGTAATGGAATATATGAAGAACCTTTAAAAGGAACATATTTATTTATATTTATTCCCAAACTTAAAATTTGATCAAGTCTCCATTGAGAATTTTCCATTACAAAATCTTCTACTTCATTTACAATTTTAATTTTTGCATTCGTATAAAAATCATTTAAGTTAGAATTTTCTGTTAAAATTTCATTTTTTGTTTTAAAATTACATTCTTTATATTCTATATTTACTTCACTACCTCTCTTATATATAGCAAGAAACATAATATTTACTTTTAAATTTGTCTTTTTTAATTCTTGTGTAATACGTCCTATTACTGGTTTATCTAAACGATTTAAAAATATTTGTATATCTTTAATACCCATGTTATTTTTAATAATATATGTTTTTATTCTATTTTGAAATGCAGTTTCTTCAATTTTTAGAATAGGTCGATTATCTTTCTTTTCAAACATTTTTGCACTAAAATTGAAAACCTTATGTGGTTTTGGTATTCTCTCTTTTTTTGTTCTTATTTTTTTGTTGTTCGTTTTTGGTATTCTCTCTTTTTTTGTTTTTATTTGTTTTGTTGGTATACCTTTGTATGTTTTATTAAATTTTGGTTTAACTGTTTGATCTACATCATTTGTTTGATGACGAATAGATTTCAAATGTCTAGACCAATTTTTGTAACAAACTGTTAAATTACATTTATCACAAGTTTTGTTAAGATATGTTTTTTTGTTATCCATTTTATTATTGTTAAAATTTCGTTTAACTAAAGGTTTAATTTTATTTATTCGTTCCATTTATTATAGATAATATTATTTTTTTTACATTCAATTCTTTTAATAGAATATTTCTATTAAAAAATAATATTTAAATATAGTAAATGATCGCCCGGACAGGGACTCGAACCCTGGACCCTTAGATTAAAAGTCTAATGCTTTACCAACTGAGCTATCCGAGCATGATATTTATATATATATCACTTCCTTTAATTAAGATCCCATACTAAATTTACACATTTTAATATTTCCTAAATCTTCAACAATCTTAATATCATCTAAATAATGATGAGTATAATCACCTGTTATAATTATTAATTCATTAGCTATTTTACAAAGTTCTAACCAAGTTGGTGAATTTAATAATTTAGAAATATAAGGATTTCCATTTCCAAATTGATCGTTCCCTTGATCAATAATGAATATATTTCCATCAATTGGAATTTTATGTAGATTATATTTAACTGTATCAGTATTTTCATAGTATTCAAAAGAACAAAAATTAACAAATAAATTTTCATTTTTGAATTTTTTTTCACATATTTTTTTATATCATTTTTCATTAATTTCAAATAATTATATTTATTTTTGTTTTTCTTGATTAATTGGTATACCTTTGTATGTTCTATTAAATCTAAAAGGTACAATTGTTTGATCTATATCATTTTTTCCATGACGAACAGATTTTAAATGAGCAGACCAATTTGTACAACCAATTGTTAAGTTACATTTATCACAAGTTTTGGTAGGATATGTTTTTTTGTTATCCATTTTATTAATATTATCATTCTCTTTAACTAAAGTTTCAATTTTATTTAAACCATCCATTTATTATATTCCATATTATTTTTTTTTTTACATTCATTATTTTTAATAGAATAATTTCTATTAAAAAATAACATTTAAAATTTTGTTTTTTGCAACTCTTCGTTATAAAAACTCCCTTCAATCTCTTCATTATTTAAATCTATAATTTTATATGTTATAGGATTTGTGTTTAAAATGTCTTTAAGTATAAATATTTCTTTCGTCCAATTATTACTATATTTATTACCAAATGTTTTCTTATAAGCTTTTATTCTTACTCTATCACCCACACTAAATTTTATTTTTGGTTTAGGTTTATTTTTTGTAGAAAATAATTTGTGTAGAACATCGTCTTCATTAGAATTATTTACTTCACAAGGTTTCATACCAATGGATCGATGTATGTCTTTGAAATTATATTCATCTAATAAATTTTGTAAAATATTTATCCATTTTTTAGATTTTTGAACTTCAAAACATAATCTCATTTTCCCGTTTAATGTTCTATTAAACCTTTCAATAATTGCAGATTTTTCTTCGTTTTGTGTATGATACATATGAATACTATATTTTTTCAAAACATTTTTAAAATGTTTATTTTCAAACTCTAAACCTTTATCTGCGTGAAGTAATTTTGGTGTTTGATGATTCTGTGTTTTAGCTTGTTCTATTATTTTTTCAAAAGCTTTTGAAACACTACTTCCATCTTTCTTTTTTACTGGAAAAGCCCATGCAAATTTAGAAAAAGTATCTATAACAGTTATTATATTACAATAACCCTCATTTTCATCTGAAAAATTTCTCATTATAACTAAATCAACAGCCTATGAATCATCAATACCATGAGTAATAATTCTCCTTTTAGGAAATCTCTTTCTAACAGGTTTATGAAGTTCTTTAGCTAATAACAATTTAACTGTATCATTTAATTTTTTATTCGAAATTATTGAGTTATTACAGTGTTCAATCTCAGGAGCTTTTATAAATTTACTTTTGTTTGTTTTACAAATAAAACATTTTGTTGAAATTCTCCATCTACCATTAACTGTTTGAATTTTAGTTGCATTTATATTTTTTGTTCTTTTTTTACATTTATGACAATGTATTAGATCATCATTCATTTTATATTAATATTTTTAAATAAATTTTTTATAATTGTCAATAAATTCTAAACACAAATGTCCACATATAGGAGGATCATTATAATCTTGAAATTTTCTATCGGTATACCATAGATTATGTTTGCCTAAATAATTTACAAGTTCCTTGGGAGGAGGATTTATTCCAAAAGAATCAAAATATATTTTTTTATTTTTCATTTTTTTCCATGCAACCCAATGAGAACCATTTTGAGTAGAATCATTTAAATTAAGAACTCCACATTCATTTACCCATGATTTCATAGGTAAATCATTTCGCATGAAACACCCTCTAAAATTTTTTATATTATTTCCAAAGTGATTTATATCAAAATTACTCAAAGGTTCAATATTTATATTTTTTTCTTTGCTCCAAAAAATTGTATAAACTCCTTTAAAATTTCTAATATTTTTTCTAAATTTTTTTATCTCAAAACTATTCATTTTTTCGATATTTTTTTTTTTTTATTTTTCTTCAATCCAGAACCTTTATTTTTCTCCATTTCTTTATTGTGTCTAATTGTTTCTTCTTCCATTTTTTGTCCTTTATATATTTTATCACTAGCAATTTGAATTATTGCATTTGTATTATTTTTACAAGCTTCAGCCAACTTTTTTTTCTGGTTTTCAGTTAATTTAAAATACATTTTATTATACAAAATATTAAAAAATTTATTCAAATACTAAGTTCATTCCTAAATGTCTTTTTGATTTCATTGCATATGCAGTTAAAAGAGCTGGAATTTTTTCGTTCATATTCGTATCAGGAGCATTAAATCTTTCCATTGCTTTTTGTTCTAAAATTTTATCGGCTTCATGTCTTGTTTTAGTATCTTTATGATCTTTATAAAAATAATCATGATCTCTTGCAGCTTCATCTAATTTGTTTATAGGTTTTTTATTTTTTTCTAATTTTGTTCCTGGTCCTAAATAATTATAACCAGGCCAATGCAATTCAGGTAAAAATGAGCAATTCAAAAAATCATTGATAAATCCTGAACCTTTTATAATTTTCTTTGGTAAACATGAAACACATGAATATAAATAATATGTACCATTATTAGGAATATCAATTAAGTTTTCCATTTCTCTAATACAAATATTAAGTATATTAAGTTTTTCATCATGATAAATATTATTTCCTTTTCTTTCATCATTTGATATAAAATATATTTTTTTTATTATGGAATCTTTTGATATTTTTACAACTTCTTTTGGTAAGTTTGTTACATATAATAACAAATATTCAATACCTTTAGGAGTATCAATTATTTTTTCCATGCTTGTTTTACATAAATGTAGAATACCAATTTTTTCGTTATGATAATTATTATTTCCTGCTCTTTCTTCTGCAGCAATAAGTTGTAATCTATCTGTTAATTGTTTCATATTATCAATATAACGATATTCAATACGATCATCTGTGTATTGTCTTAAACCCTCTCCTATTGGTTTTGTTGTTGGTTTTGTTATTGGTCTTTTCTTTTCATTTATTTCCTTCCATATATTGCTAATCATTGATATATATTTTACACCACCACTTGATTTAGCTCTTCCTGTTGATTTATCATTGTTTTGATATATAGAATCAGTTTCAATTAATATTTCTTTATAAATTTTAAAGTCATCATCTATATAATATTCAGGTCTGGTAACATCTGAATGAGCTAATAATCTCCACAAATCAACAGTTCCTTTATATTTTTTTCCATTTAAAATTATATCATCATTTTCAAATGTTATCATACATTTCCCGATCATATGATCTTCAAAATCTTTATCATAATATATTCCAAAAGAATTGTTGGGTTCTATTGTTGGTAGATATTTTGTTGCATTAGGACCTAATTTTATAGTATCTGTAGGCATAGGAGAATTAGTTATTGATTTTTGACGAGATTTTTTTGGAGTTTCAAAAGTCTCTTCTGTACTCATTAATCGATGTAATTCTGGATTTTTAGGTTTATAAGGTGGTATTATCATCTTTTGAATATCATTATCGGTTTTAATAGCAATCTCTTTAACATCATTAACAGATGATTCAACATTTGATAAGGCTTTTAATATTGGTTCATAATCTTTTATTTTTTCTTCTGCTGTATATTTATCGTTTAAAACTGCTTTTCTATAGTTATTTTGTAAAATTTTTTTAAGATTAATTATTTTTTGGATTTTTTTTGGTATATATTCAATGTGTCCCTGAATAGGAGACGCGTTATTATTGTCACCTTCATCTTCATCTTCGTCTTCATCTTTTTTTATAACATTTAACTTTTTTTCAGAATGTTCTAAATCTGATTTTTTAAAATTTTTTTGTAAATTTTGTTGAAGATGAATTAATTGTTTCATTTTTTCTGTTTCGTTTTCTAAATTAGTTCCTTTCTTAAATTTTTTTTGTGTTTCTGCTGTTTCTGATGGCTCTTCAATAAATTTATTTTTTTTTCTAAATCTTTTTGAATTTGTTTAATATCCATTTATAACACAAAAAATAAAAATAAAAAACATTTTTATTATTCATCAATATTTAAAATATCATTACCTTTATTGTCATAGATCAAATTTTTTATTATGTCTATTGTTATGAAACCATATATTTTTATTTCATTTTTTTTTATCATACGTTTTACAATAAGTTTTAAAAATTTCTTTAAATTTGTCTAATGGTATAATTTTAATAGTAAAATCGGACCATATTTTTTTAATATAATAATTTGACTGATTAAAAACAATTAAAACAGTTAAATTATTTCTTATTGTTTTTACATCTACTGAAGTATAACTTTGTGTTAAATAAATAACACTAATATTTTTTGATCTCGATCTTATAAAATATTCCATTATCAACTTTTGATTTTCTAAAAGAAAATCATCAATAACCACTACACTATTAGGTTCACAATCATCTACAGATATTATATCATCATCAGAAAAATGAATGTTTATAGAAGATATTCCATTAAATATTTTTTTTAATTTTTTATAAACTGGTTGATCAATATTTTTTGTAAAAATATATAGGTTTTTATATGGAATCCAATAACTTATAATCATATTATACAACAGAGTTGTTTTACCACAACCAGATGCTCCTACCACTAAAACTCGTGAAGGTATTTCAAATAAAGATATTGTTTTATTATCATCTTCAATAATTTTTTTTATCATTAATTTATCCATTTATATAAAAAAAAAATATATAATTGCTATTATAAATAATAATGTATAATATTTTTAAAAAATACGATCAATATATTGAAAGATCTCAATATAAAACTTTTTTACCTGTGAATAATTCACAACTTAATACACCTAATAAAACTACAACTTTTAGAATAGATAATATTATAATAATATAATAAACATTAAAGATGCAAAGTTATTTATTTATGGTAGATATTTGCAAAAAGATGGAAAAGATTATCCTAAAGATTCAAAAATACAACTAATCGATAATTTTCCTGCATTTTTATTTACTAGTATTGAAGTTAAAAAACATGGTAAAGTTTTGGATGAAATCGAAAATCCAGGAGTTTGTAGTACAATTAAAGGTTTGTTAGATTTTTCTGTGGATCCTAACGGACCAATTACAAGGTATTTCATACAGACAAGTTAAGTACTCATAAACATGATCCTTGTGAATTTGATCATTGTAATGTGAAAAATTTTAGGTTTGAAATAAACGGAAGACGTTACCCTGAAGAAACTCAAGATCTAGATTTTAAGAATGAAAAATATTGTGAAGCTTATGATAGTTTGATGGAGTATAAAAAAGCTTTTCATAAAACTCATCAAGAACTTCCTATGAAGTATAATGATCCAAACGATTTTAAAACATTCAGAGAAATATATCTTGTAAATATGACTAGACAACCAACAAATATTTCTGCAACTAAACAAAATATTATTTTACATGTGGATTTCAATGATGAATTTTTATTTGATATTGAAAAAGGGACAATTGAAGAATCTTTTACTGGTTAAATTAGAAATATTAATTACTGAAAATTTGTTGGAATTTATGGGATTTTTAAACAATAACGCGTGCGGAATTTCCGGACGCATTAAATACAGAAAAAAATGTCATAATTTTATAGAATTTTTAAATAATAATAATATCATGGTCGGTTTTTTTGGGTTTTCAATAGAAATATTTCTATTGAAAAATAATTTTAATATTTATTTTGTTTTTTCTTCAATTAGATCAAGATAAACAATAAAATCTTCATCAAAATTAACAATATTGCCATTTTGATCAATAATATGTATTTTTATAATTTGAATTGTTCTTACATTTACTTTTCTGTACATTATTGGATAAGATTTTATAAAAGGTTTATTAGGATCATTATAATCCACAAACAAAAGTTCCTCTTCAATAACGTTTTCATTATTGGTTGTAACAGACTTTTCAATTATGTTGCAATGTACTTCTAATAATCGTTTATTTATATTATTATCTAATATTTCAGAATCTCCTACATGTTTATATAAATAATCTCTATCAATCCCTAAACTTAATTTTAAATTTTCGTCTATCAAAAAATAATTTCTGGAAGTTAATTCAATAAAATTATTATCATTTTGTAATTTGATACTTGAAGGTAATAAACTATTTAACTGATCAATTGAATAGTTACCTTTAATTTCAGTTTTATATATTTAAATCAAGTTCATTTGTTTGGGTAAATATAACACCGTTTATATTTTTTAAAAAAACTTTGTGTATAAAACTTTGGTTCTTCTGTACCTGTTTTACTTGATGGTGAATCACTAATAAAATCATATAATGGCATTCCTAAACAATTTTTTAAATAATCATCCATAGTATAATAATAATCAGTAGTAATATTTATGAAATTTTTTTTATTTATTCCAAGTTTTATATTATTATGTTCATTTTGATTACAATTCAATATTTTTTCCAAATCATCTAATGAATAAATATCAATAGGTATTTTATAAACTGAATTTGAATTTTCGTCTTCTTTATCTATCGTAAATTCACATTCTTTATCTATATTTATATATTTTTCTTCGGAAGGAGGACAATACATTAAAGTATTACAAAGTATTGAAAAATCAAATGTTGTGTTTGGAAAACCCAAATATTTTTTTAAATTTTCATCTAAATTAAAATAACAAGGAGATTCAATTTGAATTTTTTTATTATCATAAGATAAAAATATCGGTTCAATTAATTTATTTAAATTTGAAATAGTATATTCATCTTTTTTATATGTATTACTCTCTGTTCAATTTCTATTTTACAATCTGATTCAATATTAATCAAATTTAACCCTTTTAAATACATTGATTCGAGACCTATTTTAAATGTATTATTATCATTGAATTCTGAATGTGATAAACGTATATAACCTTTTTTAATTTTTATAAATACCATTTATAAAAGTAATTTTATATTTTTTTTTATTCAAAATTAATATAATATACAAATTTATTACCAGTATAAATAACATTTAATTTTCTTTGTGAATTTGTATTATACACTGTTATTTCTTTTTCTGTTATTTTATTTGGATATATATTAGGTAACCTTAATATATATTCATTGTTTAATATAACAAGTAATGTTTTCTTTTTGAAAAGACTTGTTTGGTCAGAACCAAAACAAGTTATTTCGTATGATTTTCCTATTTCTACAATAAAATTTTCCAAAATAGAATAAATTTTATTTAAAGTTTTTTTTAATTTGATTAAATTTTCCATTTCCATTTCTTATTTATATTAATAAATATATATTTTTTTTTTAAACGCGTATTTAATTTAAATTATTTTTATCAATTAATTTTTGTATATAATTTATTTAAAATCTATTAAATGCATTGTTTTTCCATTCTTTAAATTTTTCAATCCATTATAAATAAGGTTAAATTTAGTTTTTGATTTTTCATTATAGGTTGACATAATTTCTTTTGTAAACATAATTGAAAATCTATCTGGTAAAATTACTTTATATTTACTATCTAATATAACTGATATTTTTTTACCAAACTTTGTATTAATATTTTCGAAACAAGTCACCTCATATTTTTTTCCTTGTTCTAAATCACATATTTTTACAAACTCATATTGTGTGTTGCATTTATTTAAAAGTTCTTTAAGTTTTTCCATTTCCATTTTCTATTATTTATTATAAAAAAAATTTATTTTTTTTTAAACGCGTATTTAATTTAAACTTATTTTTTTTAAACGTGTATTATATTTATTTCCTAAAAAAACGTCTAACGAACGAACGAACGAACGACTCGTTGTTACGTTGTTACGTTGATACGTTTACGTTGGACGTTTTGTCGTTTTGTCGTTTTGATATTTATATGTTTATATTTTATACGATGTGTTTATGTGTAGGTAGTAAATGATATACCAAAATACATTATTTTACTGATAATAATTATTGTAACATTCTTTTTTGTTATCTAATATATAGGATGACAATGAAACTTATTGTATACATTTACAGGGTGTTATCATACTACTTTGAAAAAAAATGTATTTAAATAGTGTTTGTTATACTGTTATACATGCCCAAGTATCGTGGCGCAGTCGGTTAGGTGTTAGGCTTTGAATGCATTCATAGTAGGATTTACACTGGTGGGAGGTATAGTTCTGATGATTATAGGCTGTGGGTAGGGTTGCCAACCGTCCCGCGTGAGGCGGGACGTCCCGTATACAGGGCTCAAATAATACGTCCCGCGATGCGTGTTCGCGGGACACTAATTGTCCCGCTTCTAGGTAAACCTGTCGAAGTCCTATTAAATATAAATATTACGTTCGTATTGTGCGCATTTGAAATTATTTTCCATCGATTGCACGTGCTGGTTTTGTCAAACATCAGTAGTATTTGTATTCAGTATTCTCAGAATATTTAGGTCCAACACTTATCGAAATGTCTACAACAAAATCAATATTATTTTCGGTGCGTTATCTATGTAACATTATGATCAAACGTTGACTATACTGAGTATTCTCTCAGAAGGGGAAACATAAAGTGGCGACGCGTGTGTGATACGATACCGATACGTGTTTTTATCGAGCCGAGTGATATAATTAGACATTTTTAACATTCTATTTTTCCGTTGCCTCGCGGCTCGCGGTGCTCGCGCAGTTGCCGTGTCATCGTGTCGCTGTGTAGTTATTATGCATTAGGTACTTCTCATAGAGTTTCGTTGTTTTTATAAATAAATAGTGTTCAGCGTTCTCTTAAAACTTTTATTGTTATTTTGGAACGATTTGTTTGAGTTTTAGTCATGTCTGATTCAGAAATTATTGACTGTGAAAAACTAAAAAACAAAAAATGTAAGCGTATGTTTCCTACAGACAAGAATGGGAGCAATCGTATCCTTTTTTAAAAAGAGTTGATACAAATGTTCATAAAGCTTTTTGCAACGTGTGTATGAAATCATTTATGATATCGCATGGAGGTTTGAATGACGTTAAACGGCATATTAGCGTTCCGGAACACCTACGGGGAGAAAGAGCTCGAAAGAATACTTAAACTTTACAACAGTTTTTGAAGCGCGATGTATTGACAACAGTCGAGGAAAAAGTGATTGCTGCAGAGTTGACAAAAGTTTACCATAGTGTGAACCATAACATGTCGTATAATTCTATTGACTGCGATTCAAAGCTAAGTCCCGTGATACTTAATGATTCTCAAATTGCATCAAAAATATCGCTTGGTAGAACTAAGGCGTCATGTTTAATTTACAACGTTCTGGCTCCAGCATCAATCGAAGAAATTGTGGAAAAACTGAGATTAGGCGTGTTTTATAGTATTTCGACAGATGCGTCAAATCACGGACATATAAAATTATTTCCAATTATTGTCAGATTTTACTCGCCAGATAATGGAATTAGCACCTGCCTGCTTGATTTTTATGAGGACCCAGATGAAAAAGCTATCGATATTTATAATAATATAAAAAATAGAATTAAAGCGCTGGACCTAGATTTCACAAATGTATCTGCTTACTCAGCCGACAACGCCAATGTTAATTTTGGAAAAAATAAATAATTCAGTTTACAAACTACTTTTTCAAGATAATGCTAACATCTTGCCTGCAGGGTGTTCAGCACACATGGTACACAATGTCATCCGTCATGCTATGGAAAAGTGTGAGTTTGACGTGGAAAATTTGGTACTTAAAGTGTATGGGCACTTATCCTACCATGCCCAAAGAGTACAAACTTTAAAAGAACATTTTGCTGATGCTGGAATAGAATACCAAAATATTATAAGACACGTCAAAACGAGGTGGCTATCATTGCATCCCGCTATTGGAAAAAATCTACGCGGATTTCCAGCGTTGAAGTCTTATTTTATTTCTCTTGGAGATAACTGTCCAGTGGCATTAGGAAAATATTTTAATGAAAACCACGCAAAAAAAACGGAATGTTTTCTTGGATTTCTAGATAATACTTTAAAAATATTTCAGAATGTCATCATGTTTTTGGAAAAAGATAACGCTTTATCTTGTGAAACTTTTAACATCTTAACAGATTTACGCTTAAAAATAGAGCAAAGAATCAACGACAAATTCTTTGGATTTCTTTGTACAAATTCCCTGACCAGTTTCACAATTGATGAACAAGAATCCATTAAAATTATTTTGGTTACATGGTACAAAAATGCATTAAAATCTCTGGACGATCACTTTAATTTTTCGGAAGATAATAATTTGGTTACAATGCGAATATTTGCTTTGGAAAATACATTTATCTACAAGGATCTTTCTATGTGTTGTGAAAAATTATCACTCACCAAACTCATAGATATGGACGAACTTTATAATGAGTTTTGCAGTATTAAAGAAACTCTGGATAAAATTATTGAGTAGCGTAAGCAAACACATTCGTTGAATGAAAAAAAAACTATTTATGAAACTTGGCACGAACTGTTTCGGCATTTGAATATACCGAACTTATTAAAGATTTTCCAGTTTATTGTGTCTATTCCATGTTCAAATGCCGCCGCTGAGAGGGCATTTTCACTTTGCGGAAACGCCTGGACTGATTCAAGAAATAGACTGAGTGTTGAACACGTAAAGGCAGAACTGCAAGTAAAAATTAATTTTCAGTACAATTGCAAAGATTTTTATGACTATGTTATTAAAAATAAAAAAATGCTCAAATGTGCCAAATCACAAGACAAGTACTCTTTCAAAAATAAAAACTAATTGTCTTGTGATAAGGTAGGTACTCTTAACTGACCAAAGTGTTTTATTTAATGATTAATATTGTGTTAAAAAACTTAAGACGATTATATTCTGTTAATTTTATTTCAAATTTTAAATAAAATTGATAAAAATGATTAAAATTGTTTTTCTTTCGATTTTGTAAATTTGTAGTATTGTTCCGTTTTTTTTTGTCGAGTCCCGCTTGTAAATATCTGGTTTCCCGCTTATCCGTAAATAAGAGTTGGCAACTCTAACTGTGGGCGATGTGTGGTTTGTTCGATAATATGATGAGTACTATCGGATTGAAATCACCGCGGTATGGTTCTATGTTGTCATTACCTGTTCTTTCCACTGGTCCCTGGATTCTACAAATAACGCCCCTCTTACTGTGTTGTGAAGGCTCTTATCTAATATAAGTAGTGTCGTGTACAGATGTCACCAACATAAAAATAATATAAATAAATAAAAATAAAAAAAATAAAAAAGATGTCTGTACACGACACTACTTTTGCAGATTTTTTGCATTTTTTTTTCAGATTTTTTTTCAATTGAAAATATTTGTTAGTATTATCATTATTATTATTATTATTATTATTATTATTTATTATTATTATAAAGTCTGATAATTAATTTAATATTTAATATTATCAAGTCGGAACAACACATACATGTTTTATATACTTATCTACACTACATATTAAAAGTTTACCCTCCACTTCATGTTTTTTTATCTAAGTATAACTCCGATGCTATTTATGTTAGAATGTTCATGTTTTGATTAAACATTTTTAATTTTAATTCTCTTTAAATCCTCTCATAGTCTAAAACCATTTCCAGAGATTTTTAGATTTTAATTATTAACGCGTTATTATGAAAAATATTATGCGATTGTATGTTACATTTTAATATCATAAAATATTAAAATATTTTTTTGGGAAATATTGCATTTCAATTTTTAGTTACTATAACATTAGTATTATGTAAAATATTTTAATTATTATTGTATTTCTATTTTCTGATCATTTTGCACATTGTTTTCTTTGTGATCTTTTATTGATAAAATAGGGAGTGGGCCAGGAATGGTACATATATACTACTAATACATTTAATAATTTAAAAAAATATATACCGTGTTTTTCAAAATTAGGGATAATTTAGCTTTTTCTTTTATCATTTTAAAAACACTCTTGAAATCCATAAGAAGGCTGTAATTGCTGAATATACCTTTGTAAAGTTGACAAGGATGGTAATGGTAAAATGTTGTCCCATCTAATCTTTTTATATAAAGCTGGTCCTTTAATCTTCATGAGTATACATTCATATACCCAGTCATTAGAATATTTCATTCCTTTTTGGGATTTAACAGATGAAGCTTTAAAAATTGTTCTAACAGCTTCTTTTTGTTTAGGTGAAAGATCTTTCACAATTTCTTCAATTTTTTCGATTTTCCAAGTTTTGCATTTGTTCATTAAATTATTTATATCAATTTTCAAAGTTTTTATCTGTATGTACATAATTTAAAATATATATGAAGGGTACAAATATGCTTTTAAATAATATATTATGATTAGTTTAATACCTTATTAAAAAGACGTCTTGTTTGTTGGCTTCTTTTATATATAGGATTCATTATTTTGAAGCATACACAATTTCTTTGTTTTTTTTATCATTATACTGAAGTTGACGACAACATTCACATTTTATACTTTTTCCTTCTAAAGTTATTTCACAACTTTTAGACTAGATTCCACCATTATCCAGGACAAATTTCAATATCATCAACATTTTTCAATAATTTTTCCACGTCGTTTCGACATGTTAATTTTCCAATAGGCAATGCTTTTTTTCTTATGAAAACCTTAATATTGTAAATATTTATTACCTATTATTGTATTTATATAATTTTATTTGTAATTTATAATATAATATTAATTAATTAATTTATAGTTAATATATTTATGTATTAAATAGTTGTATTAGTTATTATTATAATAAAAACCTGTGGTATAGATGATGAAAACCTAACACATTTATCAGTTTTTAGGCCAGTGATATGGGTAAATAATGTTTCTTTTCCATTTGTATGCAAACCCCATATACTTCCTGGAAGTTTAACATTATTTGCATTCAAGGGAACATCATATCTTTCTTCTGTGATACATTTTGGAACATATTCATTCATCAAACCTGGGTGCGGTGAACTATCAAATAAGTCTGGCATCAAATTTTCACTTTCATTAAGCGTTTCCTGAATTTAACCAAACCAATTATTACTTGAAAATTGCATTACATTTTTTTCTAAACAATACTATTGAAACAATATGTTTGAATATTATTATGCTCTGATAGAACCATATTTTTATATTTTTCGATGATTGTGTTGTATTAGGCCTTAACGAATTTTTATAAGAGATGTTAGTACGTAAGAAATAAGTTAAGAAAATAATTATAGATAATAAGTAAAACGGTGGAATTCAATAAATTAAGCAATACTTAATTGTAATAACGCAAAAATAAAAGAAAAGAAAAATTAAAAATAAAAATAAAAAGTATAGAAGTTAATAAAATACCCAATATTTTTAATTGTAAAAGTAAAGGTAAAAATATTAATATGTTAATTAATATTTTTGATTATTTTAAATAAATTGTATTGGCAATCACAAGGGACACAAGCCTTGAATGATCGCCCCAAATATATTTATAAATTATTAGTTATTTAATTAAAGTAATTAAGTGTTCTAAATAAATTGTAGGACATTCACAAGGGACACAAGCCTTGAATGAATGTTTCAAATATATTTAGAAGTTATTAGAGATATGTTGATTATCTTAACTTATATCCTATCACTTAAAATCTGCGTAATTACCTTCCTCCTGATTGTCGGAGGGTTCTCGAGGTCGTGTTTCGAGAACGATCAAGTAAACCGTTTATAAAATACTAAATTAATTATCAATTTATTAAAATCTAATAAATTAATAAATAGAATAAAATACCTGTATAAAACTATTATTATGTAAATATGGATGCGCATGCACCTTACCTTATCCGCAGCTGTCTATGATTGCAGTCGACGTGATAAGGAGAGAAATTACAAATTTTTTAACACTCTAAAAGAAATAACTGAACACTCAACAAATTTCGTTTTGGAAAAAGGAAACAGCAGAGTTGTCGTACACAGGATCTTTTGAGTGGTCTTGGGCGAGTATGTTGGCTGTGCTCCTGCACTTGTGTGATTGAGTGGTGCTCGTGCACTGATGAGAGGAGACGATTTAGGCCAGGTCCGCCAGAGTCATCGGCGGCCCGATCAAAGGTGTCGGTGTCCCCAAAGAACATTGTCTTTCTCCCTGGTGAAAGCGACCCTGACCGGACCATCCCTCGTCTCCGGCGGCACATGAAAGAAATCGCATGTGTTGCGCCGTACCGTTATAATCCCGTACAGTGTCCTGTACGTGATTAGATAATAGGAATCATTCCAATCATCAGTGACTTGATTTATTGGGTTTTTTTAGAGTATATTACATGCGTGCGACAACTCGACCGTTATTTATTTTATTAAATAAAAATAACGAATTTGCAAAAATTATGATATGTAAAATCGAGCATATCATTACATAATTATTCACACAAATAGGTTAAAATAACAATTGTGCAATTCAGTGTCAGTAAACTTTATATTACAGTTAGCATAGTAAGCAAGATATAATAATAAGAAATGTAAATAAATTTGTTTAATAATTAATCGGGTTAAAATAATAATTACATAATAGTCATAGTGTCATAGTGTCTATGAACTGTAAATTTAACGTAATAATAGAAAAATGCAAAACAATCGATAGTAATTCGATTGTAAGTTTAATATATAAGAGATATGGCTAAGACAGCAAAAACGTCAGTAGTGGTAATCGTGTGACTCGATTACCACTAGACGTCATATGTGAATAAAGTTCTTCTTTTACGTAATTTTGGTTTTACTTTATTTTTGGTATACGTTCGAACAATCGGCGTATACGACAATTGTTAAAGTACTTTAAGAGCGTTTTCAGACGAGACACTTAGTCGCTGGACACGAGTGTCTCAAAAGAATCGAGCGACTATAAATATGCTGTTATAAATAGAAACGTTCACACGAGACACGGACACAGACTTCGTGTCCCGACACTGAATCGGCGTGTCGCGTTCCCTCTAGTCGCCGAACACAGTGTCTGTGTCTCGGCCACAGATAACAAATATATTTCAATCAGTACGTTCAGACGAGACACGTGTGTCCAGATTATTTATTGCCATATTATTTTTTTAAACGTTTTAATTTATTAAAATAATATAATATTTAATATCATTAAAATTTAAAAAATAAGTAATGAGTTTTGAAAGTATGAGTTTTGATACTGAAAAATTAATTATTGAAATTGAACGTCGTCCTTCGTTATGGAACACATCACACTCCGATTACCCCAATAAAACTGTAAAACAGGATAGCTGGAACGATGTTTGTCGAATTTTTAAAGAAGGGTTTGACTTGTTGGAAAAAAATAAAATAAAATTTATTGTAAGTAATTTATAACAGTTACTATATTTTACTAGTACAGAGTATTTCACATTTTGATTAAATTATATCATGGTTATGTGTTCTGCATAGTTCTGTAATGAAATTTATTCTATTATTTATATTTTGATATTATTACTTAAAATAATACATTTTATAAATGATAAACTAAAATTCAACGGTCTTGAAATGCCATTTCAATGTTAATGCCATGTGTTTAGTAAATGTATAAGTAATAAAGAAACATAATGGTAAATTTAGATTCGTATGCGATTATTTGAAAATTATTATGAATATTTTCTTAATTCTATTTGCTTTTATTTAAAAACGTAATAAAAACTATATTATCTATTTAACTATTGTTATATTTAATTTTATTTAAAACTATCCTGTTATTACAATCATATACAAAATATGGGTGGTACAAAAAAACAAAATAATATAAATATACAATTTTTGTACATAATCATAAATTCATTTTTTTTTAAACTTTGAAAAAAACGTTGTCATTTTTTGATACTTTCGTATTGCCAAGAAACTTCTCCAGCACCCATGAAAAAGTTAGCAAATTACTCTCGTTTACTGGTAGCAGCTTTTCCCGATGTATTATCTGGTGATCCGTGTTCATCTATAAATCCTTCATATGATAATGTATCTTCAAAGTCCAACGTGTTTTTATCCCGAATACGAACAAAATTATGTAGAATTACACATGCTTTTATAATGTCTTCTGCAAATTCTTCAGATACGTTCAAGGGCCTGTGAAAGATTCTCCATTTATTCGAAAAAATCCCAAAAGTACATTCTATGAAACGTCGGGCTCTTGACAACCTGTAGTTGAACACTTTTTTTTGTGTTGATAAATGTTTTCCTCCATAAGGCCTCATTACATTTTGGGATAAACTAAAGGCCTCATCACCTACAATAACAAATGGCAATTTTGATTCTTCCCCTTCTGGAAATGAGGAATTTTCTGGAATATTGAGCTCTTTTTTAATAAGTCTGATAAAATATTGAATTTTTGAATATCAACGAGTCACTATTTTTTCCATAATCTCCAATGTCCACAGAAATAAAACAGTAATTTACATCACATATAGCTAATAAAACGGTGGAAAAAAAATGTTTGTAATTATAACACAAAGATCCACTATGTGCCGGTTTAATAATACGTATATGCTTCCCATTGATTGCGCCAATACAATTAGGGAAATTTGTCACACTCAAAAACGTTTCTGCTATTTTCAACCAATGTTCTTGTGTAGGTTCTGGCATATAAATTCTCCTTAAGTTGGTCCATATAACTTTACACATTTCTTGAATAATTGAATTTAATGTGGAAATACCAATTCTAAAACTGTAATGCAATTCAGTCAAAGTACATCCTGTAGCGAGGTACCTAAAGAAAGAAAAATATATGATTATTTATATATATATATATTTAATACATTTCTTAAAAAGATTTTATATAATTTTTTATGATAATTTTATAAATAAGTTTTTAAATATTATCTATGTTATTTCAATATTGTATAAACTTCTTCTAGTGCAAAATCTTCAACGAAAATGGAAAAGCCTTAAAAACTCATTTGCCGTGAACAGGCTAAAAGAAAGACGCTAAAATCAGGATCCGGCAGTAAATCGTGGAAAACTTATGTATATTTTAATCAATTGTCTTTTCTTTCAACTTGTGTTGGAAATAAACTAACTACATCAAATTTAAGCCCCATTTACAATGATGATGAATTGAATGCTGATACAGAAAATGTCACAGATAATGAAGAGAATGATAAAGTTAATGATTCTGATGAAGAACACAGATATGAAGACACGATTATATAATCAAGACCATCAAAAAAGCAAAAAACATAACATAAGGATTCCGAAACTCAACTATTTATGTCTATACAACAAAGTTTAGAACAACGAAATCAAATTACGAAACCAATGAATGATCCTGATCGTCTTTTTTTGTTATCGCTTATCGATGATCTGAAACAAGTACCCGCAGATAAGAAAATGGAAGTAAAACTTAGTATTATGCAAACAATTTCAAATGCAAAATATCCCTTCTAATATTCCAGTTGGTTCAAATTTTGAACTCAATTTTCTTCGAATAGTATTCATACACCAATTATAAATCAATATTCTGATTTATATCAAAGAACACCGTCTTATCCCAATTTTCAAACTCCCTATTCTGACATTCATCAATTAAAAAACAGTCAACAAAATGATCAACATCGACGTTTTCGCACTCCAACTCCCTCCCCAGGTCAAAATATTCTTTCTCATTCGGAATTAGAAGGATCTCAATCGAGCTCTTCAAGTTTAGCAACTTATATTAGTGAATATAACGATGTAATTTAAACATTTTTGTTTAATTATTTATATATATTACTTATAAAGTACAACTATATATTATTATAACAGAAGGATAACAATTTATTTTTGACTATTTAAATATTATATTCAATTGTATTATGTTTGGAAGTATCTACTCGTTAACAATTTTTATTTCTATTAGTTTAAAAAAGAATGATCTATGTTTTTTTTTACTTAACAATATTTTATATAACCATTGAAATATTATAACTAAGTTGATGTTGAATTAAGTAGTGTTCAGTATATGAAATCAATTTTTATGATATTTATTTATTTAATATTATATTACTTAGGACCATCCTATATTATTATTTATTAATTAGACATACCTACCTTAAGGTTACTGCTAGTCGTTCTTCAGTTGAAATAGATCTTCTCATATTTGTGTCTTCTTTCTTCGTGTCATCTTTTATTAAATCATGTAATTCAAAATAAGATTTACTCGACATGCGAAAAAAGTTAAAAAATTTTGACTCGTATTTTAGAAGATCGGGATATAGGATATTAAAATTACCCTTTTCTAATCTTGCACCAACAATAGGATGCACCCAATGGAGTCTTTTACGTTTATTATTTTTACTTTTTCTTTTAATTAAACAGTAAAGTAACAAAACTTCTTCTACTTTCATGGTTGGATGACCAATGAATATTTAAAAAAAATATTCGTGTTGAATTGAATCAGATACACGTGTACGACTAGTGTCTCGTGTGCAAGGTTCTTTATTACGGGACACATTTTGTGTCTTGAATCTTGATTCTAGTGGCCGGCCACAAAATGTCTCGTCTGAAAGCGCTCTAAGAGCTCTTTCACACGAGACACTTTGTCGCCGGCGACTAGTGTCTGAAAAGAATCGAGCCACTAAGATAACGTTGCTATAAATAGAAGCGTACACACAAGACACAGACACGGTGTAAGTATCGCGCCGATTTTGTGTGTCTCACCCCTCTAGTCGCCAGACACAGTGTCTGTGTCTCGGCCACAGATAACAAATTAATTTCACTTAGTACGTTCACACGAAACACAAGCGTCCAGACTCCAGATTATTTAGATTTTTTAAATTACGTAAAATTATTATTTTCAACTGTATTTTACTTACTCATTTTTCGAAAAATTTAAATAATATATGTAATATATAGTATACAATATGACTCTCGATACAAACAAATTTATTATAGAAATTGAAAAGCATGTAGAATTGTGGGATACAGGAAGTTCTCATTATGCAAATAAAATAATTATTTGCGCCGAGAGCCTTACTAAGGCGTACGCCGTTCGCCTAGTCCTCCGGACCGTAGTGAGGGGAATAATTTAAATGAATAATATATTAAGCGACCTGTACTGAACAATACAATAAATCAAATACAATATGACCAATATTATATGCAATTATACAATATGCATATACAATATATATATATAATCAAGGGGAGACGGGGATCACCGCTCTGGACACCGGAGCTGGCTGTCGGTGGAAGGCTGATCTGCTGAAGACTGGAACCACGTGGAACACACGTACTGTGGTGTGAATAATCCGGGGAGCACCGTATCGGACAATAATAATACCACGACTCGGCAATGAAGGAGCGCAAAAATAACAAACAGATGAGCGAAGAGCAAAATAGCCTGTTTGAGTGTGATTAGCGTAAAACGCATACAAAAAATGGCGATCACCACAAGTAAAAGACGGAGTAGCCGTTACACACGTAAATTGCACAAGTCGAGCGTGACAAGACGTACAAAAGAGAATGACGAACGTCCGAACAACACCTTAACGGCGTGGTGTTCGTCGTTGCCCGGAGCAGGGCGGCAGGCGAGTCAGTGTCGCCACCATTGCGAGTGACCTAGCGTGGTCACCGAACAAATGTTCAAAACCCGGGGACAATTTGTACGTGCAAAAAGGTCGAACAATAATTAAACAAAATTCATGGCTCGAAATATGTAGACTATTTCATGAAGAATATGACTCAATGGCACCAAATCAACAAAAAGATGTTTGTAAGCACTCATATTACATATTTACTATACATAACAATATAACATTATATTTTATGAAAGTAATTATAAAGTAATTTATATAAAACCTCGTATGTCACTTTTTGCACGTTTTCCAGAAGCGAAAAACTGCGTAGAGCATAAATATTGATAGATTTTAATTTTTTTTTTTTTTATTATGTTTCAAGCATGATAACCTATTAGTTTTTAAAGAGAAAAACAAAAATTAGTTAACTATACTGGTTGAATTTTGACTTAAGAGTTTTTACAATAAATCAATATTTATTCAGCTATTAAATAATAAAAAAAAAACTTATACCAATGTAAAATCACAAATCAATAACTTTTCATTACTTATTTTAAATTTTCTTTGGAATCATTCGATTCAAAAGCAAACCAATTTCATCATCGGGTAAAATAAAATTTTTTAATTATTCACATAATAACGAATAACTAAATACTATCTTATCAATAACAAATTTTATATTAAGTCATTAAAGGTTTAAGATTTTAATTATATGTCAACTTACGAGGTTTTGTTATTAGACAATAACAGATGATATTACACACATAATACTATACTTTAATTTAGTTTTTTACTTAAACATATTAATCAATTATATTATTTAAAATTACATATTATTTTTACTTATTTATGCTATCTAATTGCCAAGGAACACTCCCTTCACCAATAAAATAATCTGCAAATGTATCACGAATACTAGTAGGCGTTTTTCCTGAATATATGTCTGTTCTTTCATCTTCATCTTGAAACCCTTCATAGGATAACATGTCTTCAAACCTTAATGAGTTGCTATCTTGGACACGAACAAAATTGTGTAATATTACACACGCTTTTATAATATTTTCGGCGAAGTGTTCAGACACATTTAATGGCCTATGAAATATTCTCCATTTATTTGACATAATACCAAAAGCACACTCAATATATCGGCGAGCTCTTGAAAGCCTATAATTAAACTCTCTTTTCTTTACTGGTAAATTTTTTCCTGCATATAGACGCATTACATTATGACTTAAACCAAACGCTTCATCTCCCACTATTACGTATGGCAGTTTATAGTCACTTGTTCCTGGTAGTACTGAATCTTGGGAATGGACAGTTCTTTTTTGACCATTTTTTTTTTTAAAAATTCGAGTTTTTAAAAATTGATGAATCGGTATTTTTTCCATAGTCTCCGATATCTACAGTGATAAAACAATAATTTGCGTCACAAACAGCTAAGAAAACAATCGAAAAAAAATATTTAAAGTTGTAGTATAATGAGCCGCTATGTGCTGGTTTGACTACTCGGATATGTTTCCCATCAATCGCGCCAATACAGTTTGGAAAATTTGTAACGTTAGAATAGAGCTCAGCAATTTCTAGCCATTTTTCTTTCGTTGGCTCCGGCATAAATGCATTTTTTAAATTATCCCAAATTGCAACACAAGTCTCTTGTATAATATTACTCAATGTAGATACTCCAATTCTGTAATCGTAATGAAGTTCTGTTAATGTACATCCTGACGCGAGATATCTGGAAATTAAAAATATTTAATAAATAATATAAATAATTTAACATTTCTTTAAAGCCACTTCTACAAAATGTATTATTATTTTAGATTCTCAACGGAGTGATGAATGTATTGATTTTACAATGATGTATGTTTTTTTTTTTGCTGTGTCTGTGTACAGCATAACTAGTCGAAATAATGCTTCAATTTCAAACTTCGGGGGTGGTTCCCGATGGGAAAGTGAATATCCTTGGTGCATTATAAAGGTAAAAAGTAAACATTTTCCAACAGTTTTCAAAAAAATCGAGAAATGTTCACCGAATGTTTATGTTAGTGTTATATATATACAGTTAAATTTTCAAAAAAATTTGAATTTTTTTGAGTTATTTATAGACCACTGAAATTTTCGATTTTTATGCAAATTTTTTTTTTTGAAGTGTCGGTAAAAAAAATTTGGATGACCAAAAAAACTTGAAAATTTAATACAAGGTTCCTTATGAGTTGTTCTTATTGTAGCTAAAAAAAATTAAAAATCGTTAGTCACAATTTTTTTTATAAGCGTTTATAGTTCAAATTTTTACGAAATCTGTCGAAAACGCGAAAATTTGCAAGTAATTTTGAAGTTGAAAAATCATAAAATGTTTTGTGTTTATAACTAAGGATTAAAAATACAACATTAAGTTTTCCATAGACTTTTTTTTTTGTATAATTTTATAAAAACAATTACCGCACAAACAAATTAAATTATAAAATGTTTTACACTTTAGTGCAAGAGTTACAAAGGAAATGGAAGAGTTTGAGAAATTCATTTTCTAGAGAACAGGCTAAAAGAAAGAATTTAAAATCTGGGTCAGGAAGAACTACACGGAAAACATATGTTTATTATTATTAATTATCATTTCTTTCTTCTTGTACTGTAAATTAGCCAACATCTTCAAATTTAAGTCCATCCCACAATTCTCTAGATGAAAATGACTTTGAAGAAGTAAATAATGACTTTAATGAAACTACTGGAGAAGTTTTAGAAAATGTTTTACGCCATAAGTCCGCTAAAAAGCAAAAAACTGTTGAAAACGAATTTGAAAATAAATTTTTCAACTCCGTAACAAAAAGTTTACAAGAGAAGGGAACACAGGGAAAAAATATACATGAAAGACCCAGATCGCTTGTTTATGTTGTCACTTGTTGATGATCTTAAGCAAGTACCGGCACATTTAAAAATGTCAGTAAAATCAAATATTATGCAAGCTATATCTAATGGGCAGCAATTGCAAAAATCTCCAGATATGATGGCAAATTTTGATCCGTATTGTCAACTTAATAAGCAGTACAGCATTCCAATACCACCCTTAATGCACCTGAGTACTGAATATAACCGACCACAATCCAGCTTTCAACAACCAACAATAACCGGACAACAACTTAGCCCTTGTCTATCTAATCGATCGTCAACATCGAGGTCTACTTCTCTATCAGTATCGTCACAAAACTACCTCTCTCCGATTGAAACAAATTCTAATCAGTCACCAAATGATCCAAATTTAGTATCTTATATAAATGATTACAATATGAGTGAATGATACTTTTCATAATATAAATGTTGTAAAAAGTAGTCATTAAAATTGTTTATATGTTATTAAATTTTTTTTTCTAATTTTTATATTTCAGGTTGATTTATAGTTATTTTTTTATAATTTTTATTTTATTTTCTTTCAACTGTTCTAATATTGTACACGAGTATATGCTTTTGTTTTGTTTTTTTTATATACTAAATGTAAAAGTTATATAGTTAATTTTAATTCGTAAAAATTGCAGTGCTTCAAATTTTATTTAAGTTTTATATTTATATTATATAAATAAAAAAATTAACTTACCTAATTGTTACAGCTAATCGTTCTTCCGTAGTTATCGACTTGCGCATATTTGTATCCTCTTTTCGTATATCATATTTTATAGCGTCAAGCAATTCAAAAAATGAATTCCTCGACATACGAAAATAATTAAAAAAACTTTGAGGGATATTGTAAAAGATCGGGAAATAAATTTTGAAAATGTCCTTTTTCATTTCTGTGACTAACAATTGGATGTACCCACAATAGTTTTTGTCTTTTAATTTTTTTGTTTCGTTTTTTAATTATTAAAGCGTAGAGCATGATTGCTGTATCTACGTCCATTTTAAAAAAATTAACTAATTTAAACGTTTTTATGTAGGTATGTAAATAAATATTAAGTAGTTTAAGATCAAGAGCTCGCACCATACTGAATAAGCACCTGGAAAATTGTTTATACATTATTTTTACGCTGTGAATCGGAAACGAGTGTATGGTTTTAGTGTCTCGTGTGAAGAAGTGTCAACAATGAGACACTTTTTGTGTACGATGGCACGATTCTTGTGGCCGGCCACAAAGTGTCTCGTCTGAAAGCGCTCTTATGCTCCCGGCTCGTCCAATATCGTTTACCATTATTTTAATACGACAAAGCGTTCGTATAAAACAAATCCGATCACGTTCGATGACTGTGATTTATCGTTGAATTACATAAGTATATTGATTATTGAATAAAATATTACAATTTACAGTTTCAAAATCATCTATGTTCATCAAACTACAAATTGAAGAAATGTATGAACAGCCTGAAACAAATTTTACCGTTGCAGACGAAGAAGGAAAGATACACGAAGAAAAAATACGAATAATAAACCAAAAAATTAAAAAATTATAAGATCAAAAAAACTAACTTGAACTTAACTTCGAAGAATCACAATATACATTATATAAATCCGAATTAAGTATACGCAATTCTTTTAATTCGCTACACAAACAATTAGAATCTTTGAATATAGACTAAAACTATTCTAAAACTTTGCTATTAGTATTATATATTAAATTATTATTAATATTAATGTATATTATTATATGATGTTTTAAATAAGATAATGAAATTTAATGTAACAAAGTATATTCGTAAACAATTCAAGGTCAACACGTACCACAACGGAGTTGTGGATGAATCGCATCATCGTTGCTATCCACTTCGCATAGCACTATCATGACCCTACAACGCGTTCGTATAATCCGAATCCGGTCACGTTCGGTGGCTGTGACATGTCGTTGAATAACATACTTTAATTACATTTCCTGTAATATTCTGATGAAATAATAACTAAAACGTACACTACAATAAGCTGAATATCTGATACACTAATAATTAAAACATTAATCACTTAGGAATATGAGCAAATATATTATTATTATTATTTTTTTAATATAAATTTATTTACAATTACAAAATGAAAAGAAATACAATCACTAAACGTAGACGGATGGAATCAACTGCTGAGAGTGAACTTGTTGAAATTGAGAGATTTAAAAGCTGTTCGAGAACGTTTATTGTTAAGAACAAGGAAGAAATAATAGACTACCATGTATTTTTTAGTTATGTTTCTGAAATGTTAATTTCTAAGCTAACACAATCAAGTCAGCAGTCAGCAATTAAATTTAATTTACATGTTGATAGCACGTATGAACAACTTTTAACGAATGAAGTACAAGATACGTCATTTAAAACAACAAACGTATTAGCATGTAAATCATCCAATTTTAATAGCTTATTAAACAAAATGTTTAACAAACTATTATCTGAGGAAGAACAGTTTATATCAAAAAAATCAGGCTGGTCACTTAAATCTATAGATTGTATACAATTACGAATTAATACAGTTAATCCTCTTAAAGGAGGAAAAACATATTTAGATTTACCTAGTCATATTAAAAAAAAAAAGCAGTTATTAATGTAAAAAATAACGATAACGAATGTTTCAAGTATTCAATACTAAGTAAGTACGATAATCGTTTGAATAAATCTCGGTTTAACAAAAAATATTTTGGTATGTTAGAAAAAAAAAGTGGGTTTAATTTTAAATGCATCGATTTTCCAACACCTATAACTCAGTTAAAAAAATTTGAAAAAATAAACAATGTATCAATAAATATTTACAGCTTAGATGATAATAATGTAATTTACCCATTACGTATAACCAATATTGAAAAAAAAAAAAATCATTTTGATCTTTTTCTATTTAATGATAATAATACATCTCATTATTGTTATATTAATAACTTCTCAAGGTTTATTAGAAGTCAAAGAACTAAAAATTGCTCAAAGTTGATTATATGTAAGAGATGTTTTACTAGTTTTGGTAATAAACCGTGTAAAAGCAAACTTTGGGGTGAATCAGGTTTAATTAGACATAAGCAAATGTGTATTAAAAATAAATTAGGAAGACCTATAATGTTTGAAGAAGGAGATGACGATTTCATATACTTCAAAAACTATAAAAATACTCAACGAATTCCAATTGTTATATACGCCGACTTCGAATGTATTTTAAACCCAAAACAACCTGTTAAATTCATTCAAAGTGGTAAAAAACCAAAAACTAATATTACACATTTACATAAACTTATGAGTTATGGGTTTTATGTAAAAGTTGACTATAATATTATACCAAAAAAATTAATAAAAAAGTTTGAAATTCCTAGAAAAGTAGTAATTTATAGAGGTAAAAATGCAGCAAAAAAATTCATGAATAGTATGATTAGTATAGGAAATAAAATTAATAATATTTATAAAACTAATTTACCAATTAACAAATTAACTTTAAAAGAAGAAAAACATTTTCAAAAAGCTAAGGTTTGTTAAAAGTTCGAGATCACTGTCATATAACTGGAAATTACAGACGATGTATTTGTGTAAAATGTAATTTTCAGCTAACTAATCCATCATTTGTACCAATCTTCTTTCATAATCTGACATATGACAGTCACTTCATAATTCGAGAACTTGGTTGTAACGATAAAGATATTCATATATTCATGTTATACCTAATTCATTTGAAAAATATATATCATTTAGTAAAGAAATCGCACCAAAATTTAACATAAAGTTTGTTGATACATACCGTTTTTTGGCTGAAAAATTAAGTAAACTAGCAAAAATTTTATCCGAAGATAAGTTGAGGTTTAGAGAAACTATTAAAGTATTTTCTATTGAAGTGTTAGATTTAGTTACACGAAAAGGAGTCTTCCCTTATGAATATGTTGATAGTTGGAGTAAACTTAATGATTCTTTTTTACCTTCAAAGCTTAAATTTTATAGCACTCTAACCGATGAAAATATTACTGATGACGATTATATACATGCGAAAAATGTATGGAACG
This sequence comes from Aphis glycines, assembly GCA_009761285.1. Taxonomy (NCBI): domain Eukaryota; kingdom Metazoa; phylum Arthropoda; class Insecta; order Hemiptera; family Aphididae; genus Aphis; species Aphis glycines. The sequence continues at coordinate 266,713 of VYZN01000468.1, read as the reverse complement.
TGTTTAATATAAAGACATTAGGTGAATACAGTGATCATTATTTAAAAACTGATGTTGCTATACTAGCTGATGTGTTTGAAAATTTCAGAGACTTATGTTTATCTACTCTTGAGCTAGATCCTGCTTATTATATGACTGCTCCAGGATTTGCGTATGACTGTATGCTTAAATATACTAAGATCGAATTAGAAAGGTTAAAATTTCCTAACATGCTTTTGTTTATCGAGAACTCAATTCGTGGGGGATAACTCAATCAACTAAAAGGTATGCTTAAGCAAATATACCAAATATTGAAGGATTGTGTAACATTGGTTACATCCTATATATATAAATTAGACACAAAACACACACACACTATAGAATTGCCCAAGGTCCAATACAAAATATACACACTCGACACTTTTCTACCCGTACACATTATTATTATAATTAAATTGACACACTGCCGGCAGTTCGGCAACATTCATCAACAGGAACGAACTCACTTATTAACAGCCATCTAAAATCTACCTGTTTAAGTAAAGTATAATTATTTTAATATATGAATTTATAAAGAACTTTAAACCAAACGCGTCTTATTGTTATAAATAAAATAATACCTCATACACTGCTCTAACCCCCAGCTACGGAAAACTTATCCATAAGGAATAGAAAACCTTCCCTGGATAACTATTATCGTAATAAGGTTCCCCCGACCACGTTACATAATTGGTGGAGGCGCCGAAGCTTTGGACACGTATATGTACAAAGTTATCAATAACATTGGATTCGGTTTGGTTTAAAGATCTTGGTGTTAGTAACGTAGTTATTAAATAAATAATTTTTTATGTAAAAGAAAAATACGGTTTTGTGGCCAATGAAAGCCGTGCATTTTATTTTAAAATAAAAAATAAAAATTTTCTTTTATATATAGTTTATTTAAAAAAAAAAAAAAAAAAAAAAAAACTCGTTCATTAACATTTTATAATATATTAATTTATAATATATATATATACAAACAATTAAAGTTAGACTTAGAAGTGTAAAAGTATATTTTATAAGATAAAAATGAAATAATATTATATTTATGGAGAAAAAATTTTATATAAAGAGAAATATAAACAATCAAATTGCAAAGGTCACAAAGGATAATATTTTATTTCTGGATCCAGAATTTAAAGACGAATTTGATGAAATAAATTTAAGTTCCGTTTTAAGGGGAGCTGAGGAAAAATACTTAGGAGATTTCTTTCAACACTCCAGATTTTCGAAACTTCCAATTGCAGCCACTTTAGTTAAAAAATTTACTCTTGGTACTTTATATGAGGTTAAAGATATCACCGTTGAGGAGTTCTCAAGATTACCGCTAACCGAAAAATTCAAATTTATTATTTCCCAAAAATTATTGATTTGGCTAAATTACTTAAATAAACAAGAACTATTTGATTTTTTAAATTATTGTAACGTTAATTTTAATAGTACAGCTTCGTTTAATGAAAATAAAAAACTTGCGATAACATATATAAAACAATTACAAAGGTATAAAATTGACAAACTTTATGAGTCAGACGAAGATAATCACGATCAAACATTTGGTGAACTTGATATAAAGACAGCGTTAGAGCCTCAAAATAATAATACTTCGAAATCTAACGACGAAATTACGTGTTTAACCAATATATTAACAGATCTCAATACACAATTAATTAATAACAAAACTGAAGTAATTGATAACACACTTACAATAGAGCAAACTAATCAATTCAATAAAACAGAAAATAGTTTTCAACCGGATTTAAATATTAATAAAATAAATATCAAAAAGAATATGGCAGGTCATCATAATTTTTCACCCGGTATATTCAATGGCGCACAAGACGAATGTGTGCTCGAATTTTTCGAAAATTTTGAGTTGATGGCAAAGGCAAACGGATGGGGAGATGAGGAAAAATTAGTATATTTACCACTTTATTTAAAAGGTTCGGCATATAAACTATTTAAAATAATGGATTCCGAGACTAAATTATCTTTTGAAAAAATAATGCTTAAATTTAAAGACAATTTCGCCTCATACTCAAGATCAAAAATGCTAAAAAATAAATTAAGAAACAGAAAATTAAAATCGGGTGAGTCCGTGGGGGAGTTTTGGATAGATATGATTTTTTTAATAAATGAAACAAACAAAGCGATGCCTGAATCAGAAAAAATTGATTTGATTTTAGATGCATTATCACCAGATTACTATAATGTGATTGGTATGTTAAAAAATAATAGCCTGTTAGAGCTAGAAAATAATTTAAAAAAATTAGAGTATATGAAATCAAGAGCCGCTGTGTTAGAAGAAAAAACAAAATTAGAAAATAATACTTATAATTCAAATAATAATAACAATTCTATGAAATATAATATCGATAACTATAATTATGACAACTACAATAACCATAGTTACAGACGAAACAACGGCAACGGAAACTATAGTGGACCTAGATTTAATAATTATAAACCACCATTTTTCGATCAAAAATATAATAATAATTATAGAGTTCCAAATTATAATGTTAGGAATAACAATAGTAATATGAATTATAATAATACTGCTTATGTTAATGGTTATAATAATAATAACAATAATTATAATAGGCGTAATAACGCTCATAACTTTGATAATAATGGTGGCTACGCTAGAATACATAATGGAGAACAAAGATACGACAATAATAATTTCAATAATTTCAATAATAATATGCATATGCAAAATTGTGATCAAAAAATAGAGTATAATACGCAAAATAAAAACTTAACTGAAAACCCTCCGAAGACGGATATAGTTTGCTATGGTTGCGGATTACCGGGGCACGTTCGTTCGTCATGTACCTTTTTAAAAAACTAAAAATGAAACACTTAACTAGGTGTGTTTCCAAAATTGAGAAAAAACCTAGTATACCAGCAGAGTTAGTTATAATCAATGATAACAATAAACCTGATTTACCAAAAACAAACATTACAAACTGTACAAGTACCAAAAATCTTAATATGTATAAAATTGAAATACCAGGAAAAATAAATAATTATGAAATTAATTTTTTAATTGACACTGGAGCAAGTATAACTGTTATCAATAATAATAGTATTTATTTAAATGAAATCGTACCATTAGAAACAGATATTAGTCTTGAGGCTGCGAATAATACTAGCTTGAATATAGTCGGAAAGTCATTGGTAGAGATAAAAATTGGAACAATAGAAATAAAACATGAATGTATAATCGTAGAAGGTATTTGCTCACCAATATTATTAGGGATGGATGTATTGACAAAATTAAAAGTTATAGTTAACCTCGATAATAATAACATCGTTTTTAAATTAAAAAAACAAAGCGAAACGTTTAAATGGGACGTCAATAATAGTTTTAAAGTAACTCAATTATCCTCTGAGCAAAAATTCCAAAAAAATGAAAACAATCAAAAAATAGATAGTTTAGATTTAATTCAATTGGACAGTTCTTCTAACTATAAAAATGAAAATAATAATGAACAATATATAAAAGAATTTGTAAAACGATTTACAAAAGGGCCACAGGTACCAGGAGACGGTGATTGTGGTGCACACGCATTAAGAATATGTTTAAAAAACTTAGGATTTTCTTTATCCAGTCTTAATATTTTGAAATTAATAGGTATTGAACAATGTCAATCAGGATATTATTTAACAGACGAAGACCTTGCTTTTATTTGTGACACATTAAACAAGAATTTAATAATAATCAATGAAAATTACACAACTAAAAATGAAATAATAAATTCAGCATTGGTATATTGGACACCACACAGACAAACAGTTTGCGTGTTTCATGAAAAAAATCACTGGCGTCCAGGAATTTTAACCACTAATAGTAACTTGAGTGTTCACAATATCTGTATATGTTATGAATTTCCGAAAATTCCAAGCGTAAAAAATAATACTACAAATAGAATGCCTCATGAATTACGTAAATATTTTTGTGCCGATTGTAATGAATTATTGATTAATTTGGAAGGTTTGAAATTACACAACTTACAAAATCATAAATACGATTTAAATTTTCCAGTAATTAATTGCAACGATTGCAATATTGTCATGTTAGGATATAATGCCAATATGGATTTACACTGTAAAGGGGAAATTCACATAAAAAATATTAAAACAAAAGATATAGATATCAATAAAAGTAATAAATCTAACATAACGGATAATATAACAGTTCAAATTAATAGCGAAATAGCACAATCTCCAAGAACATGGTACTCTCATTTTTGCGACGAATGTGAACACCTTTCACTTACCGAGTCAGCACTAAAAAATCATGAACTACAGCACCATCCATTTTGGAGTAAAGGTGGTGATGTCATGTTTTGTCAAATTTGTGGGTCATACATTAGGGAATATAAAAATACATTACAATTAAAAAATACGAGTAATGTTAAACATATTGGTAGTTTAAAAGAGCGACATTTAATATCAAAGTTTCACATGACAAATTTAAATATGAGAAAAAATAAAAGTAATATTTCACAACTAATGCACATTCATATTCGTGTGAACGACACGGTAAATATTCAGGAAGCAGGTCAATTCAATATAAAAAATGATGATATAGAAAAAGAAACAACAAATAATGTTAATAAAAAATTAAAATTAAAAACAGATACTAAGCAAAATGACGATCCATTGACTAGTATTTCTTGCTTGTTTGAGAATATAGTAAATAACAACATGAATGAACCAGTGTTAGTTAATAGTGATGATATTGCAAATTTTAACTCATCAAGCGTAAATAGTGTAGATTCACATAAGTCAAATAAAATAATTAGTAGACATATTTATCATAATACACCTGCTACGAAAAGAAATATACTGAATTTTGATATAAATAGCGAATTACCAGAAAACCACCAACACCAATTGAGAAACTTATTAGAGAGCTATGGGGATTGTTTCGCACAAAGTCCTATGGACCTTGGTTCTATCGATATCGGAGATGTTCCGATTCCGACAATGTCTGATGATCCCGTTAGCCTACCGCCTTATAGGTTATCACTAAACGAACAAAGTGAACTGCAGAGACAGGTGGACGAGTTATTACAAGCCGGGTTAATCATACCATCTAATTCTTCGTATGCTAGCCCAGCCTTTTTAGTGAATAAAGCAGATGGTTCAAAAAGATTAGTTATTGATTATAGGCAGTTAAATAAAATAATACCTCATCAAAATTTCCCTATTACGCATATGCAAACAATATTCGATTGTTTAGAAGGGGCAAAATTTTTTAATATCATGGATATGCAACAGGGCTTTTTAAACATTTTATTAGGGAAAACAGATAGGCACAAACTAGCATTTATAACACCGTGCGGATTATACGAATGGACACGTTTTCCTTTTGGGTATAAAAATTCACCTCGTCAATTTTCTAAAGCTGTTGCAAAAGCACTTTCAGGACTTCTATATTTAGGTACTATAAACTACGTTGATGACATAATTAATTACGCGACAAATTTTGATGATCTATTAAAAGTATTAGAAAAATTATTAATAAGAATTAGGGAAACTGGATTCAAATTAAAAGCTCCAAAATGTAAATTTGGTTATTTTGAGCTTAAAATATTGGGACAAATAGTTAACAGAGACGGTATTAAACCAAATCCATCAGGACTAGACGCAATTAGAAAATTTCCAATACCTAAAACTATAAAACAGGTTAGAAGCTTTCTGGGGCTAAGTAATTTTTTTAGAAAGTTTATTCCACGCTTTGCAGAATTAAGTACACCATTAACAAATCTCACACGAGGTTCTTATCCAAAAAAAAGTTCACCGGTAAAATGGTTAGAGGAACATCAAAAGGCATTTGAAGAAATAAAAAATAAACTCACTAATCCTCCATTATTAAAACATTTTAATCCTAGTTTAAAAATAGTTGTTTGGACTGATGCTAGTAAGATAGGAATTGCCGGAACTCTTTTACAAAAAAGTTCAGAGGACGAATATTTACATCCTGTTTCATACATTTCACGACGTCTCAACCAGTGCGAGGAAAAATATAGTGCCATAGAACTTGAGCTTTTAGCAATAGTTTATGTTATGGAACAATTTCGTACTTATACGTATGGAGAATCAGTTGAAATTTGGACCGACCATGCGCCTCTTAAATATTTAGATAATATAAAAACTTTCTCAGTTAGAATACAGAGGCTAAAGAGTAAATTAGTTGACTTTGATTATACAATAAAATATCGGAAAGGCTTATTAAACCAAGTTTGTGACGCGATGTCACGAAACCCGGTATTCGACCCCCCCACTCTAGAACAGGAGGTACAAAAAGATAATGATTTAACAATTTCCCACGTAAAAACAATTAATATGCAAGTTGAACAAAACAATGATCCAATGTTAAATAAAATTATACAAGCACTAGAAAATTCAGAAATCTCAGACCATATTTGGATTAGGAAATCAAAAAAATATTTTTTAAACCAAGATAAAATATTAATGTATAAACACGAAACCAATGAACAAAGTATAAACCTAATAGCGATCCCTGAAAAACGTATCAATGAAATATTATATAATTTCCATGACCACCCCTTTGCAGGACATTTAGGTATAGATAAAACTTATAAAAAAATAATGGAAAGATATTTTTGGCCTACAATTTATAAAGACGTTCGAAAATATGTTTTATCATGTTTAAGTTGTCAAAAAAGAAAAGCAGATAAAACACCCACTTATGGACATATGCAAACGTCGCCTAAAATTTCCGGACGACCGTTTGAACGATTTACTATTGACTTCGTAGGACCAATTAGCCCTAGTAGTAATGGTTGTTCATATATTCTGGTAGGGACATGTGCGACAACTAAGTACGCAATTGCAAAACCTTATAAGAAAGCTGATGGCAAAACGACGGTTAATTTTTTAATAGACATAATTTCACAATATGGAGCAATCTCGGAAATTCATTCGGACAGAGGCTTACATTTTACAAATAATTTAGTCAAAGACTTGCTAACCACACTAAATATAAAAAATACATTTTCAATAGCATATAGACCTCAAAGTCAAGGACAAACAGAAAAATTTAACGGAACATTAATAGATATGATCAGTCATTTTGTTCAAGAAAAACCTCAAAAATGGTCCCAAATTATTAAGTATGTTCTATTTGGTTATAACTCCTCGAAAAATGAAACAACAGGTTACTCACCATTTTTCTTACTTCATGCATATCATCCAAAATCTATTTTTGATTTCAATATTGTAGAAACTAACGTACAACCTGATATTTTGATAGAAATTGATAAAATAAATGATGTAAGAAATAAATTACCAACCATTTTAGAAAAGCAGTTTTTAAAAAATAAACAATATTATGACAAAAATAAAAATGAAGTACAATTCCTAACAAATGAAAAAGTATTAGTCAAAACATTTAAAAATAATAATAAATTTTCTTTTCGATATGATGGACCTTACAAAATTATAAAAAAGATCTCTGATAATACATATTTAGTAGAAGTTATAAGAAACGGACAATTAGAAAATGTTTATAAACATGTGAGCCAAATTAAGAAGTTTCGAGAACGTATTACTTAATAAATAACGCGTTAGTATATTTGTTATTAGGAACGGTATTTATTTATTCTTTATTCATATATAGTAATTAATATGCAAATGTACAGTATATAATGTAAACGGATCTGAGTAAATAGATATAAATAATAAGCATTATAAATATTTTAATAACAATTACAAAAAACTAACGGATTAAAATTATGTTTAAAATTACGACTTCCTTTAGCTAGATAATATATAATGTAAAAAAAAAAAAATATGCACAATCTACAAATTATTTCGTAATAACAATATATATGCGACTAATTGCACATATTATAAATATATTTTGTTTTCCCCTCACCTTTCAAAATGGTCAGTTGTCATATTAGATTTCAATATTGACTGGTTAATTTTAATAAATATTACGTTAACATTTTTTTTTTTTCCAATAATAAAAGAATGTTCGAAAACCATCACGACAGTCAGTAGACAAACACGTGTCACTAAAATACTAAACGAATAATTTATTGTAGGACAACTAAAATAAGACAACAGTGCTATAAATTATAATATCAGTATGGACTGCAATTCTATAATATTAACAATAACAATGTTTTTCTTACGATGGATTATGATATGCAACTGCCAAGGAGTCATGATCAATGCGACTACAGAGGAAGCTGGATTTATAGACAATCACCAAGGAACAGGAGCAGAACCTTTACAGCAATCATTAATTTATTATCATATTTATGTATTCATATTGTATTATCATATTTAAATCATGTACCTAGTTAAAAATATTGTAGTTATATTATTTGATAAAAATTGTATAATACTAGATTAATTGTATTTTGGGGAATATATTTTATATTAATTTAAGGGAGAAATAACTATTAATAAGTAATATTTTATTTGGAAAGGGGAGAGCCACTATGATTTAAAAAAAAAAAAAAAATGGAAATAATAAAGGAACTATATTTGAACTTACTTATTTATGTAAAACTACAATAGACGTAGATGCGAATATTTTACTTATAGTTTATACTTATAATAAATTACGTTTCTCTATAGTATAAAAAAGGATGTGCCTCTGGCGTGGTTTAATCACTCGCAAGTACATACCTAATTACGTATCAGAGAGATAAAAAATAACATACTAATACTCTACTACATATTACTATCGTTCATATTACAACGTTTTAAGAAGTAATGATTTGACATTAAGTATGTAAGTTGAAATTAAGTTACGACTTTATAGATTATACTATTATAGTAGCGTATTGGGTTGTAGTACTATTGATAAGAAATATTACTTTAAAAAAAAAAAAAAAAAAAAAAAAAAAAAAAATATTATATAAAATTTAGTAAAACTGTTATGTGTCTAAATTGTAATTATGTTTTATTTATATGAATTGATCAAACATTGTATTATTCTGTAAAACCATGTAATATCATATATGTATACTGATGTTCTTATTCTTATTCATGTATTTAAAAACAAAAATTTATATTATAAATTATATTTTCAAGATGGTTGTTAATTAAAAAAAAAAAAAAAAATATATATTAAATAGAAGGGGGGTAATGTAACATTGGTTACATCCTATATATATAAATTAGACACAAAACACACACACACTATAGAATTGCCCAAGGTCCAATACAAAATATACACACTCGACACTTTTCTACCCGTACACATTATTATTATAATTAAATTGACACACCGCCGGCAGTTCGGCAACATTCATCAACAGGAACGAACTCACTTATTAACAGCCATCTAAAATCTACCTGTTTAAGTAAAGTATAATTATTTTAATATATGAATTTATAAAGAACTTTAAACCAAACGCGTCTTATTGTTATAAATAAAATAATACCTCATACACTGCTCTAACCCCCAGCTACGGAAAACTTATCCATAAGGAATAGAAAACCTTCCCTGGATAACTATTATCGTAATAAGGTTCCCCCGACCACGTTACAATTGAATTATAATTCTAACGAACCGATTACATGGTTAACATATCTTGATTGTGTAAATTTATATGGAAAGTCTATGTTAACAGAATTACCTTTTAAAGATTTTGAATGGGTTGATGACTTAAATATAGACGTAACTAAAATTGCTGATACCGTTAAACGAATGTCCGCCATATTTTAAAGTTAAGAAATTGTTAGGTACACTATTACCGAAAAAAACTATATTGTTCATTACAAAAATTTAAAATAAGCGATTTCTCACGGTCTTAAACTTGTGCTCGAATTCATCGAGCTATCCGATTTTCTCAAAAGAAATGAATGGCATCGTACATTGAATTATGTACTAAAATGAGAACAGAAGCTAAAAACGAGCCTGAAAAAGAATTCTGGAAGCATTTAATTCATAGTGTTTTTGGAGAATGTATGAGAATGTTCGAACAAGAACTTCTATAAAATTATTTTCGTCGGAAAAAAAAGCTGATAAATTAATGGCAAAAACTAATTTTAAAGATAGAACTATATACTCTACGAATCTTATGGCTATTCATCAACATAAGGAAACTATTAAATTCGATAAGGCGATTTATGTAGGATCTTCAATTTTAGACGTTTCAAAAACTTAAATGTATGATTTTCATTATAATGTAATGAAAAAGAAATATGGTAGAAAAATTAGTTCTTTATATTCGGATACAGATTCCTTGATATATACCATTCAAACAAAAAATTTTTTCGGTGATTTAAAAAATGATTTATTGCAATATTTTGACACATCTAATTATCCTAAAGACCATTATTGCTTTAGTGAAATTCTTAAAAGCCAACCAGGATTCTTCAAGGACGTACTTAAATCAACAATTCTTAAAGAATTCGTTTCATTGAGATCGAAATTATACGCTTATAAAACCATGGACGATACTGTCGAAAAAAAGCAAAAGGTGTAAAAAAACATGTAATAAAAACCATATGAAATTTATTGATTACATAGAGATATTAAATGCTATTATCAACCATAGATCTGTTGAGAAAAAACAATCTCACAGAAACATGAACTTTATTCAATCGAATAAACATGTTGTTCATTCAAAAACAATGAATTAGCTTGTTCTCAATGTTAATGACGATAAATAATGCATAATAAATGATGGGATAAATGATATGCCTAAAAAAATAACCCCGGAAAAAATAACCCCGAAAAAAAAACCCCGAAAAAATGACCACGCGAAAAAATATCCACGGAAAAAATAACCCTATAATAATGTAATAAATGTATATAGTAGTTTTCTTAAATTAAATAAATTTTTTTAAAAATGTATTCACTTCAATTTGGTTAGTATTTAACCGTTCGCATAAGGTTTTAATCGTTTTTGGACGGTTTTCGATTTGGAGCATTTTGTCTTGGACTCTCCTATGTTTTGCAGAACAAATTTTGACGGTCTGCCGACAATTCATTTTTTATTTTGGTTATTAACGTCCAAATCGATGGGTGTTTTCCTCCAACTAAATGGCAAAATCGATTGTTCCAAGATTCACAAACATTGTTGGTTCGGTGGTTATTTTCGAGTGTTGTTTGGTGAACATTCCAAGTTTCTGGAGGGAACATAGCTGGAAAACGTCGAACGCTTTAACTTAGAGTGTTTTGTTTATTTATTCGACGTATTGTTCCACTCACGTAGGTTTCGTCAAAATATTGAAACAACTCCTCGGCACCAAGAGGAATAATTGATTTTAAATAGTCAACACCTTCTTGTAACCTATTTATTGGCAAAAAAGCCAAGACATCTAACATACAACAGAATTCATTAAAATCATAATCTTCTTGGTATTTTTGTTTTAATCCTAATTCTGCCAATTTTCTGTGAGTACTCTGGCAGAGGTGATAGAAACATCCGTTTATTATTAAATGTTCACCTAATTCATTTTTTGCTGCATTTATTACTGTCTTTTCGAAGTCTATTTTTATATTTTGCGGATCTGGAAAAAGATTGTTCTTTTCGCAGACTGATAAAATAGCTTTGAACATTATTTCGTAAATAGATTGATTTTTTTTTTCAAGTAAACAGTAAAGAACAGTAAAAAATTCAATATATTTATCGATTCGAATGATGTAGAGTTGCGAGAAATGTTTCGGGGCTAAACCAAAATTTCCATCTGCATACCAGGTATTTGCATATGTAAATAACTTCAAATTGTTTAACGTACTAAAAATTATTATCCTCTCATTATTTTCACTGTGGTTATCAAATAGTAAACATTTTTCATTTTCGAAAACACTCCATTCACCTACAATACTTATATATATTATATCATTATTATTATATTTTATTATATAACATTATATATTTATATATAATAATAGGGTTTACGATTTCCTGCTGGTACTAAAAGAACACGTGTATTTAAAATCGTATATTTTTTAACGTATACACGGATACTAGTAGTATATAAGTACCATTCCTGGCGCAGTTTCTATTTTATCAATAAAAGATCACAAAGAAAACAATGTGCAAAAAGATCAGAAATTGAAATGCAATAATAATTAAAATATTTTTCATAATACTATTGATATAATAATTAAAATTAAAATTAAAATATTTTTTCACAAAACTTATATTATTAATAATTAAAAATTGAAATGCAATATTTCCCAAAAAAATATTTTAATATTTTATGATATTAAAATGTAACATACAATTAAAAAATATTTTTCATAATAACGCGTTAATAATTAAAATCTAAAAATCTCTGGAAATGGTTTTAGACTATTAGACTATTCAGGGACTTAAAGAGAATTAAAATTAAAAATGTTTAATCAAAACATGAACATTCAATCTTTTTTGTTTTGATTTCTAATAAGTGTATTGAGATGGTTTACAAAATCATTTCTATCTATATTTGTTTTATAATGTCCCCAAGCTAATGTATCAATTCCATTGTTCAAAATAAATCTTTTATCATCATAAACACTTAAAGCTTTTTTATTTTGTTCTACAGTAAAAATATCATGTTTCTTAGTTCTAAATAAATTTTGTATAACATATTTTGGTTTTTTTGTTAATAAACAATTTTTAAAATCATCAAAACATATTTTATTTTCCACTACATTTTTCTTAACACCTTTAGATTTTTTAATTTCCTTTTCACTATCTAAGATTCGATGTGAATATAATTTAGATCTTAATCCTATAAATTCTGTCATAATTTTTCCATTCAATTCATCTTTAAACTTACCTAAAACTTTTTTGTTAACTAAAGGTAAATCATAAATATTATCTTTTGGATAATCAGATGTATCAAAATGGTCTAAATTAATTTTTATATCTTGGTAGAAATCATCAGTTTTTATTTCTAATATAAGCGAGTCTGTATCAGTGTATAGCAATCTAACTCTATTTCCATATTTTTTCTTTATTGTATTATAATAAAAATCATACATCAACGATTTAGATAAATCTAAAATACACATGCCTATATATATTGGTTGTTTGAAAAATATTTCTGTTCTTTTCATATGGATTGCAACTAAATTTTCTGTAAAAATTGTCCTTCTATCAAAATTTGGTTTTACAATTAATTTTTCTAGTTTTGCCTCATTAGAACATAATCTTATATCAACATGATTTCTTACATTCATCATAGTACGCCCATAAACACTATTGTTCATTAATTTGAAATAATCTTTTTCAAACTCATTCTTAGCTTTTGATCTAAGATCAGTATTGAAATCAATATAAACTTTTAACCAAGGAGATTGGCTAAATTCTAACACTCTATGAATTTTCGTTATCTTTAAACCTAATTTAATATATAATTTTAGCGTTTCATAATGGATTATATATTTTTTCTTATCGTACAAACTTGTTAATAATTTTGGAAGTTGTTCATCATCAAAATGTTTTTCTGGCGCTAAAGGGAAATCTGAATGTAGATCATGAAGTTCTTTAGAATATGATAAATCGACTTCTAAAATATAACCTTTAGGTGATTCATCAGAAATACCCATTACATCAAAATTATTCAGATTATTAACCCATTTGAAATCTCCAGTAGGTAAATATTTACTCATTGCCCACCCATAAAGATTATTTGCATCCAAGTATTGTAAAAATATTGATTCCTCCTTTTTTTTAAATTTATCTCCCATATATTTATTATTTGCTTTAGAATATCTTTGACTACATTGAGATAAACCTCCTCTTATTCCAGATTCAAACATCAATATTTGATCGATATCTGTTAATAAATCTAACTTTACTTTTGTCATTCTTAACATACTATCCCAGGCAAATCCTGGTGTTGTGTAATACCACAGAGGATCTAATTTATATTTTTTTAAAGAAATGTCTCTAAAATTTTCCATTATATCTGTTAATAATAAAACATCGATCTTATTATATAAACTGGTGAATTCACGAAGATTTTGTATTTTAAATACTTCCCAAATTTTTTGTGAATTTTCATATTCCTCTATCGTTATATTTTTACCAGTGAGAGAACTATAAAATTTTTCTCTAGGGGGTAAGCATGTTTCATTAAATTTTTCTTCACAATCCATATACTCATAAGGGTAAGCTAACTTTCTAGTAACTAAATTTAAATGTTCTTCAGGAAAATATTTACTAAGGTCTTTAAATTGATGTTTTTCAAGATTATTCGTTAATTTATCTAAAGAACTAGATAAAAATTTAAATGAATCAATAAATCTTAATTCAGTTTTTAATATTATTTCTTCACCTTTGATATATTTTGTACGTTCTATAATTTTTGAAAAAGAAATATATTTTTCTTCAGTATTTGGAATTAACGTTATATCATTATTATCATTACCAAATTGTTTTATAAATAGATGAGCATCATAGCCCGAAAGATTATGACAAACAATTGGAATAAATGTAGGATTTTTATATGTAAGATTACAGATAGAATGAGCCGCACCTCTATATTCTCCAGTCAAATGATCATGATCACAAACTTTTCTCATATTTATTTTTTTATTTTTTATTTCTTTTTCAATTAGAGATTTATATAAACATATATTATCATCGTCATTAAGTTGTTTATAATGTTCAATAGCTGCTACATATATTTTTAATTTTTTCTCTAACCTTGGAGGTAATTCTGATAAAAATCTTTCACAAATATGACATTTATCAGATTTATTATAATAATTATTTAATTGTTCTGCATTCAATGTTTCCATAGGACAAATTTCATCATATATTTCAGAAATAGCTATTTCTTCATTTTGTATACAATTAAAAAATTCTTTAGCTACATTTGGACCAGAATATTCTACAGGAGGTTTATAATCACCATTACTATATTTAATATAATAACAAAAATTATTAGGTATATGTTTCTGATAACATTTTGTAAAAGACTCTTTATCATTTGGTTGACAACTATATATTGGTTGGAGTGTAGATTCAAAATCAAAATAAATCACAAAAGGGATTCTTAAGGAATTATTATACTTCTCAAATTCTAAAGTTTTATTATAAGGTTCTGGTAGAACTATTTTGGCAGCTTTATTATTATAACAATAATGTTTATGATCATTTAACTTATTTTCTGTATCAAAACTATTTAAACACATTTTACATAAAAATCTTCTATGACCATCTTTTGTCATTTGACTTCCAACAAGTTTCCATAAATCTTTAATCCAACAATAATGACCTTTATTCTCATTATCCTCCCTTAAATACAACAAATCTATATGATTAGTTTTTTCAATTTTAGTTATTTCTAGTGGTACAATTATATGTGTATAACCTTTTTCTTCTAGATAATAAATATTAATAGAAATATCCTTTGTTCTTTTAACAAATTTTGGAACGTCTGTGGTTTTTACTGGAAATTCAATACCTTTTAATTCTTTATCAAAGTCATTTTTCCATTTTTTATACTTCGTAACTCTTTGTGGATCTTTTTCACAAGGATGTAAAGCTGAGAGTATTGCCCAAAGAAAACATTTATCATCTTCATTTTTAACATTTATAATAGCATGTTTATTTTGAATATTTTCGGGTAATGGAATATATGAAGAACCTTTAAAAGGAACATATTTATTTATATTTATTCCCAAACTTAAAATTTGATCAAGTCTCCATTGAGAATTTTTCATTACAAAATCTTCTACTTCATTTACAATTTTAATTTTTGCATTCGTATAAAAATCATTTAAGTTAGAATTTTTTGTTAAAATTTCATTTTTTGTTTTAAAATTACATTCTTTATATTCTATATTTTCTTCACTACTTCTCTTAAATATAGCAAGAAACATAATATTTACTTTTAAATTTTTATTTGTTAATGATTTTTTAAGTCGTCCTATTACTGCATTATCTAAGCGATTTAAAAATAATTGTATATCTTTAATACCCATGTTATTTTTAATAATATAAGTTATTAATCTACTTTCAAAAGCTGTTTCTTTAGTTTCTAAAATAGGTCGATTATCTTTCTTATCAGAATTAAACATTTTTGCACTAAAATTGAAAACCTTATGTGGTTTTGGTATCCTCTCTTTTTTTGTTCTTATTTGTTTGTTGTTTGTTTTTGGTATTCTCTCTTTTTTTGTTTTTATTTGTTTTGTTGGTATACCTTTGTATGTTTTATTAAATTTTGGTTTAATTGTTTGATCTACATCATTTGTTTGATGACGAATAGATTTCAAATGTCTAGACCAATTTTTGTAACTAACTGTTAAGTTACATTTATCACAAGTTTTGTTAGGATATGTTTTTTTGTTATCCATTTTATTATTGTTAACATTTCGTTTAACTAAAGGTTTAATTTTATTTATTCGTTCCATTTATTATAGATAATATTATTTTTTTTTTACATTCAATTTTTTTTAATAGAATATTTCTATTAAAAAATAATATTTAAATATAGTAAATGATCGCCCGGACAGGGACTCGAACCCTGGACCCTTAGATTAAAAGTCTAATGCTCTACCAACTGAGCTATCCGAGCTTGATATTTATATATATATCACTTCCTTTAACTAAGATCCCATACTAAACTCACACATTTTAATAATTCCTAAATCTTCAACAATCTTAATATCATCTAGATAATGATGTGTATAATCACCTGTTGTAATTATTAAATCATTAGCTATTTTACAAAGTTCTAACCAAGTTGGTGATTTTAATAATTTTGAAATATAAGGATTTCCATTTCCAAATTGATCGTTCCCTTGATCAATAATGAATATATTTCCAACAATTGGAATTTTATGTAGATTATATTTAACTGTTTCAGTATTTTCAGAGTATTCAAAAGCACAAAAATTAACATATAAATTATCTTTTTTTGATTTTTTTTTCACATATTTTTTTATATCATTTTTCATTAATTTTATATAATTATATTTTTTTTCTTTTTCTTGATTAATTGGTATACCTTTGTATGTTCTATTAAATCTAAAAGGCACAATTGTTTGATCTATATCGTTTTTTCCATGACGACCAGATTTTAAATGAGCAGACCAATTTGTATAATCAATTGTTAAGTTACATTTATCACAAGTTTTGTTAGGATATGTTTTTTTGTTATCCATTTTATTAATATTATCATTCTTTTTAACTAAAGTTTCAATTTTATTTAAACCATCCATTTATTATATTCCATATTATTTTTTTTACATTCATTATTTTTAACTAAAGTTTCAATTTTATTATATTCCATATTATTTTTTTTTTACATTCATTATTTTTAATAGAATAATTTCTATTAAAAAATAACATTTAAAATTTTGTTTTTTGCAACTCTTCGTTATAAAAACTCCCTTCAATCTCTTCATTATTTAAATCTATAATTTTATATGTTATAGGATTTGTGTTTAAAATTTCTTTAAGTATAAATATTTCTTTCGTCCAATTATTACTATATTTATTACCAAATGTTTTCTTATAAGCTTTTATTCTTACTCTATCACCCACACTAAATTTTATTTTTGGTTTAGGTTTATTTTTTGTAGAAAATAATTTGTGTAGAACATCGTCTTCATTAGATTTATTTACTTCACAAGGTTTCATACCAATGGATCGATGTATGTTTAATGTTCTATTAAACCTTTCAATAATTGCAGATTTTTCTTCGTTTTGTGTATGATACATATGAATACTATATTTTTTCAAAACATTTTTAAAATGTTTATTTTCAAACTCTAAACCTTTATCTGCGTGAAGTAATTTTGGTGCTTGATGATTTTGTGTTTTAGCTTGTTCTATTATTTTTTCAAAAGCTTTTGAAACACTAATTCCATCTTTCTTTTTTAGTGGAAAAGCCCATGCAAATTTTGAAAAAGTATCTATAACAGTTATTATATTACAATAACCCTCATTTTCATCTGAAAAATTTCTCATTATAACTAAATCAACAGCCCATAAATCATCAATACCATGAGTAATAATTCTCCTTTTAGGAAATCTCTTTCTAACAGGTTTATGAAGTTCTTTAGCTAATAACAATTTATCTGTATCATTTAATTTTTTATTCGAAATTATTGAGTTATTAGAGTGTTCAATCTCAGGAGCTTTTATAAATTTACTTTTGTTTGTTTTACAAATAAAACATTTTGTTGAAATTCTCCATCTACCATTAACTGTTTGAATTTTAGTTGCATTTATATTTTTTGTTCTTTTTTTACATTTATGACAATGTATTAGATCATCATTCATTTTATATTAATATTTTTAAATAAATTTTTTATAATTGTCAATAAATTCTAAACACAAATGTCCACATATAGGAGGATCATTATAATCTTGAAATTTTCTATCGGTATACCATAGATTATGTTTGCCTAAATAATTTACAAGTTCCTTGGGAGGAGGATTTATTCCAAAAGAATCAAAATATATTTTTTTATTTTTCATTTTTTTCCATGCAACCCAATGAGAACCATTTTGAGTAGAATCATTTAAATTAAGAACTCCACATTCATTTACCCATGATTTCATAGGTAAATCATTTCGCATGAAACACCCTCTAAAATTTTTTATATTATTTCCAAAGTGATTTATATCAAAATTACTCAAAGGTTCAATATTTATATTTTTTTCTTTGCTCCAAAAAATTGTATAAACTCCTTTAAAATTTCTAATATTTTTTCTAAATTTTTTTATCTCAAAACTATTCATTTTTTCGATTTTTTCGATTTTTTCGATATTTTTTTTTTTTTTATTTTTCTTCAATCCAGAACCTTTATTTTTCTCCATTTCTTTATTGTGTCTAATTGTTTCTTCTTCCATTTTTTTCTTATGTTTACTATCTTTATAACTATCGTACAATGCAACTATAGCTGGAGTAGCCACTGCTGCAGCTTCTAGAAAGGGTAAAATTAAAGGTAAAAATCCCCCTTCTTTTTTTTTAATCTGCTTCGGAGTAATCTCTAATCGTACTCCAGATTTTTTTTCCTTACTGTTCTTTAATTTATCTATTTGATTTTGATCTAAATAAAAAATATTTTGTCCTTTATATATTTTATCACTAGCAATTTGAATTATTGCATTTGTATTATTTTTACAAGCTTCAGCCAACTTTTTTTTCTGGTTTTCAGTTAATTTAAAATACATTTTATTATACAAAATATTAAAAAATTTATTCAAATACTAAGTTCATTCCTAAATGTCTTTTTGATTTCATTGCATATGCAGTTAAAAGAGCTGGAATTTTTTCGTTCATATTCGTATCAGGAGCATTAAATCTTTCCATTGCTTTTTGTTCTAAAATTTTATCGGCTTCATGTCTTGTTTTAGTATTTTTATGATCTTTATAAAAATAATCATGATCTCTTGCAGCTTCATCTAATTTGTTTATAGGTTTTTTATTTTTTTCTAATTTTGTTCCTGGTCCTAAATAATTATAACCAGGCCAATGCAATTCAGGTAAAAATGAGCAATTCAAAAAATCATTGATAAATCCTGAACCTTTTATAATTTTCTTTGGTAAACATGAAACACATGAATATAAATAATATGTACCATTATTAGGAATATCAATTAAGTTTTCCATTTCTCTAATACAAATATTAAGTATATTAAGTTTTTCATCATGATAAATATTATTTCCTTTTCTTTCATCATTTGATATAAAATATATATTTTTTATTATGGAATCTTTTGATATTTTTACAACTTCTTTTGGTAAGTTAGTTACATATAATAATAAATATTCAATACCTTTAGGAGTATCAATTATTTTTTCCATGGTTGTTTTACATAAATGTAGAATACCAAGTTTTTCGTTATGATAATTATTATTTCCTGCTCTTTCTTCTGCAGCAATAAGTTGTAATCTATCTGTTAATTATTTCATATTATCAATATAACGATATTCAATACGATCATCTGTGTATTGTCTTAAACCCTCTCCTATTGGTTTTGTTGTTGGTTTTGTTATTGGTTTTTTCTTTTCATTTATTTCCTTCCAAATATTGCTAATCATTGATACATATTTTGCACCACCACTTGATTTAGCTCTTCTTGTTGATTTATCATTGTTTTGATATATAGAATCAGTTTCAATTAATATTTCTTTATAAATTTTAAAGTCATCTTCTGTATAATATTCAGGTCTGGTAACATCTGAATGAGCTAATAATCTCCACAAACCAACAGTTCCTTTATATTTTTTTCCATTTAAAATTATATCATCATTTTCAAATGTTATCATACATTTCCCGATCATATGATCTTCAAAATCTTTATTATAATATATTCCAAAAGAATTGTTGGGTTCTATTGTTGGTAGATATTTTGTTGCATTAGGACCTAATTTTATAGTATCTGTAGGCATAGGAGAATTAGTTATTGATTTTTGACGAGATTTTTTTGGAGTTTCAAAAGTCTCTTCTGTACTCATTAATCGATGTAATTCTGGATTTTTAGGTTTATAAGGTGGTATTATCATCTTTTGAATATCATTATCGGTTTTAATAGCAACCTCTTTAACATCATTAACAGATGATTCAACATTTGATAAGGCTTTTAATATTGGTTCATAATGTTTTACTTTTTCTTCAGCAGTATATTTATCGTTTAAAACTGTTTTTCTATAGTTATTTTGTAAATTGTTTTTTAGATTAACTATTTTTTGGATTTTTTTTGGTGTATATTCAATGTTTCCCTGAATAGGGGACGCGTTATTATTATCCCCTTCATCTTCATCTTCGTCTTCATCTATAACATTTAACTTTTTTTCAGAATGTTCTAAATCTGATTTTTTAAAAATTTTTTGTAAATTTTGTTGAAGATGAATTAATTGTTTCATTTTTTCTGTTTCGTTTTCTAAATTAGTTCCTTTCTTAAATTGTTTTTGTGTTTCTGCTGTTTCTGGTGGCTCTTCAATAAATTTATTTTTTTTTATTTTTTTTTCTAAATCTTTTTGAATTTGTTTAATATCCATTTATAACACAAAAAATAAAAATAAAAAACATTTTTATTATTCAACAATATTTAAAATATCATTACCTTTATTGTCATAGATCAAATTTTTTATTATGTCTATTGTTATGAAACCATATATTTTTATTTTATTTATTTTATCATATGTTTTACAGTAAGTTTTAAAAATTTCTTTAAATTTTTCTAATGGTATAATTTTGCTAATAAAATCGGACCATATTTTTTTAATATAATAATTTGACTGATTAAAAACAATTAAAACAGTGAAATTATTTCTTATGGTTTTTATATCGACTGAAGTATAACTTTGTGTTAAGTAAATAACACTAATATTCTTTGATCTCGATCTTATAAAATATTCCATTATCAACTTTTGATTTTCTAAAAGAAAATCATCAATAACCACTACACTATTAGGTTCACAATCATCAACAGATATTATATCATCAGAAAAATGAATGTTTATAGAAGATTTTCCATTAAATATTTTTTTTAATTTTTTATAGACTGGTTGATCAATATTTTTTGTAAAAATATATAGATTTTTATATGGAATCCAATAACTTATAATCATATTATACAACAAAGTTGTTTTACCACAGCCAGATGCTCCTACCACTAAAACTCGTGAAGGTATTTCAAATAAAGATTTTTCTTTATTATCATCTTCAATATATTTTTTTACCATTAATTTATCCATTTATATATAAAAAAAAATATATTTGCTATTATAAATAATAATGTATAATATTTTTAAAAAATACGATCAATTTATTGAAAGATCTCAATATAAAACTTTTTTACCTGTGAATAATTCACAACTTAATACACCTAATAAAACTACAACTTTTAGAATAGATAATATGGATGATTTTTTGGGTATTAAAGATGCAAAGCTTTTTTTTTATGGTAGATATTTACAAAAAGATGGAAAAGATTATCCTAAAGACTCAAAAATACAACTAATTGATAATTTTCCTGCATTTTTAGTTAGTAGATTTGAAGTTAAAAAACATGGTAAAGTCTTGGATGAAATCGAAAATGTTGGAGTTGCTAGTACAATTAAAGGTGTGTTAAGTTTTTCTGTGGATCCAAACGGACCAATTATAAACTCAGGATTTTCAAGCAAATATAAAGGTGGAGGTCGTTTTAATGTTATGGTTAAATTATCACAATTAGGATTAGGATGGTTTAAAGATCAAATATATCCTGTTTTCAAAGGTGATATGGAAATAAATTTAACGAGAAATACAAATGATGATGCATTGTTAAAAAAAATTGTTATAGGAACAGAAGATGGAAAAATTATTATTGATGAATTATTACTTAAAATTCCAATTATAGAATACAATCCTATGTATAAAGTTTTATTGTTAAATGAATTACCAAGAATTTCTCAAGAAAAAAAATATACTTTTAATTTTAAATCATGGCAATGTATCGAAGAAAGAAATATATCAGGAAAAAATATAAAACTCGGTTTAACAACTCAGTATCGAAGTCTTAATAGTCCTTTGTTTGCTGGTGTGGTATTTCAAACAAACAAGTTAAATACTCAAGAACATGATCCTTGTGAATTTGATCATTGTAATGTGAAAAATTTTAGGTTTGAAATAAACGGAAGACGTTATCCTGAAGAGACTCAAGATCTAGATTTTAAGAATGAAAAATATTGTGAAGCTTATGATAGTTTGATGGAGTATAAAAAAACTTTTCATAAAACTCATCAAGAACTTCCTTTGATGTATAATGATCCAAACGATTTTAAAACATTCAGAGCAATATATCTTGTAAATATGACTAGACAACCAACAAATATTTCTGCAACTAAACAAAATATTATTTTACATGTGGATTTCAATAAAGATTTACCTAAAAATACAATTTGCTATGTATTTTTCGTCAGAAATGATGAATTTTTATTTGATATTGAAAAGGGGACAATTGAAGAATCTTTAACTGGTTACATTAGAAATATTAATTACTGAAAATTTGTTGGAATTTATGGGATTTTTAAACAATAACGCGTCCGGAATTTCCGGACGCATTAAATACAGAAAAAAATTTCATAATTTTATAGAATTTTTAAATAATAATAATAATATCATGGTTGGTTTTTTTGTGTTTTCAATAGAAATATTTCTATTGAAAAATAATTTTAATATTTATTTTGTTTTTTCTTCAATTAGATCAAGATAAACAAAAAAATCTTCTTCAAAATTAAAAATATCGCCATTTTGATCAATAATATGTATTTTTATAATTTGAATTGTTCTTACATTTACTTTTCTGTACATTATTGGATTAGATTTTATAAAAGGTTTATTAGGATCATAATAATCCACAAACAAAAGTTCCTCTTCAATAATGTTTTCATTATTGGATGTAACAGACTTTTCAATTATGTTGCAGTGTACTTCTAATAATCGTTTATTTATATTATTATTTAATATTTCAGAATCTCCTACATGTTTATATAAATAATCTTTATCAATCCCTAAACTTAATTTTAAATTTTCGTCTATCAAAAAATAATTTCTGGAAGTTAATTTAATAAAATTATTATTATTTTGTAATTTGATACTTGAAGGTAATAAACTATTTAATTGATCAATTGAATAGTTACCTTTAATTTCAGTTTTATATATTTTATCAGGTTCATTTGTTTGGGTAAATATAACACCGTTTATATTTTTTAAAAAACTTTTTGTATAAAACTTTGGTTCTTCTGTACCTGTTTTACTTGATGGTGAATCACTAATAAAATCATATAAAGGCATTCCTAAACAATTTTTTAAATAATCATCCATAGTATAATTATAATCAGTAGTAATATTTATGAAATTTTTATTTATTCCAAGTCTTATATTATTATGTTCATTTTGATTTCAATTCAATATTTCTTCCAAATCATCTAATGAATAGGTATTTTATAAACTGAATTTGAATTTTCGTCTTCTTTATCTATCGTAAATTCACATTCTTTATCTATATTTATATATTTTTCTTCGGAAGTAGGACAATACATTAAAGTATTACAAAGTATTGAAAAATCAAATGTTGTGTTTGGAAAACCCAAATATTTTTTTAAATTTTCATCTAAATTAAAATAACAAGGAGATTCAATTTGAATTTTTTTATTATCATAAGATAAAAATAACGGTTCAATTAATTTATTTAAATTTGAAATAGTATATTCATCTTTTTTTATATGTATTACTCTCTGTTCAATTTCTATTTTACAATCTGATTCAATATTAATCAAATTTATCCCTTTTAAATACATTGATTCGAGACCTATTTTAAATGTATTATTATCATTGAATTCTGGATGTGATAAACGTATATAACCTTTTTTAACTTTTATAAATACCATTTATAAAAGTATATATTTATTTTTTTTCTATTAAATCAGAATGATTTATTTTATGTAGTCGTAAAAATAATTTTTTTATATCTTCAGATTCCTCTATACAATATTTTGTTGGAAAATATATTATAAATGCAAATAAAAATGTACAAAATATGTTATAACTAATTTCTAAATTAGGTAAATGTTCACAAAATAATATATGTTTTTTTTTCTGCCTCTGGATTTATAAGAATTTCATCATAAGTTTCATAATTTAATATTTTACCACTGTCTATCAACATATCTAAAAATACATCGGGTAAAATGAAATAACACATATTATCTAATATTACAAGTAACTTGATTTCTACTGGAAATCCATAATCTATTATTGTAATGATTTTATTAACATTATATGTTTTTTCTTGTTCTAAATGACAAAATTCAATATATTTATATATATTGATTTTTAAAAATGTTTCATATTCTTCATAATTATGTTTAAAAATACAAATTTCTTTTAAATATTCAATTTCTTTAAACCAATCATAACTATCATAATATTTAACATTATTTATAAATGATTCCATATCCCATTTATAATTCGATTTTAAAAGTTTTTCCAAATGTCTTTCCTTTACCATTTCTTATTTATATTAATAAATATATATTTTTTTTTTAAACGCGTATTTAATTTAATTTATTTTTATCAATTAATTTTGTATATAATTAATTTTGTATATAATTTATTTAAAATCTATTAAATGCATTGTTTTTCCATTCTTTAAATTTTTCAATCCATTATAAATCAGATTAAATTTAGTTTTTGATTTTTGATTATAGGTTGACATAATTTCTTTTGTAAACATAATTGAAAATCTATCTGGTAAAATTACTTTATATTTACTATCTAATATAACTGATATTTTTTTACCAAACTTTGTATTAATATTTTCGAAACAAGTCACCTCATATTTTTTTCCTTGTTCTAAATCACATATTTTTACAAACTCATATTGTGTGTTGCATTTATTTAAAAGTTCTTTAAAATTTTCCATTTCCATTTTCTATTATTTATTATAAAAAAAATTTATTTTTTTTTTAAACGCGTATTTAATTTATACTTATTTATTTTAAACATGTATTTAATTTATTTCCTAAAAAAAAAAAAAAAAAATGTCTAACAAACGAACGAACGAACGAACGAACAAACGAACGAACGAACGACCTCGTTGTTACGTTGTTACGTTGTTACGTTGTTACGTTGTTACGTTGATACGTTTACGTTGGACGTTTTGTCGTTTTGTCGTTTTGATATTAATATGTTTATATTTTATACGATGTGTTTATATGTGTTGGTAGTAAATGATATAATAAAATACATTATTATACTGATAATAATTATTGTAACATTCTTTTTTGTTATCTAATATATAGAATGACAATGAAACTTATTGTATACATTTACAGGGTGTTATCATACTACTTTGAAAAAAATGTATTTAAATAGTGTTTGTTATACTGTTATACATGCCCGAGTATCGTGGCGCAGTCGGTTAGGCGTTAGGCTTTGAATGCATTCATAGTAGGATTTACACTGGTGGGAGGTATAGTTCTGATGATTATAGGCTGTGGGCGATGTGTGGTTTGTTCGATAATATGATGAGTACTATCGGATTGAAATCCCCGCGGTATGGTTCTATGTTGTCATTACCTGTTCTTTCCACTGGTCCCTGGATTCTACAAATAACGCCCCCCTTACTGTGTTGTGATACAATGAAGGCTCTTATCTAATATAAGTAGTGTCGTGTACAGATGTCACCAAAAAAAAAAAATAAAAAAAAGATGTCTGTACACGGCACTACTTTTGCAGATTTTTTGCATTTTTTTTCAGATTTTTTTTTCAATTGAAAATATTTGTTAGTATTATTATTATTATTATTATTTATTATTATTATTTTTTTATTATAAAGTCTGATAATTAATTTAATATTTAATATTATCAAATCGGAACAACACATACATGTTTTATATACTTATCTACACTACATGTTTTTGATTTAAGTATAACTCCGATGCTATTTATGTTAGAATGTTCATGTTTTGATTAAACATTTTTAATTTTAATTCTCTTTAAGTCCCTGAATAGTCTAATAGTCTAAAACCATTTCCAGAGATTTTTAGATTTTAATTATTAACGCGTTATTATGAAAAATATTTTTTAATTGTATGTTACATTTTAATATCATAAAATATTAAAATATTTTTTTGGGAAATATTGCATTTCAATTTTTAATTATTAATAATATAAGTTTTGTGAAAAAATATTTTAATTTTAATTTTAATTATTATATCAATAGTATTATGAAAAATATTTTAATTATTATTGCATTTCAATTTTTAATTATTAATAATATAAGTTTTGTGAAAAAATATTTTAATTTTAATTTTAATTATTATATCAATAGTATTATGAAAAATATTTTAATTATTATTGCATTTCAATTTCTGATCTTTTTGCACATTGTTTTCTTTGTGATCTTTTATTGATAAAATAGAAACTGCGCCAGGAATGGTACTTATATACTACTGATACTCTTATAATATGGATCACGTGTAAATATAATTACACGGGTTTTTCTTATTTTAAATTTAAATATTTAAAATTTGGAAAAATATAAAATTTTTAACTTTAAATAATTTATGATAAAATTTATTTTGTCAGAAATTGGTTTGGCGTAAAATATTTTGTTTTTTCGTAATTTTTAAAAGTGGATACATACCTTCTATTTTCAAATATTTTAGATTATCAGGTACTTTTGGAAAGTTCTGAGATCTTTGATTTTGGATGGTTTTTTTTATTGATTTTTCCTTAGGAAGTTCTTCAAGAACACCTTCTGAAAGACCCGTTACAGCTTCGGAAAATAACTGCGCAGGCGTAGATTTTGATACTTTCGCTTGTGTTTTAATTTGCATTTTAATTGTTGCGGCATCAATTTCATTTTGACACGAAAGATGATTATGTTCATGATCTATTTTAATGAAATGTTTTTTATCCAGGGAAGTTTTTAAATGCATGGACATTTGTGGCTATTTTTTTTGCAGCATTTCCACCTTATAAAATTTAAACACTCTTTGTGTACAACATACATACAATTTTTAAATGCCAACTTTTCTTTGCTCTTCTGGCTCTCGAAAATATCTAAACTATCCATAACTATTCAAAAAGAAATTAAAACAAATGCTTAGCGAATTATATAATATACAAAAGAACACTGTAGTACCGAATACATAGAAATGAACACACACAAAATTGACAAACTTTATAAATTACCGCATTACATTACATTTAAGATAAAGTTAGTAGTACCTTCTCATCCGTTATAATATGTCACTTTACCTAGTTATTGTATATCTGATCGATATGACAGACAGGCCGTGCTCTTAATCGTTTTTATCGTAGGTACCTATACAATAATTTATCATTGAATCCAAAATTAATATTATTTGTGGGAACATAACAATTGTACGTAGGTAAATTATACATTTAGTATTGATTTGAGATTAATTTGCAAAAACTCATATTAAGGGGTTATTTTTTTCGTGGTTATTTTTTCGGGGTTTTTTTTCGGGGTCTAAATTTCCGGGGTTATTTTTTCGCGGTACCGGGATAAATACATTGGCGTATAGTCATTACAAACTCACAAAATAATTTAAATAAAAAACTTAATGAATCAACAATCAGTATATCCAGCGTTATTTAGCAGAATATTATACAACTTTCAACAGCTTTATTATTTTCACTGAATAAATTTATCACTAGATAACGCTTTCTGTTTATATCAATTACGGATATATTAAGTTTTTTGGAGAACATGCTGTATCAGTAAAAAACACTGATTTACAAAAACCATAATGTATGTTCTGCTCACTTTTGACTGCGGAGATTTTTAAAATTTAAGGTATAGCTTCCCCTGTTACACATAAGGTTTAAACAGTGTATACACTATTTATTTCCCGTGTAACACAGGCGGAGTATTCCGCTTAAACCAATAAATTTTTTCTATGTTACACATAAAGTTTAAGCAGTGTATACACACTTCATAATTATATTTTTACTCACATTTTTTTTAAAAAAATAAAAAATAATACGTTTTTGTTCAAAATAAAAGAAATATATCCTTTAAAATAGTTTTGTAGTTCAATCGGTGGAGGTAAATCACCGAAGCTATCAAAATATACAACCTTATCTTTAATTTTGTAAAACGCTAACCAATGACTTCCATCACCTGAAGATACGTCTAAGTTTAATATACCACATTCAATTGTTCGTAGTTTTTTAGGTAAATCATCTCGTGAAAAGACTCCTCGGAAATGATTGATATTAAACTTTACAATGTATTTTATAATGTCTCTAGATGTGAGTGGTCTGTCAGGTAACGTTTTTATCAGTCTTTTTTCCTTGATCCATTATTGATTAAATTCAATCCGCTACCTTTCTTTATTTTCGAATTTTGAATTACATTATAAACACTAGCATTCCCAGACATTAAACTACCGAGAGCTGATAACCTCGCGAAAATAGGAATTAGAGGAATCGCACCTCCTATCTGACCTGGTGTTAAAATCAATCTTTTACCATTAGGATTTTTCTTAACCTTTTCTTTTTTTGCAGCTAGTGTTTTTTTTTTTATTTTTTTATCACTTTTATGTTTACCTTTATAACTCATACCTATTTTCTGTTTAACCTTCATCATACATTATTTCAGTATTTATAAAGAAGTTTATAAAACCTTCACCAGTCTTATCTGATTTCTACTTATAGGTTGAGCACACTATCTTTCACTGGTCATACATTTAAAAAAATCCAGAGTATTTATAAGAAAAAAAATGGATTTGATTGAGCAGAAAGATAAAATAGATATTTTGAACGCTGTTAATCAAATAATAAAAAAAACATCAAGACATGGACCGTTATTACCTGATACTATACGTGCTATTATAGTCGGTCTTAGTGGTTCAGGTAAAATAAATATAATGTATCATCTAATCACTCATGAAAACGGAATACGATTTGAAAATATTTATTTATACTCAAAAACTTCTAATCAAGAAAAATATGTTTTATTAAAAAAAATAATAGATGATATAAAAGGTGCTAACATTTTTATATTTTCAAACGCTGATAAAGTTATAAAACCGAATTTAACTAAAAAGAATTCTGTAATAATTTTCGATGATGTTTTATGTGGTCCGCAGTCTATAATAAGAGAATATTTCGGAATGTGTAGACATTCAGGTGCTAGCTCTGTATTCTATTTAGCACAAACATATTCTAAAATTCCGAAACAACTTGTAAGAGATAATTCAAATTTCTTAATAATACTAAAACAGGATGATACAAATTTAAAACATATAATCAATGATCATTCATCAGCGGATATGGATTTCTCAGAATTTCGGAAAATTTCTCATTTCTGCTGGAATCAAAGTGATTACGGATTTATGGTTATTGATAAAACACGTGAAATGAATGAAGGTAGATATAGATGCGGTTTTCATACTTTCATTAAAAAATAAAAAAATAAATATATAAATATAGTTGTAATATAGACAAAATCGACATAGTATTATCTTTAGTTGAAAGAAACAGATATATTAAGTTCATTATTCTCAATGAATAAAGATAAAGTTTTGTTAAAAAATTTGATATTATCAAAAAAAAATATCAAACGTAAAATAATGAACATGAAGCGTGGTGTTATAGATTCTGATAACTATTTTCGCGAAACATTTATACCTTTACTAAAACCATTGACTTCAATTCCAGAAAAAAACACTTCATTTATTTCTGACACTACTAAAAAAAAGATACCTTGATCACTAGTGATGGAGATAGCGAAAACGAATCAAATTCATCGTTCGATAATTATTTAATTTCTAATCCTAAATTACAACGGTATGATAAATCGTATGGCATGCATTATGATTCGGTTAATGATCAACTTAAAATATCAGATATTCCTGTTACTTTTGATCATGGTAACTTACGCTTGCTTGATAATTATTACCCTTGGACTAAAGGACTTTGGTCTTTATTATGTGAGAAAGTACCAAAAAAATATGACGATAGAAGATATGGAATCATATTATAATATTCTAAATCAAGTAAAGTTTATTTAAAGGCAGACGGGAAACTTAAAACTTCAAGATATTTCAAATGGATGAACATTGTAAAACCTCTATATGATAGAATGAAAATTGATGAAAAACAATTAAATGAGGAAGTATTGAAAATAAATAACACAAAAGTTAAAACTTCTCCTCAATTAAAATTAAAAGAATTCGATAACTTTTTATCTAGCCCAGGCGCAAAACGAAGAAACATTATTAATGATACAACCATATCAAATGAACCATTTGATTTTTCTTCTTCAGTGATTAGTTCTAAATTTGAAGAACCCCCAACTGATCAGCTACTTAAATTTAGTTTATCACCGTCAGTTAAGAAAGGATCTGGTTTATATAAAGATGTAATACCTCATACACAATTAGTGTATTATGATGATCCAAATGAATTAGTTGTTAGATTAAATCTTTTAACATCGTCCCAAAATGCTGGTAATACTGGTGTAAATAATGAAATCATATCTATTATAGAGGAATTACGTGAGAGGAATATTATAGTTTAATGTCTACATTAGAGGGTTTAGCTAATGAGCTACATCGACCTGCAAGAAAAGTATTTCCAAGACGTAGTATAATAACGCGATTTAAAGATGACCATTGGCAAGCTGATTTAATGGATATGTAATCTCATTCTAAACAAAATCTTGGTTTTAAATATATTTTAGTTGTTATAGATACATACACGAAATATGTATGGGTAGAATCATTGGAAAATAAAACAGGAAAAGAATGTACAAAAGGTATGTTTAATATATTAAAACAAGCTAATCCAAAATTATTACAAACAGGTAATGGTACAGAATTTTATAATAATCAATTTCAACAGTTAATGAAAAAAAACAAAATTAGACATTATAGTACGTATAGCGTTATCAAGTGTTCAATTGGAGAACGTGTTATACAAATTCTAAAAAATAATATGTACAAACATTTTACTTCAACAGGTACATGGAATTAGTATAACAAAATATCAAAAATTATTTATAATTATAATCATACAAAACATAGATCAATTAAATGTACACTATTTGAAGCTAGAATAAATAGAAGTAAAATCAAATCAAATATACAAACAAATAAAACATTATTAAACCAAAATTTAAAATTAATGATGAAGTAAGAATATCAAAATATAAGCATATATTTAGTAAAGGATATACACCGAATTGGACAACAGAAATTTTCACAGTTTCAAAAGTTTTACATACAGAACCAATAACTTATCAGCTTAAGGATGGATCAAACAATATAATTCTAGGTGGTTTTTATGAGCAAGAAATTAAATTGACCGATTTTCCGAACACATTTCTAATTGAACGTGTTATAAAAAAAGTTAAAGATAAAATGCTTATTAAATGGATGGGTTTTGATTCCAGTCATAATTCATGGATATCATCGAGAGATATTATTAAATAAAATTGTTTTATATATTTTACCTTTTTTATAAAAATAAAAAATAATAATAAAAAACAGTATTAAATTATTTTAGTTATTCATATAATGTTTTTCTTTGAACGGCATCTACTGATGATAATTATTTAAATTTAGAAATAATTATCATCACTAGATAGCGTGGAAAAACATTTAATATATATTTAAACATAGTGAATATTAGAATAATTATTTTTTTAATTTATAGTGTTCGTATGCTAGTGAATTAATCCCATCGTTTGTTATAAAACGTTTATCATCGTTACCACTTAGTACAAGTTTACTCATTGTTTTAGAATGAACAACATGTTTATTCGATTGAATAAAATTCATGTTTCTACAAGTTTGTTTATTATCAAGAGAGATATGGTTTATGCACGCATTTAATACTTCTATATAATTTTT
Organism: Aphis glycines; assembly: GCA_009761285.1. Taxonomy (NCBI): domain Eukaryota; kingdom Metazoa; phylum Arthropoda; class Insecta; order Hemiptera; family Aphididae; genus Aphis; species Aphis glycines. Next base: position 234,358 of record VYZN01000468.1, on the reverse strand, counting down.
AAAATACATATGTTGATTAATTACATATTTTTTCACACCTTTAGCTTTTTTAACCTCATCGTTGTTTTCAATCTTGTAAGCGTATAATTTCGGTCTTAATGAAACAAATTCTTTTAAAATTTTTCCTCCCATTTCATCTTTAAAATAACCAGGTTGATTTTTATGATTTTCGCTAAAACAATAATGATCTTTTGGATAGTTTGATGTATCAAAATACGGAAATAAATCATATCTAATATCATTAAAAAAATTAAATGTTCGAATATTATATATCAGAGAATCTGTATCCGAGTACAATAATCGTATTTTATTATTATATTTATTTTTCATTACATTATAATGAAAATCGTACATAAATGTTTTCGAGACATCTAAAATTGCAGACCCTACATAAATTGCTTTATCGAATTTGATAGTTTCCTTATGTTGGTGAGTAGCCATAAGATTTTCAGAGTATATAGTTCTGTCTTTAAAAGTATTTTTCATCATCAATTTATTTGCTTGTTTATCTGATGAAACCAGTTTTAAAGAACTCTAGTTCGAACATTCTCCATACATTTACCAAAAACGCTATTAATTAATAACTTCCAAAAATCTTTTTCAAATCTGTTTTTAGCTTCTCTCCTCATTCTCGTACATAGTTCGATATATGAGGCCATCCATTTACTCTGTGAAAATTTGATTGCTCGATGAATTTTTACTAATTTAAGACCATTAGCAATTGCTTGTTTTAAATTTTTATAGTGTAATATATATTTTTTTTTTTGATGATAAAGTAGTTATTAATTTTTTAACTTTTGAATTTGGAGGACATTCGTTTAAAGGTAAAAACGGGAAATCATTATGTTTTTTATGTAAATATTCAGGATAATCAATATCAACTTCTAATATATATCCGACTTTTGAATCATCAGGAATTTTAGTAAATCAATACATTTAAAATCTAACCCACTCTTTTTTTCAAGAAAATCAAAATATTTTTGGTTAAATCGTGATTTATTAGAACGCGTATCATATTTGGTTAGTATAGAATATTTAAAACAGTATTTATCTTTATTTTTAACGTTTATAATAGCCTTTTTTTCTCGTATAAATTTAGGTAAATCTAAATATGCACCTCCTTTTAATGGATTTACTAAATTAATTCTCAACTGTAACCCATCTATTGAAACAAGTGTCCATCCTGAACCTTTAGCAATAAATTTAGATTCTTCAGCTAATATTTTATCAAACTTTGTGTTTAACAAACTAGCGAAATCAGATGAATTATATGCTAAAACATTCGAAGTTTTAAAAGTCACATCTTGTTTATCATGTGTTATAGGACGTGTGTAAGTAGCGTCAACGTGTAAATTAAATTTGATCGACGGTTTAATACACGATTGTTTTAACTTTAAAATTAACCCATGTGAAATATAGTTAAAAAATAATTTGTAATCTATATAATTTTCACAGTTCTTAATTATGAAAGTTTTGAACCTTTTCTAAATCTTTCTATTTCAATAAGCCCGCTTCCAATCGTGTTCATACGCTGTTTTTTTGTTGTTATATTTCTGTTCATAATGAGACTGAAATAATAAAAAACACATCATATTTATATATAAATGTATGTTTTTTTGTTTTACATTTTAAAATAATAATAATAACATTCTTAAATAAACAATGAGTACTTAGTTTTTTAAAAAAAATCATTTTAGATTCAAACAAAAAGATTCTGTTAATAAATTTAGATTTTCCAATAATATACAATAATCGCTATGCAGATGCTAAGCTAACGTCTGTTTTCGAAATCTAACATAATCATACAAATTATAATATTTATTAAGAAGTAATATTTCATTTCTTAAATTTATAATATTTTCTTCTAAGATTTTTGTTTTTTTTATATCTTGTAAAAGTGTTTTAGCTAAATATTTTTCATATCTTAATATTTTAATTTTTCTTTTGATTAAAATTATGGTTTTTCTTTGTTCATGTTTACTTTGTACTTTCTTCTCATCATTATCATCGATTTCTTCATCCAATCGATGAATTTCAATTAAGATATGGTTAAGTAAATCCATTTTCTAAAAAAAAAAACATTTTTTTTTATGTTTTGGAAAAGCTATTGTGAACAAACTAATACTTCTATACAAGTAGGTGTATAAAAAAGAAAAAATGGAAAATAGATTAAAGAAGTAATAATAATTAAACTAGCTTTAATTAGGTTAAAAAAAAAATAGATTTATTTAAATAAATTTATTTATTAAATCTTCTAGTTGATTATTCAAAATTGAGGAACGATAACGTAAACGTCTATTATATTGTAGACCAATATAATAGGAAAAATTATAATCGTCTAAAATGTTTCTTTTTTCATTTCTTAACTTGTCTATTTCAATTAGGTTTATTATTTTTTGTTTATATAAACCATGAATCTTTTTATTTAAAACTCTTATATCTATTTTTTTTCTTTCTTCATCTTGATCAACACTTTTTTCGTTTTCTAAAACTTTCAATTCTAATTCTTCTATCAAAGATTGGATCAATACGATTTGAGGAGATTCCATTTTTTTAAAAAAATATATCTGAAATTATAGGTAAATATTTATTCGTTTATTTTTTTTTTTAAATATAAAAAAGGTAAGGTAAAAACTATATCTCATTTACACCACATCTAAAAAAAAAAAAATGTATTTTTTTAATAATTTGTACCACTTTTCAAGTTTATAATTCACACCAAATAAAATTTAAAAAAAGGGTATTATCTAATCTGTACCTACTAAAATTATAATTTGTAACATTGTTCACCTTATTAAAATTATAATTATAATAAAATGTATATAAAAGTAAAAACTATGTACATCAAAATAAGTAAATTTTTGTTTAGTAATAATTCATAAAACATATAAAATCAATCATACTTTAATTATAAATAAATGTATAAGTAAAACAAACTCTATGTATATTAAATAAGTAAATTCTTGTTAAGTATATTATACTATTTTTTTTAAAAAATATAACATAATTTATAACTATTTATAACAACTAAACTCTGTAAGAAACGAGAAAAAGCTAGTAACTATTTTTGTTTATATATATATATACCACAGAATATATTCCGTGTATATACCGCACATTTACTACAACTAAGCTGATAATAGTAAAATAATAATAACTATAATTAAGTGTATAAGACGTAACAACACGAAATATTGTTTACGATGTATCTGTGTGTATGTGGTTTGGAAAAAAACTATTAAAATATTTATTTTTTTTTAAAAATGTGAAGATATAAAATTATACATATTATTATTATTATAAATGATTAATTAAAATAACATACTTTTAAATGTTGTACTACACACTAATCTTTTCGTACTATTCAAAATGTCTCGTACTATACTCAATTTTAGGGCTGGTACAAATTACATATTTCATTTCGTTTTCTGACGTGGTGTAAAAAAAAAAATACTAAAATTAATTTATTTATGTAACGCAAATACATGTTATATTTTTGATACAAATTACATATGTATTTAAATGTACCTATTTGTGGTGCAAATTATACAAAATACCATTTCCTAAACCATTATTAAATGGAATAATAAAACTTAAATTCTACATGATAATAGTAAATATTTAATTTAAAGCTAGTTAATAGTAGTAAAGTAATAGTATAATAAGTACTTACATTTATGTTAGCGTGGAGATGCTTGAAAAAAATATACTGGCTTCTAGTGCTTCTACTGAACTAGCTGTATTCATGATGGAGCTTATGATTTTTATAGTCTAAACTCGCCACCTCTTAAAAGCGAATACGGTACATTGATCGGTAGAATTAAAATATCCGTCTCCGGTAACACATGGTATTAAATTCTATTTTTTCGATTATGAGAGGAACGTACCTTGACAAATTTCATATAACCTTTCAAATCTGTCATTGTAATGTAGAAGTTAATTACATTCTATCAGATTCAAATCACACTTGTAATGCAAAAAATATGAAAATGTCTTAACGAATTTCATAAAACCTTTCAAGTTTATATCGTATTAGATATAAATCTGTCATTGTAATGTAGAAATTAATTACATTCTATTGGGTACAAATCACACTTGCAATGCGAAAATTAAATAGATTCTATTTTTCGATTATGAGAGGAACGTACCTTGACAAATTTCATATAACCTTTCAAATCTGTCATTGTAATGTAGAAGTCAATTACATTCTTTTAGATACAAATCACACTTGTTATTACATTCTATTTTTTCGATTATGAAAAGACGTACCTAGGTCATATGTTACAAAACCTTTCAAATTTTATTCTAGTTAGGGTTTAAACTGAACTGATTATTTTAGACTTAAGAGGAGGAGGAGTAGAAGTGGTTACATATATAAGAGACTCAAGAGTACATAAAGACTTTAAGAGTATATTCAGTATACTTCAACAGATTTTACAATCTAGACTTTTTTAATAAAATTAATTTATTTTTTTAAATAAAAAAAAAAATGTCCTGCTACTCATTTAAAAGCGATGACGAGGAGTCGGTTGTAGTGTCCGAAGTAAGTAAAAAACATTTTTTTTTTTTATTACAATACATATAATTGTTTTAATTAAAAGACATTTTTTTTAAAAAAATTATTAAAATTTTATGAAAAATAGATTTTGTAAACCGTCATCAGCTTATCGTCTATTTTAATTATAGGATTATATTGCAACAACATCTCAAAAAAAAGGTACATCGAAAAGGTTAGCTGTGAAACCGGAGAAGAAACCGGTATCGAAAAAGACGAAAAAGGTGAGTTATATAAATTTATGACATATTACGAAAAAGTAAAAAAATATAACTTAATTATTATTTTATAGAGCACTGCTATCTATTATACAGACAAAATATTGGATTTAATAACAGATCCAACTATACCAACCGATGCAGAGAACACCTTGAATATAAAAAAGGATTCATTAACGGTTAAGACACCTGTAGAGAATACGGCTGTAGATTACTGGACCATAGCACATTATGAATGTGCTAAAATTGCTAATGTTGCTCTGCAAGATAGGTAATAATAATAATAATAATAATATATATGTCGTAGGCATATAATCAAATCAGGCATTTTATTAAATGCCTAGGCATGTAGTCAAAGAATTTAATGTTTATTCAATTTCACTATCCGCCTAGACATTTAGTTAAATGCCTAGTCATTTAATTAAATGACTAAGTATTTGACTAATTGCCTATTTCATACCAGGCAAATAATAAAAAATCATTTTGTATTATTTTAAAAATTTAAATATATTTTCTATCAGTTGTTTATTGCTATTTTATGTATAAAAAAAACTATGAATTATTTATTAATATGAAAAACACGTAGGTATAAGAAATAATATGTTTAATTTTATGTTAATTATTAGTTAATATTGTTTTAAAAATTAAATCATAAATATATACAGGTAATAACTAATTAGATGTGATAGTCGTAAATGATAGTACGAGTTCATTGTATAGCCTAGTATAGTCTATAGTACGAGTAGTGAGTACTATACTCCGGCCCACGAGAGAAGTAACCCGTGTCCCGACCGAATCGCGTTCGAATCCGCGCATCCCCCACTTAGTTGACATATCGACGTTGCACGATCTCAACCGTTCACGTTCGGTAACGTTGTATAGTGTGTATCATAACGTATACTTGCTATAGTGTGTCAATACGTCCGTGTCACTAATTCCGCGCCACTTATACGTCTGTAAACCACCTGTTTACTTAATTATTGTCGTCTTTTTTTGTTGTTAATTTTTTTTTTTAAATGAATATCTCTCAAGAGGAATGTCAATCAAAACATGACCCTGCTACATGTGCTGAAACAAGCATCGATGTTGCAGAAATGCCTTCACCTATTAAAAAAAATCGAAAAGGACAGGTAAGAATTTTTAAATTTTTTTTATCCATTGAATTTAGATTTATTAACTCATTCTTAGTATTTTATTCGTAAAAATATTTTTTATAAATTATATACAGAGTGTAACAGAAAGGACTGACTAATGCAATAACATTTTTTATAATCAATATTTTGAATTGTTATATATATAATTTACAGTTACTTGCGCTACATATATATTATAATATAAGAAAATTATTTTTATTTTTTAATACTGAATATAAAAAATTTTAAATTGAATTAAATTTTTTTTAATGAGTTCAATATAACCAATTTGTAAATCTGATTATAAGAACAATTTTGATGGTAACAATATTTATCTAAGTCAAATAGTTTATTTTTTAGAATTTTTTAAAATATGAATATTTTTTTGATTAAATTCATTAGGAACGTAATAACATTTTTTTAAATTAAGTTTTAGGACATTTTCTGACATGAGTATATTTACTACTCATATAATGTTAAAAAATTGTCCTACGTTAAGGTAGCATTATTTATTTATTTATTTATTTTTTGGTCAGGTTTATCTGTTACACCTTGTATATGTTTTACATAATTCGTAAATTCTAGATTATGAACGAAACGAAATCATTTTTATATTTGAACATCGTATTATAGTAATTAAATAATTAAATAATTATTGTTTCAGTTTGTTGGAAGAGGGCAAAAACAGAATATTGTGAATTTATACAAGTCAAAAAACATCAACAGCCAGACATAAAGTATAAAGATATGATAGCATCTATTTCAAAAGAAATTGGGATTGGAAAGCGTACAGTGATAACCACAATAAGTGAGTACAAAAATACAGGACAGTTGAAGTCGCCATGTAAAACAAAAATCCGCCCCAAAATCAATGACAAAATTGACGATTTTGACAAAAACGCAATTCGTCAAAAAATTCATGGATTTTGGTTTAGAGGTGAAATCCCAACTTTAAGGAAAATTGTCAATGCTATTGATGAGGATCCAGATATTCCGATATTTCCTTTACCTGATGGATTTTTGGGGCCTGTAGACAGTCCTTTCAGGAATGCATCCCTTTGAGATTTTACCGAAGTATCAATCCATACTCTACTGCTACATTCCCCTGCGTTTACCCACGTTTCATCAAGGAAATATATTGTACGACCTTCACTCCGATATCGCCTTATGTCCTCAATATATTTTTGTCGCCAAACAACGAGATCTCCTCTTTCCGTAAGCGCACTATTCCGATTCCTTTTTGTATATTCAAAATTCAACTCTTTCAATATCCGCTGTAAAGAGGTTCTAGGTAAACTCGGAATATCTGGATCCTCATCAATAGCATTGACAGTTTTCCTTAAAGTTGGGATTTCACCTCTAAACCAAAATCCATGAATTTTTTGACGAATTGCGTTTTTGTCAAAATCGTCAATTTTGTCATTGATTTTGGGGCGGATTTTTGTTTTACATGGCGACTTCAACTGTCCTGTATTTTTGTACTCACTTATTGTGGTTATCACTGTACGCTTTCCAATCCCAATTTCTTTTGAAATAGATGCTATCATATCTTTATACTTTATGTCTGGCTGTTGATGTTTTTTTTTTTTTGTTGATGTTTTAAATATTAATATTTAAAAATAAAAATAAATTTTAATTTACATTTGTTCCACTCGTGCTATACGTTAATATTATGAATGACAATATATTATAATCACTCTGTATAGCGCTTGTTTCGCGCTGTATGCACGCCACAACCCGACACTGAATGACACAAAGTGGGGGAATAGAGGTCTCGGAACGGTCGCAGCCGTCAGTCTGCATGCGCGAAACGGGTTACTTCTCTCGTGGGCCGTAGTATATACATTCTTATTAAATAAAAATAAAAGTTCCATTGGTTTTTACCTTGGAAAATTAACGTAGGAACTTTATCTATATTGAGTACCGTGGAACAAATTATAATCTTATCGATTATAACGACAAAAATATGACGTTACGGAAAAAGATACAGAACATGCGATTGAATTGTATAATAATTTAGTTTAGTACGTGTATTACGTTTACGTAAATCGTATGTAGTGTAATCGTGATTGCATGTAATATTGTAACAGAGGTATACCTATTGACATTTTTTGTATATTTTAAATTTTAATTGTTTTTATTTGTATTTTAAAATATAATATAATGTCACACAGCGAATTGTTTTATGAAAAATTAAAATCAATTTACGACAACCAAGATAAAAAAAAACCGTGGAGTCAGGAAGACTACAACAAAGCTCTAAACGAAATCAATGATGCGAAATTGAATCGAGGTAAAACTAAAACTCAAAACCAATATTATTTATGTCGTAAATATGATCTGATTGAAGTAGGAAATATTAAACATATTATTTTAAAACCAAAAACTAAAACTGAAAATATTATTTATGTTGTACTATATGAAAACTATTTTGAAAAAATCGAAGAAAGTCATAAAGCAACTGGTCATGGTGGAAGGGATAAAGTTGAGCAGTATTTAAAAAATAAATACAATATTCCTAGAATAGCAGTCCAAATATTTATTAATTTGTGTACAACTTGTAACAAAAAAAAAATCAAAACCTTATAAAGGCGTCGTTGTAAGACCAATATTATCGGCAGATTTTAATTCAAGAGGGCAAATTGACCTTATTGATTTCCAATCAACACCCGATGGCAATTTTAAATGGGTCATGAACTATCAGGATCACGCAACCAAATATTTATATCTTCGGCCACTTACTTCAAAACGAGCCATCGAAGTTGCACACGAACTTTTAAAAATTTTTTTGGAACAAGGAGCACCTCAAATACTTCAGTCTGATAATGGGCGAGAATTTACAGCAAAAATAATTGAAGAATTGGCAGAATTGTGGCCTGAATGTAAAATAGTACATGGGCGGCCACGGCACCCTCAGAGTCAGGGATCTGTAGAAAGATCAAATCAAGATGTTGAAAACATGTTGCGAGCTTGGGTCGTAGACAATAAAAGTACCAAGTGGTCAATCGGAGTTAATTTTGTACAGTGGCAAAAAAACATTTCATATCATCGAATTTTAGGTCGTTCACCATATCGAACCTTGTTTGGCACTGAACCGAAAGTAGGTCTTAGTTCTACAAACTTACCTGCCGAAATTATTCAAAAATTGTCAAGTGAAGAAGATTTTGAAAATATTTTACAAGACAATTCAGAACATAATATTGACAATATACCTTCAAAGAAAAAAAAATATTGTGACATAAATAATATCTGTAGTGTTTGCGAAAAATCAGGTAGTGAACTTCAATGTATTATATGTAAAAGAAATATTCATTCTGATAATTGTAGCTATTCTATAAATAATAGTAACGATACTGAAAATATTTGTCTGCTATGTAATAATGAAAAACAGATAAAAGTTAACCGCATTGAATCTTACAAACGACAAACAATTGCAGCTAAAAAAATGGCAGAAAATAGTGAAAAACTATTTAAAGAACTAAAGGTTGGTAATCAAATAGTATTAAGTTCCAAAAGTAGACCGAGGACCTCTTGATAGTCAAAATATAAATGGGTTAGTGATAGACATTCGGAACGGCGTTTATCAAATTGGCACAGAAGTTGGTATAATAAAAAATTGGTGTTCAAGAGAAGAACTTCAACTAGTGTCAAATAATGGTTTAGAAGACAGCAAAATACAAAAAGACAAATTTGTGTCCATACGTGAAGCAGTAGCAAACTTGTCAATTTTCAATGGTCAAGGTTTTGTTAAATGTCAATGTCAATCAGGAAAGCGACAATGTCAAACCAATCGGTGCTTATGTTTTAAGAAAAATCTCAAATGTTCAAGCAAATGCCACCAAATAACAACATGTGACAACAAGTAATAGATAACAAAAACTTGTAATTATAATATAACTTATTTATTTATTTTTTATTATTTCATTTTTCATTTTCATTTTTTATAGTGGACACGAAATTAAATATATTATTTCACATAATTATTATATTATTATTTTATTTTCTACATTTTTTACATATTAATAAATAATTCATAGTTTTTTTATACATAAAATAGCAATAAACAACTGATAGAAAATATATTTAAATTTTTAAAATAATACAAAATGATTTTTTATTATTTGCCTGGCATGAAATAGGCAATTAGTCAAATGCCTAGTCATTTAATTAAATGACTAGGCATTTAACTAAATGTCTAGGCGGATAGTGAAATTGGATAAACATTAAATTCTTTGACTATATGCCTAGGCATTTAATAAAATGCCTGATTTGACTATATGCCTACGACATATATATAACTAAAGTGAAATATTTATAATAAAATTTAATTTAACCTAACCTAACTTTTTTAGATGGAAGCATGCTGAATGCTCACTCAAAATATCTCTAACAGGGCAGCATCCGGATGATTTAACTACAGCCAAAGAAATGGTTACGCTCATTCAATCTGTTTTCGACAAAATGATGCGACATCCCGACAAGAAGCTTCTCAGACACAGACCAAAAAAAATAAATGTATAAAATGTGTGTAATAGGATATGGTTTTGGATTAATTTTATTTAATAAAAATTTTTTTTTTATATTTATATTTTTTTTATTATTTAGATATAAAAAAAAAAAAATACATTTGTAGGTTAAAATAAAAATAAAAAAAAAAAATAAAAATATTGAAAGTTAGTATATAAGTGGTATTAATAAAATAACAGTTTTTTTGGCAAGAATAATAATAAATTAAAATAAATTAAGAAACTTTTTTTTATATTACATCACTAAATCTTGTAATATCATGTTCGACAATGAATTAAAATGAAATTGTAATAACTCGTACATAAATGAACAATCTTCACTTTGTATATTACTGTAGCTGAAATCATAATTTTGAATATATTGATTTGTAAATTCGTTTCGTTGACAAGATGATGGTAACCCATTTACGTCAGACTTTATTAACGTATATATAGCTATATATAGCTGTATCAAACGTTTTTTGGTATGATTCCAATTTTTTCTGTTTTTCGACAATATACAAGTCAATACAATGTTGTAATTGTTTCAAACGATGAAGATCAATATGAGATAATGTTATGTAATTATCATTAGAATATAAAACTATAGTTGATTGGTTTACATTAACAGAATAGAAATAATTATCAGCTATCTTAACACGTTGACAACGAGTATGCACATTTTCGATAATTGTATTAAAATTGTTTTCGCACATTAACTTACACCACTGATCAAGATCTAACGTTACAACTTTTTTAGTTAATTTATTTTCTAATAATATAATAATTGAAATTTGCTTATTAACTAAAAGTCCAACGGTGACACTTTTCTTACTAAAAGGACTAATATCGAACACAGATTTTGATACAACGATTGATGAATTCATATTGATAAAATAAAAAAAACAGTAAACAGTATTTTCTTCTAGAAATATGAATATGATCACTAGACAGCTTAGCTCAAACTAACAAGTTTTCTTTATCCATACATGTTACATACTAAACAAATGTAAGGTTAAAAAAGTAAAAAAGAAAAAAATTGTGAACGTATAGTGTCTAGTTGGATAAACAGTAAAGAGTTATTATACTTACCTACCTAATTCGATAGAACCTGAAACATTTTTTAAAAATCATTAACATATTAAATTTAAATTAGACGCGTTATCCCACTAGCCTATACGTTCACGAGGTATTAAATAAGTTATTAACACATTTAAGTTTATTAAATTCAGATTTTTTTTATTTTTTTATTGAAATATAAAAAGTTAAAAAAAATTATTTATTTAATGAACTAAACAAAAGTATCATATGACCTAGATCCACAATCACAATCACAAATATCGATAATCTTACTACATTTTCAACAAACTGATTTCATTTTGATAATAATATAAAAACACATTTCGGATTTCATCTTGAGTGTTCAATCCATGGATTATCTTCTTTTTCCCAATGATGCAATATAAGACCGCAGCAAAACCATTCAACAATATCTTTCTTCCCTGAATATATAAAACCGCTTTCAGCTAATGAGTATTTATCTTGAGATGAAGTCAACGGAAATAAATTGAATGTTTTCAATCTTGATATAAATGTAGTAAATTCTGGATATGTAGGATATGCATTGTTTCGTACTAACGAAACAAGTGAACAAAAACTGTTGTTAATTTGTTGAAAATTCATTTTTTATAAAAAAAAAAAAAAAAAACTTAACTGAATTAAACTTGATTAAAAATAACAGAACCTGATTGTACGATGGTTGAATATTAACTGAACTGTCTGAACTGGAATGAATTAAATAAAACGACTTTTATCTATAATTTATTAAAATGAAATTACAGTGTAACCTGAATGTTTAACTTACAAGGGAAATAAATAGTGTTGATGTGTGTATACACTGTTTAAACTTTATGTGTAACAGGGGGAAAATAATTGGTTTAAGGGGGGAAACTATACCTTAAATTTTAAAAATCTCCGCAGTCAAAAGTGCGCAGAACATACATTATGGTTTTTGAAAATCAGTGTTTTTTTACTGGTACAGCGGAGAAAAAAAAAGTTTGGGGAAAAATCCCCCTTTAAATTTTACAATCTCCGCAGTCAAAAGTGCGCAGGACATACATTATGGTTTTTAAAAATCAGTGTTTTTTTACTGGTACAGCGGAGAAAAAAAAGTTTGAGGGGGAAAATCCACCTAAAAATTTTACAATCACCACAGTCTGGTACAGCGGAGAAAAAAAAGTTTGAGGGGAAAAATCCCCCTTAAAATTTTACAATCTCCGCAGTCAAAAGTGCGCAGAACATACAAATGTATACTACTGACGGTCTCTCATTGGCGCAGATGCCCTAGGTTCTGCAACCGGTACACCGGGTGGAATAGGCTCCAACTGCAATTTGATTAACATAATTAGAATGGACACTGTATTTTTACTATTATCAATAATAAATACGAGGCGTGTCCAGAAAGTAAGTGTACTCAATTTTTGTAGGTTTCAAAAAAATTTATTAAAAAAAAAAAATAACGTGGTTACATTAATATATTTGTGTGCTATTTTTCTACATAGTCACCATTTCTTTCAATGCAGGTTGTGAGACGGCAGATTAATTTTTTTATGCCTGCCTCGTAGAACTCTGCCGCCATCTCCTTTGTCCACTTGTCGACCGCCCCCTTCACTTCCTCGTCAGCTGAACATTTTTTTCCACCCATGAGCTTCTTCAGGGAAGTGAACAAATGGTAATCTGAAGGCGCCAGGTCAGGGGAATACGAGGGGTGGTTCAAAACATCCCATCCAAATGAGTCCAACAATTGCTTCGTGACATTGGCCGTGTGGGGTCTGGCGTTGTCGTGCAGCAGGCAGACTCCGCTCGTTAACAGACCCCTCCTTTTATTTTGAATAGCTCTCCTCAATTTTTTTAGGGTCTCACAATATCTTGCTGCGTTGATGGTCTCCCCCTGAGGTAAATATTCAATCAAAATGATGCCTTTGTGGTCCCAAAACACTGATGCCATGATTTTTTTGGCTGAAATGGTGGTTTTGAACTTTTTGGTTGAGGGTGAAGTGGTGTGACGCCACTGTTCGGACTGTCTCTTAGTTTCAGGTGTATAGTGTGCAACCCAAGTTTCATCTCCAGTAACAATAGACTTGAGAAAATTATCACCGTCCAGTTCATAGCGTTCCAAAAACTCTCTAGAAGCTTGCACTCGATTCAACATGTGTTGTTCAGTAAGCTGTTTTGGGACCCATCTTGCGCACAGTTTACGAAATCCAAGTGTTTCTGTGATTGTTTCGTGGAGCAGAGACCTTGACAGTTGCGGAAACATTGCAGAAAGTTCATCCAGAGTCAATCTGCGATCGTCACGAACCGCATTCTCGACTTTTTTCACAATGTCGTCAGTCAAAATCGACGGTCTCCCACTCCTCAGATCGTCATGTACATTCGTACGGCCGTTTTTAAACTCCCTACACCACTTGTATACACTGGTACGATTCATATGGCCTTCACCATAAACGGTTCGCACCTCATTAAAAATCTCATGTGGAGATTTTTCCTTCGCAACAAAGTAACGGATAACGGCGCGGATTTCGCACTTGGCGGCAGACTCGATCGACATGTTTAACAAGAAAAATTCGTGAGACTACAGTTTACAACGTACTGAACTCGTTCTGGTCTTGTTTTAAAGGTTAGGAGTAACGCTATACGGCAGTGTAGCTAACATAGTAAAAAAATATTCGGTTATTATAATATTATTATAATATTTGGTTGTCATCCAACTGGACCTTGACAATTTCTGCGCCACCGTCGTGTACATGGACGTTATCAATGCCTGCGTGAACTGCTGGTTCACCGTCAGGCACTACATGCCGTCTGACTACCTTATAAATTATAAGCGGTCAGTTTTAATAGTAGGAAAACTTTTGAGTTTACAATAGTAGGTCCAATATAATTTGACATATTCGTTTTGAAATAAACAATATGACGAAATGTATTTGTTTATATATTATATATATATATATATATTTTTTCAAGGCATAATATGATTAATGTTTAATACAGGTAATTTAACATAGTATAAATTATAATAAATAAAAATATTATAATATGGTAATATATTAAAAAATAAAATATAAATTTTATAAGTTTGTAGGTATGTAGCATAGAAATTTTGATAAGTGGTGTATGAGTTTTTTACACCTATTTGAAAATTTTACTGCATTAAAAATGAATAGTGATACATACATTTTGTCATGTGTACAAATTAATGAGAGAACATGACAAAACAGTGTTTAAACGGTTATCTGGTTAAACATTTCTGTATGATTTGTAACAACCTACACTTGTGATTGTAACTGAAATTGTCAATAAGAAATAAGATATAATAATAATAATAATAAGTTATAAAAATTGCAATCGCATTGTACCTGCTCATACAAAAAATGCTAATAGGTATAAGTGAATCGAAAAAAGAAAAGGATTTCAAGAGTAAAAAAGAAAAAAAAAATATTACACTCCGCAGTAGATTATAATATTATATTACTCACATTTTTATATGTATGATTAATGATTTAAGTGAATTTAAATTTATTTGAAACATATAACCATCAATTAAACATTAAGTCGAAAGTGAGTAAAATAAATATTTGGTCATATGGAATGTTGTGTTGTACAATGTGCATAGAACCATCACATTATTGTGTACAGGGAATGAAGGGTTTGTGTATTTACATGGTATACATATAATATATATTTTAATTATTGTTTAGTATAGTGATGATGTTGTGTTTATAATTTATTGAATGATATAACCATTAGTGTAGTATAGTATAGTAAACAAAAATCATGAATTATGAGCACAGTGAATTCAGAACTAAAGCTATGAGACAATTGGATTTAAAAAAACTGTATATACTTGTTGTATTAGGCCTTAACGAATTTTTATAAGAGATGTTAGTACGTAAAATAAGTTAAGAAAATAACTATAGATAATAAGTAAAACGGTTAAATTCAATAAATTAAGCAATACTTAATTATTCACACAAATAGGTTAAAATAACAATTGTGCAATTCAGTGTCAGTAAACTTTATATTACAGTTAGCATAGTAAGCAAGATAAAATAATAAGAAATGTAAATAAATTTGTTTAATAATTAATCAGGTTAAAATAACAATTACATAATAGTCATAGTGTCATAGTGTCTATGAACTGTAAATTTAACGTAATAAAAAAATGCAAAACAATCGATAATAATTCGATTGTAAGTTTAAAATATAAGAGATATGGCTAAGACAGCAAAAGGAGTCAGTAGTGGTAATCGTGTGACTTGATTACCACTAGACGTCATATGTGAATAAAGTTCTTCTTTTACGTAATTTTGGTTTTACTTTATTTTTGGTATACGTTCGAGCAATCGGCATATACGACATACTGTAATGGTAAGATCTGCAATGAACAGTGACTTACAATATATGTCAGTGTCAATTGTCATTGTAAGTGTGTGTGTGTGTGTGTGTGTGTGTGTGTGTGTGTGTGTGTAAATAAAAGGGGAGGAAATATAATTGATTGGGAAGGGAAAAAAAATTTGATTATATAAAATATAAAATATATGTCGGTTACGTGTAGGATCTGGTGATGGTGTTGGGTTTATGCGTGTTGCCTATATTGAGTAATTAATACAAGTTTGGGAGGAGCTGTGTAGTTGTTGCCTATACAGGCCATGCCTATCCTTTTACATGTAAATTTAAGGGGTAGGAGGTTCTGGAATCCCCATTTTACACCTACTCAAGAGGGGCTCCAATGTTATGTTAGAAACAAATCGGAAGACTTCGTCTTTTTGTGAGAAGGCTAAGCTCCCCTAGGCCCTAAGCCTCCTATTTATGCATAAAGGTATATTGTGTATAGAAAACTATTGAAAATATATATATTACACAAAATATTTTACTCTCATTACTAAAATACAAAATACATTAGTGACAAATTATTACAATATAATATTAGATTATTAGCTAATTTCATTTGCACGGAACTATATTGTGACCGTGTACGTTTCCGAGTGAGATTAATCGTACATCATAGTACAAAAGGTAGTGAAAATGTAAAATGTATAAGTTCGATGATCCGGATATTTACATAGATTTCGTTAAAGTGGTAAATTTAACGAATATTTAAGTAATTGTGTCGTTAATTAGTTGTTAATATCCATAAATCGTAGAAACTAAACAATTAATCAATACCTATTCGATTAATCAATAATCACGATTTTATTTTATGTTTAGTCGATCACATGAGCAGGCGATTGGTGGAACGGACATTTTTCTTGAAAATTGAATTGATCAGTATAAAATATAAAATGTTTCAAAAATCTTGAATTTTGTATTTTTTTTTGAAAAATTCAAAATATGTAGGTACTAGCTGTAGGTATATCGTTAGGAAAAACAACATAATATCATGACTCTGTTGGTGACAATGTTACCGTTTTTGTGTAAAAACAACTCGTAACAGATTTTTTAAACTTTCATAAAGTATTAATAATACGCTCCAATCTCCAAGTATATTAATTTGGTTTAGGATTTTTGAAAATAGACCAATAGTGGTATACCTACCGTATTAGTGTAATAGGTAATAAGATTAATAGGTACCTAACGAATATTATTTTTTTACAAAGCTTATAGGTAAATAAATAAACTAAATAATTAGGTATGTATATAAATATATAATTTATTTTACGATTATATTTATGTATCATTAATTTACGTAGGTATAATCCTTTTAAAAGGGCTATAGAGTATATGTACCTATACTCTGGAAAACAACGTATTTTGGAAGATCGTGACACACATTTTACATTTTTAACTACATATCTAATATGCGTTTATTGAGTACCTATATTATAGTTTACATATTATAGGTATATAATATACAGTTTAAAATTTATTTGAATACAAATATAATACCTATATAATTGATACTGTAAATAATTGCACATATTATATAATATGTAAGTAAGTACCTACAATGTATATTAGGTACACAATTGCACATATAGTAGAGAGGTACAGCAACAGCTATTAAGTATTAAGTAAGCCATTATATTACAAACATACATGAAGTCGGGGTCAGCGAATAATATTATAGGTACTACCCCATTTTTTTTTTTTTTTTACAAATGGCTGATACGTGACAATAAACATTTTTAAATTTTTACTCAAAAGTCAAAAAATAAAATCGAATAAAACATATTAAAAATTAATACTTAATAGTATTATGTTGAAATTCTGTGCACACGTACACCTTTGGACTTGGGCTTTGGTATGAGTGTATGACGGAAAATCCTAATTATTTTAAATTTTTGATCAACTACAATATTATATTGAAAATATAGGTCACATAAATCTTTACCAAATGTTAATACCTACTTAAAAATAATAACATACTGTAGTCTGTGTTACTGTGTTAAAGGCAGATCTATATTTAAAACGCAGAAAATATTATATAGGTAGTTTAATAATATTTTGTTTTATATTTTGTGCGTCCGCCTATGATAATAATATTTGTGTATAATAAAATAATCATGCATAATTAATAATATTAATAGGTACCTAACGTTACAGTTATTTCTGTGAATTTTTATTTTTATTTATAAAGAGTAGGTATAGATATGTTTTTTAGTAGTTTGAAGTATAATGATATCAATTAAAATGTATAATAATTTGAAACATTCCGCCGACAATTATTGTTGGCTCACCTTCGGCTTTAACAATAATAGATTAATGGGCCTTAGCGGCCGGGAGAATAGGCAACTTATTGCACTACCGTCCCATGAAAAATAATAAAAAGGCAATGGTTGTAATTGGAGTTGCTAAAAATTTGTATAATAATAATAAATTGACCACTTGGTCCAACAGATGTATAAAATTTACTTTACAATATATATCACAGATTAGTAATATCAGTCAATTTTAATAATATAAATTCATACAAAAATAGTATACTAAATAATAATAATAAATGACCCGTCGGTCAGATGACAAGTTTATAATATATGGTGCATCACATACCCTTGGGATTATGACGTCTTGAGATGCCGGGATCCGTATAATAATCAATTTAAATACAATAAAAAGTACAGGATTGATCCCGCACACACTCAAGAACGTCGCTAACCTCAACACGAAGAACAATCCCAATACACACTGCTACAGCAGACACACAACTCAACAAACCACGAGAAACACAGTCTTCTGCTGGTAATCAATGACCGCCCTAAACTAGGGGAAAAACAATTAAATGACTGGCAATAAATGCGCGAACGATATTTACCAGACAGAAGAAATCACAAAACACAAGAAAAACGTGGTTGACAGCTGTAGCAGAAACAAGAAAACAGTATGGTACGCCAGGCTGGACAGTGGACAGCGGACAAAAGTGAAGTGAACGAATTTACATATAACGGACGGGAGAACGAAAAAACTCAAAAGAACGGTCTTTCAGTGTCACCACACTAAACAATAAACAATGGAAAAAATAGAAACTTTGTGACACTGAAAGCATGACTAGATGAAAAACTTAAAGTTTTGAACATAACCGAATAACTAAGAAAACATTGATAATGATTCCACAGCTGGCCGGTCGCACACTAACGCCTGATAAGCGTCAGCCGACGAAGGCTGCAACTGTGGAACGCACCGTTACGTGCACACGAAAACGATAACATATAATAAAATGAAACGAAACGGAACATACTACATTGAATACCAACAATTATAAAGGTCCTTTAAAAATTCTTTAATTGTATTCAATATACAAATGATCGGCAATAACGGTTGGGTTTAAATGGCTTCGCTGTCATTTATCAATGTGCCATCATCTGTATTCTGTATGCTGCAGAACCACGGTTATCTACTAAGGTTGGAGCACGGAACGTTATCACAGGTTGAAGTGGCTTGACTAGTGAACTAAAAGCGCTAGTAGTAGTCGACCCGATTTTTATATGTTAAACATACAAAAGTTTATAATTTTGTACTACTTAAACGTAAAATAATTATGTTTATTGAAAAATTGTTTGAAATAAAGATGTTTAATATTAAATTGTTCATTGATTCAACTTGGTTAGAATTATTATTAAATTAATAAATAAGTCTGTAAATAAGGTTTTTATAACATAAGCTTAGGGAAACATCTCATAAATAAAATTGTTCAATTATGAAAATAATTATTTTTAATAATATAACATTTTTAACAGATTAAAATCACGTTTTGTAATTGATCATTTACACTTCCAATTATTTCTTGAATTGTATGTTAAATTCTCGAATCCTAGAAAACATTAATTATTGTTTTACCAACAAATAAATATTTTTTTAATAATTAATACTTTAATTATTAAAAAGCAATAAGCTAAAGCCAAGCAAGTATAAGCAAGTTTAAGTATGTATTTGACAGTGGCGGTTTTGAGGGTGAGGCAAGTGAGGCGGTGCCTCACCTAAAATTTTGTAGTAAATAATACTCTGAAAGTATAATTCATAGCTCACCATTAGCCACACCATAGCACACATCTCACCAACAATTTTTGACGTATTTATGGTTTTATTTGAAAAAATAATCTTGTTTACGAAGTTTAATTATATGAATTATTATTTATTTTACTATTGTATAATATTATTCCGCGTTTATTACCAAAAATGGTGATAAACCGATAAGATATGTATGAAATAATTATTACGTAAACAAACCCTCATATTTCAGCCGGCGGCAATATTCCAATGACGTCGGAGAGGCATCGTGTAACGTCGCCTGTGAATTGTTACTTGTGTACATGAATTACACACACACACACACACACGTAAGTACGCGAATGCACGCGACTATTAAATAAGCAAATTTGCGCATGCGTAATGATCATCGTGAGTTTCGTTTTTCATCGCCTCTGAGTACTAAAAATAGATGAGTAGGTAATATGGTCAGCCCCAGGGTCGGACTGGCGTCAAATGGCCCAGTCTGCAATCTGATTAAGGGGGCCTTAGATTATACTAAAAATTGTTAGCTCTGCTTTTAACTTATTAATTTTTGTATTTATTAGAGGACGCCAAACCCACACGTGTTGTCTCAGTCTTATCAACATGCCTATATTATAACAAATTTACATTCAGTAAAACATAATTTGTAAAACGTTAGCTTTAATATTAGAGTAAATTTACCTATGATCAAATTTAAAGGTAAGAATATTATCTAAAAAATGACAAATGCTCAATAACTCTAATATCAATAAAAGCTTATGTAATTTTCATGTTTTAGTAATAGAATTAAACTGTAAAGCGAATTGTTGTATTCCATATGCTACCTATAGTCTATCAATAGTTGTTAGAAGTGAAAATTCTCGTAATGCGTTTGCAGGTACTTCACTTTTTATAAAGAACTAAAATTTTTTGGACCTAAACAAATGCAATCACTTAGTAATTTTGAATTACTTATAAATCGTTAATCTAAGCTATTTACACAAATGCCACAAATATCAAGTAGATAGGTGTATAATTAAAAGTTTTAATTTTAAACCTATCTAGTTAATGAAATATTTGGCCGTTCATCTGTTGCGAACGAATTCTAGACTCAAATTGGTAAACAATGTATTAAATTATATTATTTTTAATATCATTATATATATATATATTCATAATAAAAACACCTTACTTAACCTTATCGAGACCTAATATTAATTTACTTTATAAATATAAAATCAATAAGAAACCTTAAAAAATGTTTGAATACAGTTACTAAAACAAAGGCACTATATTTAATTTTAAAATATAAAAATTAATTCTGTGGGCCCAACTAGCCAGGGGCCCAGTCTGCGATTGCGGTCCTGTGGTCCGGGCCAGTCCGACCCTGGTCAGCCCGCAGCTGTAATTGCAGCACGATAAACAACATCACATAGATAAAGATAATCATAAACTGTTCCTATTGTCATAGAGCCTAATGAAACCGATTTCAATATAAGTTTAATTTTTGTTATGAAGGGAGGGGAAGTAATACATTCGTTGCCTCACTAAAAAAATACATCCAAACCCGCCACTGGTATTTGATGTAATTTAATTATCATGTTTCATGTATTATATAGTTTTGATAATTTCTTTTTTTCTCTTGATATTTTTTGTAATTTAAGGTTTTCTTGATAAATATATTGGCGTAGCCTCATTTGAATAAAATAAACTAAAATATCTGTAGCCACTTCAAGTTGATGTTCTGCACATGTATATTTGAGTTCAAATTTACTTTCAACAACTTCATCTATGACTCTTTCAAATACATTATAACTTGTACAGTGTTTAGCAAAGGAACTTTCAACTTTACTGAGAAATTCAAACAAATAAGTGTTTGGATATAAAAGGTTACCTCTTGATTTTAAAGTAATTAGTTTTGCTGCAGGATGCTCATTACTGCCATTTTTTAAATATTCAATGCATTTGGGACATTTTTTTCTTTTTAAAATTTGTTTCGTTACTACCCACATACATAGTATACAACACAATCTCTAATGCTAGTGTGTTCGTCATAACTGTCCATTGGTGGAAGAACTTGACACGGTTCCCAAATACCTTCTTCAATCAAGATATCTAATCATGATTTAAGATTATTAATTTTTGTAGATCTGTCACTAGTTTTATCATGGAATATTTCATGCAAGTCAGTAAGTGATATTTTTGGAGCATCTGTATTAGTGACAGTACAGTTTCCGTGTTTTGGTGGTTTAAGAACAGAATAAATTGATAACATTTTGTACAAATGTAGGAAAGTTGGCGTAGTTGGGTGGTCATTGGGATCGGTAGACTGACGAATAATACCAAAAAATTTCTAAAACAAAAAAATCAAGTATTTAAGTACATAATTATTTTAATATTTTAAATAATATGTTATTAAATTGTATATAAAATCTTTGATTTAATATATTATATGTATTCAATTTTAATTACATTCAACTATAATACTCATTTGTTTATTTTTATAACAAATTAATTAATTATTTTTCTATCTACTTAGAATGCAATGGTCGTTGCTTTAAATAGTTATGAAAAAATTAAGAATACCCAACCAACATCAACCATTCTTCTTTTTATACATACTTCTAATGGATCTTGGCACATCTTTCCTGTAAGGACATATTCAAACCCACCTTCTTCTAATAAATATTTAGAAAGGTCAATTGTCGATTGAATAGTGACACGTAGGCCTTGTGCAGTTGTCATGGTAAAGAAATCTTTAGGATCTATTTTTTTGATCTTCATTTCATCCTCCCACCAATTAAGATACGAAAGTGCATTCTCAAAATTCTGAAAAAAAATTATACATGCATAATTAGAATCAACAAATCATAAATTAATAAGTAAAATCTCAAGTTAAATATTTTATTTTATTTATGATCTATATAAAAATAATAAAATTTTGTTTACTTAAAACCCTTTATCTTCTTTTTTCAATCCTTGCAATGGTAGGTTTCTATTAAAATTAACAAACACATTATTCCAATATAATGTGAAGTCTGATGTTTCAGTAGAACCTTTTAATTGTAGACAACCGTTGTTTCTATAAAACTGCATAGCTTTTGCCATACTTGCACTTAAAACCTATAAAAAAATAATATTAATGAATACAATTTCACATGCTTTAATAAAACTTATTACACCAACTTGAGTACAAAGGCGCACTCGCATTTTAGCCATAGATGTTCACTCTAAGTGATGTGGTGTTATCCTAGGTATTATGCGCAGATTTCCAGGATTTTTCACATCTTCCTTGTAAACTTCTTTATAATAATCCCAACAAATTTGATTAGCTTTAGAATGGAGCTAAATAAAACCAATAAGTAATTATACATTTTAAGATTTTATTACTTCTCACTGTACCACAGGATTAATATTACATTTCATAGATGATGATTTTATCATCTCAAATGTGACCTCTCGTGTAAACATCTAATATTTGTTGTCAGGATGTACAAAATTTGTGTAATTTTAGTTCCAAAATATAACTACTGTATAACATACTATAGATCAATAATAATTAGTAGTTTATTTCAAAACATTTCTAGAGATGAGTATATTTTAATGTCCCAGGGTAGTTAAGAAGTTACGTTCCTCAGAAGTGCAAATGTATAACATTTGTGATATAATAATGTAACTGCACATAGTAGTAACATAAACATCACTTTGCTTTTTTATATTATTGTTATTAATAATATATAAAAACTAAAAATAACCATATATTATTATATGTTTACGGGTTTATCCAGTAGGCCGTTGCGTCGCCGGCTCGCTCACCGCGGCGCGTCGTATGTACGTCACTCTTATTATTTTGCAACTATAGTCTATACGCATTATAACGGTTTTATCATAAATATTAAATTCATAATATTATATTGCCGCCTGCCGATGTCCAATTTTCCAATTTCTTTCATATTTCACATTTTCTCGTCATCTTCCTAGTTACCGCTGTTTATATGAAGACTTAGTAAAACGGATTTTCTAACGGTACCTTTTTAAGATTTTCCAATTACATGTTTATATTGTGCAGTGTGTTCCGCGGATGCTAAATGCCAATAATTACCGCTGTTTATAAAGACGACTTAGTCAAATGGATTTTGTAATGGTACCGATTTTCCAATTACATGTTTATATTGTGCAGTGTGTTCCGCGGATGCTAAATGCCAATAATTACCGCTGTTTATAAAGACGACTTAGTCAAATGGATTTTGTAATGGTACCTTTCTAAGATTTTCCTATTACATATTATTTATATTGTGCAGTGTGTTCCGGACGCTAAATTCTAATAAGCATTACTATAGGTTCCTAGCCAAATATAGTTAAATATGTAAGTACTTATTTAATATTTATTTTAGTTACTATATAATATTGTATTAATAATATTTAACTCGACGTTAGTCTCGATATGGTGAAAATTATCCAACTTTTTTTACATCTTGATTAAAACGTTTTTTATTTCAGTAATTGATGATCAATTACTTTTTACTCATATTATTAAAAATACTATAATAATAAAATACATTTAACAATTTGGCTGCCAAGAGTGTTGTTGAAAACTTCAAATTGCGGTCCATGAGACTCCATATAATTCGTACCTAGGAATATAAAATATATATATATATATATAATATATATAACATAATATATAATATAATATACCTTAATATTCGTTAAATAATTAGGAAGTAATTTCAGAAGTAACTTTTTGTAACTATATTACCCACATAAATTGTAAAAATTGTTTGAAATAATTATTTGTTTAAATAAAATTTATAAAAGTGTATGAAACGTTTTTTATTATTGAAACATTTTACATGGTCGAACAGACCACAATGCGACTTACTAACGTCGGGTTATCCATGGCCATAATTTAAATTTCATCTCATGTTATCTCTATTGATACCTATATAGGTATTTATATATTTACTAATAAATATTAATTAAATATAGGTATTAATACAATTTGATAAATCGATAATTGTTTATTAAAGTATGGAAGGAACAAGTTCACCATCGCAGGTAGGTTACCTATGTACCTAGGGTACCTATGTTGTATATTTTTATATTTTTTTTATTATGATAACCAACACATTATTCTATATAAAATAATCGATATTTTATTATTAATTACTAATTTATTATTTATTTATTTCATTATAATTATATAGAGGTTAGATAGTCAATAGCAATACATACAATCTGCTTTACATATTGATATTGTGCGTTAACACCTATTGCTATTATTATTTATTTATTTAGATATTATGATTTCATTCTATTGAGGTATACGTAGTTAGGTAGCTATATAATTTTGTATTTATATAGTATTAATACCTACTTGCATAATATAATAGGTATAAAGTACTATATCATAAGAATGTACAAAGCTAAATAATTTATATGTAAATGCATTTTTTAATAAAATAATGTGTCTTTAATGATTTTTTCGTGGACTTGTACCACATAATCGATATCTTTCAGTGGATTATTGGATATTTTCCAAAAGAACATAAATATTCGGTCATTCCGATGAATTGGCTGTCAAAATGTGGCGATTCATACTATTGTAAGTGGCCTAATATGAGAGTATCCCACACAATGTTGAGAAATGCTGCATTGCCTACTTCTAAATGGACATCTCATCCAGTTAGAGTTGTTGAACGCTATGGTAGGGATAGATATATTAGGTGTTTCGTTTTTATATTTTAAACTGTATTTATTTTGATATGTACCTTATCAATCAATTACATTTAAGATAATTATGAAGATGCTGCATCAAGAGAAGTGGAAATATACCTAACATCAGGTGGGGAAACTGATATAGGTGATATGGGACAAGAAAATAGGAGAAAAATATTAAAAACTTGCCATAAACCTAATGATGATACTATATATAAATTCATTTTTGTACCTTCTTTATATTATGGGATAAACATTTTATGTTTTTAAGATAAAATTCGATTAATTATACATTTATAAAACTAATTATGCAACTTTTTATTAGTTTAAATATGAACTATTTTAATTCACAATGCATGTTAAATTTATAACTTTCTAGGTTCCGATAGTGATACTGAGTATAATGTATCTAAAAATAGTGTAAATAGTTTATTAGGTATATTAAGAACAGAAGGGTTAGATTTACCGAAGGATGTGAGAACTTTGATGAATACCCCAAGAACACATAATATAATACACATACAACCAGGAACATATATTCATTTGGGCTTGGAAAAAATGTTATCTCCCCTATTAAACTTCAATAAACATTTGTTGACAAATATAAATGAAATTAATTTAGGCTTTAATATAGATGGATTGCTATTAGCTAAAAGCTCAAAAAGACAATTTTGATCAATTCTTTGCTCTGTAACTAATATACCTCAAATACGTTTTTTAGTTTTTGCTGTTGTTATATATTATAGTTCAGAGAAAAAACCAGAGTCCATTGAAGATTTTTTAAATTTGTTTATTGGTGAAGCTTTAGATTTGATTAATAGGGGAATATCAATAAATAATTAACTACTAAGTGTAAATATTAATCAAGTGATTTGTGATGCGCCAGCCAAAAGTTTTTTATTAAATGTTAAAAGTTTTAATTCCACTGTAGGATGCATTTCATGAAATGAGGAAGGAGTATATATTGATCATAGAATGACATTTTTGAGTGTAAATTCATCATTGAGAACTGACTACGGTTTTAGAAATCAAGTTGATGATGAATACCATAAAGGGAATAGTCCATTGGAACGTTTGCCTATAAATATTATTGAAGCTGTGCCTTTAGACTATATGCATTTGGTTTGTTTAGGTGTGATGAAAAGGCTCTTAAAATTTTGGGTGAGAGGAAATCAATCAGTTAGGATTCCTATAGGTATATGTAAAGATATAGATACTGAAATGTTAAGTTTAAGAAAATATTTTCCAAAGGAGTTTGCTAGATTACCAAGGCCATTAAATGATATTGAACATTGGAAAGCCACAGAATTTCGGAATTTCTTACTTTATACTGGCCCCTTAGTATTAAAAAAAGATTAAAAATGGCTTTTTATTTAAATTTTATGAAGTTACATTGTGCTATAAAAATTTTAATTACGCCTGATTTATGTTTATCGAATAATGAAATAGCTCACAATTTAATTGTTGAATTTGTTGAAGAATTTAAGATACATTATGGTGCAAAATTTGGTACTTATAATGTCCATAGTCTTATTCATTTGTCATTCTATGTAAAACTTCATGGTTGCTTAGACAACTTTAGTGCTTTTAAATATGAAAATTATCTTGGATTAATAAAAAAACATATTAAAAATTCTCAATTTCCATTACAAGAAGCTGTTAATCGAATAATTGAAAAAATGAATATATTTTATAATAACAACAATGATGAAATTACTTCAATTGAAATTTATAAGTTTGGCAAAGAATGTGATAATGTGACATTGGTTAATAACCATGGATTTATATTTTATGAAAATGTAACTTTAAATATTAATAACTGTTTTATATGTACACAAAATACTAAAAACAATTATATCATGTTAATGAATAATGAAATAGCATCTGTAAAACATATATTTAAGCATAAAACTGGAGAAATTGTTTTTGAAGTTTGTACTTTAAAAAGCTCTACTTTTTTCAATATACCAGTTAAATCAGATTTAATATTTACCTTTATAATTGATGGTAGGTCTGAATCTGAATTAAAATGTATAAATGTTACTGACATTAAATATAAATGCTTCTTCGTCGAAATGTCTAATGGCATGGCTATTGTTTTAGCATTAAGTCATAATTTGTCATCATAATTTAATAACCATAACAATTAAATAATAACTTACTTATTAATTATATCATGTTTTTTTCCTTTTATAGATACAAAAAAAAAGATTTATATCAAAATTTTAAAATTAACAGTAACAGTAATTGCAAGACATAATATTTTTTTTATTATTCAATAAGTATAACTTTATAATATATACAATATACCTAGTTTATGGTTTTAAAATATTTTTATTTTATTCATTTTTTTTTTGTTTCTATAAAACTAAATCTGCTATTACCTATTATTATAATTTTTTTCTATTGTAATGATATAATAATATATAATATTATTATACATTTTTTTCTTTTATAATTATATATTGATATGTAATATTATTATGCATTTTTCTATTATAATGATATATTGATATGAAAATGATATGTACCTAACATTATTATTATTATTTTCAAAATAAAGAAAACTTTTTTTTTATTAATACATTATCTAATTTGAATACATTATGTACTTAAAATATATCCTATATTCACAATTACATAATTTAGTGTGACTTCTAATAGAAGTTTTTGAGGTACTTTTTGAACATCGCATAGAGGTTAACGGTTGCTATAATCCCCAACAGATTACCTAGGGTAGTTAACTATTGATATCACATAGAATTAATATAATGATGGTAAATAGATGTGGTAAGCATAACTTCACAGCGATTGTTAAATACAATATCGCTCGACTTTGCATTAGCAGACTTATTACTATCTCTTGATCATCGCTAAGCACTAGCTATGAACATCGCAGATCTCAAAATTACATCTATGCCATGTCCTTGGGTTTGAAATTTGCACACTGGGTTATAATTAAATATTTTTATTGACAAACTTACTTGTAAACTTTTATTATTATGCAAACGACTTCTAATACATTTGAATAAGTGTACAAAGTCTGATAAAACAAAAACTTTACGCTCACTATCTATAAGGTGTACAAAGTATTTTTTTAAATTTTCCCGAGAACCGTCAATTCCTAGTTCTTTCCACATACGACGATTTGTGGAAGCCCCGTCGGAAATAATTCCATCAACAAAAATACCTATGTTTTCCAATAAAGTTATTGCCTTTAAAACTAATTGGGCTATTATTACACCTGTTAGTATAAAAAAAATAATATACAAAATGTAGTATAATATATTAAAAGCTTCCATACCTAATTAGATAATATTTTTTCATGAATTTATAATTTTTAAATATTTACCTTTAACCTCTCCTTTGGAAGCAAAGCATCCAATAGTTTGGCAGAAATTAGAGCTCAAAGATTGCCACATAAATACGAGAGCATGGTCGGCAAATTCTTTATGACATGCACCTTCTACACGTTCATCGCCATAATCCTCTAGACCAGTATATGTAAGATTTGATGAATTTACGGATAAGCTTTTTCTCAGATTTATGGCATCAAATAATAAAATGCCGTGTTTGTTAATTTCTGAGATCTGATCTGATTTTTTTTTAAAAGTTGGAAAAAATTTGAATCAAAACCACAGGTAGTTTTAATAGATGCCAAGTGTTGTCTTACAGTTTTAGGGTGTGGGAATGGCAGTAGAGCACTTTCTCTTATATATTTATATATAAGCAGTAGGTGACCGAATGTTAAAAAGAAGACATAACATGAGCCAGTTGTCACTGTAACGTCTACTTTTCGGATTTTTTAATTTACTGGCTGCTAAACATTCATTAACCAATGTTTTTTGAGAATCATTCAGTTGTCTTAATTTTTCTTGAATTGACTCTTGATTACACAGAGCCATATCCTCCTGTGCTTTAATCAATTTAATGTTTAATTCATTAATTTTTTTTTTATCATTAACTAAATTGCGCTGAAGGGAATAATTTTTTTTCCTGATAACATCTACCATTTTCTTTTTTCTTGGAGACAGTACTAGTAGTTCTTCACATCCGATTTTTTTTCTTTTTTTTTTTTGCTAACAAAAGTTTTTTTTAATTTTTACACTGTTCACAACATTTTGCTTTTGATGTTATCATAATATTACAATTATTATGTCTTAATAGATTGTTAGATGAAACATTACAAATAGTTTGTGGAGCATCTGAAAATAAATTATATTCAGGCCCACCATTACAAACAATTATAGATTCAAAGTTTTGAATGTTTCCTATAAACTCTTTAATATTTAAAGCAGGTAAAATATTAATTTCATTATTTTTTATCTTTTTACCACTAATCCAAAATGAAATTTGATTTTGCTGGTTAACTTTTACACATTTTTCAATCTCTGGAAATTAACTTCCTATATTGAAAGTTACCAGTTTAAATTCAATGTCATCTTTGGTGATTGGTAATGCTACCCGTGGGCTTTTAAACTGTATCGTTTGTACACATTGAAATAGATTTTCTGAAAAAAATAAAGAATAAAATATTAAAATATATGCAATAGGATCTAAAAAGATTAATAAAAGTATTTTTAAGTTAAATTAAAGCTCAGAAATATTTTACTGAACAATATCTAATAAATATCTTCAATATTTGATGTATCAATTTTTTCATCTAATATTTCAGAGTTTACATTAAGCACCGGATGGTCAACAGATTTTCTAATTTTTCTAGGTTTAACATATTTTTTAGAAAGATATGAAGGACCATAAAAAATAGTAGGAATAACTCCTTCAACAAATCTCCGTTGTTTGTATGAGATCTAATATAAATTTAAAATAAATACTTAAGGTACCTAATCACCTATTAAAAAAAAAATCACAAATATTAAATAACTTACTTTAACAGCACCTGAAGACCAAAACTTTATAATGTCATTTTCAATAAAATGCTTAGCACAAACATATGTATTTTTTGTAAATACTAAATCTTGGCGAGGTATTGCTTTTGCCCACTTCATTCGGATATCCTCATTTTTCGGCACACAAAATTGATGAACTTTTTCAGTATTGCTCTTATAACCTGAAGTACACAACATTTGACCATTTTATAAATATGATACTTTAAATAGGTATTATAAATCTCAATATGCTAGGTACCAATAAGTCATCTCCTGATTAACACAATAACGTCAAAACAAATAATCGAAAAAAATATTAAATATTGAAGAATGATACATTGATATCTGTTCGTTTTTGGAGGGAAAACCGTGATATCAATTTTCTATCACAATAAACAGCTTAATATTTCGTTTTAATTACGTTCTTAATTAATAATTATAGTTATTGCAAATTAAGTCATCTTAACACGTTGACCGCCATGAGATCTTATATGAGATCTCATCAAACATTGTCCTGACCGCCACAGCTGGTTTTGTAAGTTTACTAAAAAAAATTTAAGTAAAAAAAATGTCTGATTTCATTCAAAATTTGTACTTATATTTAAAATTGTTCTGTTAAAATGTTCCTTTTGGTTTTAACTTAATATAAACTGAGATCTCAAATTAAATCTCATGGCCGTAGGACTATAAAAATTAATGTTTTGACCATTACCGTGAGATCTCAAACTAAATCTCTCTTTGAATAAGTACTTCAATTGAGGTTAAATCTACTCAACTAAACTTAAATCTGGAATAGGTATTTATTTATTGCATCAAATACATTATTTGAGTTATAAAGGAATTATATAAAAACAATGTGTATTTAATTTACGTTGCCTTTATTCCTATAAATTGCATAATTATAACAAAACATTTATATGATAACAATATAGTTATATTAAAAACAAAACTTTTACCTTTTTATGATGAATAGTAATATTATGTATAAAAACAATTGGGAGACTAAGAAAACTTAAGTAATAAGAATGATAATAACAAACAATAACAATGTATTTAATATTTTAAAACATAATAAAAAATAATTAGATCAAAATCACAGAAAAATTCATAATCCTTTTGTATTGTGTTTTTCTGTCAACTACTTTGTGATTTTATGGGTTTTGAAAAAACACTTAAGACAGTAATACTTGTTACACGCTAAACATTTAGTTTGTACTTTTGTACTATGTGATTGAGCATAATTTCTTCCTTTACTCTGTGACATAATTGAATAGCCCATATAACATCTGCTTTTGCCAATAACTTCTAATTGGTGTTTTATTGTTTGCAAAGAGTTGTCAACATCAACAGTTTCTTTTTTAATTAATTGTTCGACAAGTGAAGTACAGAAATCGGTGATTGACATTTTTGATGAAGTAATTCAGTTGAATAATTCCATAGAATTAACAACAGCTATGTTTAAAAGCACATCTAGAGCTACCTTTCTATACCACTTAGTGCTGCGCCTAAGAGGGTTCGAATAGGAACACATTTGATCAGAAAGATCAATGGGTGTTTTTTCCTGTATTGTAGTCTATTACTACTTAGGTTTTTTTAACAATTTTACCTCTAACTACATTTTCTACAACTTCACTGGTATGTTTTGTGGATATCATGTATAAATCCCTTTTATCTTTCCACTTTAAAATCAAAACATTTGTGTCACTTCTCTTTGATATTATTTCTCTTTTTTTAAACTTTTTTTGGACTACATCTTTAGGATTAGACTTTCTATTCGATCTAATAGTTCCTACAAGATGAGTTTGTCTGGTTTTTAACTGTTCAGCTAACTCAACACTAGAATACCAGTTATCTACAAATAATGTCCTTCCACAATCCAAAAAAGGTTCTCCTAATTCCATTACAATTTTTGTCCCAACACTACTTTCAGCACTAGCCTCTTTACCAGCTTATATTTTTAAGGCAATTGTGTAGCATGGAGGAATACACAGCTTGAACTCTTTTACGCCAAATCTATCACGTTTGTTTTTAATATACTGCTTAAATGCAAGCCTACCCATAATTTTTACTAGAGATTCATCTATACATAAGTCTTCTTGCGGTTGCATGCAGTGGTTAGAATTAACTATGATATCATCAATTACTGAGCCAAGTTTATACAAGCGATTTGTTGTATCAGCAGTTGCATTGTCTGAGAAATGAAGCATTTGCATCAAGATTTCAAACCGATTTCTGCTCATTATAAGTCCAAAATTAATTGTGGAAAATACATTAAAAGTACTCCAATAAAGCTTATATGATGGTAATGCAACTAAGCCAGTCCAAATTAAAATGCCAAACAATTGTTTAATCTCTGTTACATTTGTATCATACCATTTATTTAAGCGTGCAAAAGGTGATGTTAATCTAGTTTCTTTTTGCTGTGCAGCAAATTTATTTGTTTCAATTACTATATTATGTATAATTTTACTATCTACTATAAGCATATAAAAATCGAGAGGTGAGCCGTGCATTAGTACATCAAATAAGTCAGGATTTATACCTGAGTTTGTAATATCAGGGTTGAACATAAAATCATCAACAATATTATCATCATCTCTCCACTGACGATCATTATTATGAATACTTGGGCGTCCTTGTCCACGAGCAATTGATGCAAAATCGCCATCAGTTGATGCACTTATATGAAATACCATGTCTAAATAAAAATTTAATAAAATTTTTTTTTTCTTACAATAACACGAATATTAATAATTCATTACCAAAATCTGGATCATTTCCATTACTATTAATTTCACTGACTCCGGATAATTCAACTTTTAAAATTATAAAATACAAATGAATAATTAATATGAATAACTGAATAATAAATATTATAAAAAAAAATTAAAATACCATCTGATGCCACTATATTCACATGTCTGCCATTATTTTGTGTACTAGAAGTAGTACCTATTAAATTCAATACATTTAAAAATTATAATATGTAACTTTGATCAACGCAAAATCATTATATTGTAGGTAAATAGGTAAAATAATTTACTTGTAGACATGACTTCAACATTATTATCCAAACTGGGGTCATCATCGGAGTCGTCAACAGAACTATAATCAAAAGATGATTCTAGCATCTCACTTATACTTTGAGAATTCATAATTTAGTAATAAGTATGTCACTAAATTACAAATTACAAAAAACACAACATAATCGTTAACTGTTAACTTAAAGTTAAGAACGCGTATTAACATTTATTTTTCATAAGGTGAATAATCAGTTAGAACAATATCAAACAAGACATTATCACTGATTTTAAAATATTGATAATAAAAAAACTAAAAATGCTATTGGCGAGCTACAAACACCAACTGAAAGTGGCAACACTGTAGATTTAGAATCCATTGATAAAATACTGATTATTGAGACCTAGAACGAGATCTCATTGACGGGAAATTCCTATATGTGAGATTTCATATAAGATCTCATAACAAAAATAAGTAACATGGTGAAAAACCCCGTGGCAGTCAACGTGTTTTAATCTATAAAAAATAAAATTCCTTATGAAAATAAACTTATTTATTTCATTACAACACAATTTTTTATAAATTTTAAATAAAAAAACTTATTTTCTCCTATTCTTTATAATATAATATATTATATTAAAACCGGGCCAACTACTACTAGCGCTTTTAGTTCACTAGTTACGCCACTTCGACATGGCTATTCATAGAGAACATAGTAGCGAGTTCCAACCTTAGTAGATAACCGTGTGCAGAACGTAGCGGTACCTATGTTATCTCAATAAAAGATATGTTATTCAATTAAAGACTGATTACGGAGAATTTCTGTATGATTATTTAAAAATAAAAATATAGATGGAATTCGGCTGCAATTATTTTTATTTATTTTTTTTTTTGTCACACGATTGTCGGTTAAAAAAATAAATAAAACAAACCTTGTTTCTTAGCTGAAAATCTACTGATTGCGAATCGTTATTTAAACGACGGTCCGAAATTTTTTTCTAATTTCGTCGTCTTCATCCATTATTCTAATAAAAATAACTGTCAATAGTTGGAAATTTGAATTTTCCCGTAGAAATTACATATTATAATAAACTACTTAGGTTATTGATAGGTGTAATAATTAGGGCTAGGATTTATGTGCAATAACAAATTATAAAATATAGATACATTTTATTTACCAAAATATGGAAAAACAAATTTTTATTATTTCTGGAATTATTTATTAATTTATCATAATTCATAACTGACTACTATTAGTTATTACTTATTACATTAAATATTAGTTTGGACGACTACGAATTGGTTCCCGGATTGTCTAAGGGTAACATACGAGTTGGTTCCCGTGTTGTCTACAGGTAACATACAAATTGGTTCCCGCAAGCTTTCACAATAATTATCCTTGTTAAATTTACTTTTTAAATAATAAGATGCATTCAACCAGCAACAATTTCCTTTCCATTTATTCAGACTTAGTACAGTCTAGAATTCAAATAAGTTCGAATAGTTCAAACACTATATTATAGAATACTATGGTCAGGGGCGGACTGGGTAGGCGACAGGCCAGTCAACGATTTTAAAACTTCAGGCCATTTTTTACCGAAAATTAATAAATATAATAGTCATTTTTTTTTTTTTATTAAAATGCTAATATGTTATTTTACTATAGTTACCACAGTAATTGTGGACTATTACCTTACATTAATCTGATAATAATTAAATACTGACCACAAATGTTAGTGATTTTACTAGACCACGCATCAATCACAACCGTATTAAATACAAAACTTACAGAATACAAATTAGAAATTTGGCCACCCGGTATGCGATATGCACTCAGAAAAAAAATTTTATGAAAATAATTAAAACTACATCTACAAAAAATATTTAATGTATATCCATAAATATTTATTACTCTTTAATAAATAATAAAGACAGCAAATCAAAATAAAATATAAGTACACTTCTAAAAATAATAAATTTATTTAAACAAAATAAAATAACTTTAATTCAATCTTTTTATTTTGTAAGTATAAATATTAACCAATAAGCATCCTTTTCATTTCAGTAGAAGTGTCACCTAAACGATCGATAAAAATATCATGAGGTACAATCATGCCACGTTCAAGATTCATAAACATAAATGCTTCTAATTTATTGTTAGAAAGAGTAGACCTTAGTCTAGTTTTTATAGTTTTGAGTATAGAAAAACTCCTTTCACAACTTACCTGAGTAAAAGCTAAACTTAATATTACCTTATATACTGTATATAAATCATTGAAATTTGGTGTATGGGTCACTAATGTGTATACATAAAGGAATGTACATGAAATACACGATTTACTACAATGTTTTTCAGATAATACACATTTTAAATCATCTTCAATATCTATGTGGTTTTCATTTTCTTTTTCTGAAAATTCATCATTATAATCTTGATACAGAATACTAGTATCTATATTTGCTATGGCCTCATAATTTTGAGCGAATTCTATCAATTGACGTTGAATATCTAAAACATCGACCTTGGCCATTGATGCGATTTTTGATAATGATCCTTCTGGAAACATAAATTTGGGAATTTTTAATTTTGAAAAAGTTCTTGGATCAAAGAATGCAGCATCTTGAATTAAATCCTCGTTGATCATATATCAAAACAAGAAAATAAGTATGTGATTGAAAAATATTGCTATAATTATAATTGTGTCAAATTTACATAACTATTATTTTCAAATCATAATTATACATACCTATTGTTTAATTTAGTGAGTGCGTTGTTATAAACAACTTTATAAACTTCAACTTCAAATAATTTCTTTTCATCAACTGATCTTTCATCTGCTGTCTATTCACTTGGCATTTTCTTTTTAAAACGCCTTCTTTTTTTTTGAAAACTACTTGACCTAAATATGTTATCAGTTCCATCCATATTTTCCAAAATCGTTTTTAAATATTCAGTAAATTCTGTAGTTTTTATAAAAATATGTTCAAAATTATGAACTCCTTCGATTAATTTTGCTTTTAAATTATGCAACAGTTTATATCCTTGGATATAATTTAATTTCTTTGACTGTAAGCAAGAGGACGCAGATGAACTTAAAATGAACAGTGACTGAAACACGTATGCTGTCAATATAGTTTCAAACTTCAGTAAGTTATTTATAATACTCAGAGTTTCTGATTTTGCACCAAGATCAAAATCTTCACTGTTTGCAACAGCTAGTAATGCTTTAATTACTGTTATAAATCTATGTTTTTCTTTATTCGGTGTGAATAATGGATCAAATACGTTATTTAATGCAACATCTCTGCTTCACCATCTAGTTTGTCCTATTTTTTGAAGTCGTAATAATTTTTCATTTCCAACCGAATTTTCAATAACCGTTTGTTTCCACATTCCCATTCTTTTATATAATTGACTAAAAAATATAACCAAACGATAGTAGTATAAATATGGGGCGTCTGGCTCCATTTTTCAGCGGAGATGAAAAAAGTTTGAGTGGGTATATTCCCCTTGCAGTGTAAGAAATTCCCGCTGTAAAATGGAGTCTGACGCCCCATGGTTTTTCTGAAAAAACGTGGGGCGTCTGGCTCCATTTTACAGCGGAAATTTTTTACTAAGTAAGTAATTCTCCCTTCCACACGTTATTTGATTTGATTTCACATGCACTTCAATTTTTTTAACATAATAAGTTTAGTATATAACTATACATGCACAAGTAATATACTTAGTTTATAAATATGCGTTGAAACGATCATATCTGTGTAAATAGCATCTGTGTTTCACGTTTATTTAAGTTATTACATTTATTTCTATTCGTGATTAATTTAAAACATTTAGTTTGTTACTAACGGTTGAACAATTAAGTCGTGTTATATTTTTTTTATTATTTCTCTGATAAATTAGCTTATTGATTTGTTTTTTTTAAGTATTTATCTTGATATACATCTTTATTAAGTCGTGTTATAAATTTTTTTTTATTATTTCTCTGGTAAATTAGCTTATTGATTTGTTTTTTTAAAGTATTTATCTTAAGCTTTATTGAAACCATGAATTTACAGAAATTTTCCAACGATTTTCCATCTTTATTTTATTTAGTACGAAATAATTCATATCCAGTACATTCAGATTATACCACATTTATGTCATGATTAAAAACATAAAACTCATATCCATCTACTTCATGTCAAAATAAATATTCGTTATCTGAATCTGGTTTAAAATATACCGGTGTAGGTGATATAGTTGAATGTTTTTTCTGTGGACTTGTCTTACAAAAATGGTCAAACGATGATATACCATGGGTCGAACTCGCAAAATGGAATCCTAAATGTGTATTTGTATTACTATGTAAAGGAAATGAATTTATAGAAAATGTAAAAAACGAATATGTAAAAGCTAGCCATGTTTGTGATTGTAAGTCTAAATCAAATGATATTACTTGCTAGTTTACTTTGATGTTTCTTATTACTTTTATAATTTATTTGTATTTCAAAATAAATATTGAATTAATTAACTTAAATGTGTTAATATTTGATTTTATACCTCGTGAACTTGTTGTCAAGTAAGATAACGCGTCTAATTATAATTAAATATATTAGATTTAAAAAAATTGCAGTTTCGGGTTCGACAGATCAGGTTAGTAATTCTCCCTTCCACACGTTATTTGATTTGATTTCACGTTCACTTCAATTTTTTTAATGTAATCAGTTTAGTATATAACCACACATGTACAAGTAATATACTTAGTTTATATATAAATATATATTTGTGTTGTAACGATCATATATGTGTGTAATAAAAAATAAACAATGGTTTTGGTCTACACGATAAACCAGAGTCATAACCTAACCTAGAGTGAGGCGTGGAGCGGGTATGCCCGTAAAAGAATTTAATCAGAACGAAAATAGAATAAACCGATAACAAAAATAAAATGTGAATATTTATTGATTTCAACATAAACATATGTATATATTATGGTATTATCCAGTGTTTGGAATTCTTCATAATATTATTATAAGATGTATTTTCGTATGTTTTTATATTTTATCTTAAAAGTAATGTAGGTCCAAATTATATAATACGACCGACAGGCCAGTCCGCGATCGCTGACCAGCGGACCGGGCCAGTCCGCCCCTGATAGTTATAATAAATAGTGGGGAAAAATTGTTTCTAATATACAAATTCCACATTGTTTTCAGAGCCAGAGCCAGAGCTAGTTCCTTTAATAAACAATAATCGACCACCAATTCCTGTACAAAATGGTAAAATTAAAAATACTTATTACTCATAAATCGTATAAACTTACGTCCTCCATCAAATCACAGGTATAAAATAATTTCAATTGATAATAATTTCTTTTTAGAGATGTCTTTGAACTTTGTTTCATATGTATGGATCGGGAGGTAGTCGTGACGTTGGTTCCGTGTGGCCATCAATTTTGCAATATTTGTATCACACAGATGATGCAACAAAATTATAATGTATGCCTTCTCTGTAGAGGACAAATAAATTATTATGATGGTTTGATTGATAGAAAATACAAGAAAAAAATTAAAAATTACATATGTACAAAATTACAAATGATTATTATTGTTATTATTATTTATAATTATTGATTTTTATTATACATGATATTTTTTATAATTGTTAAGTTACTCAAAAATAAACTGATAAAAACAAAAATGGTTTTCATATTTTTATCTGTAGTTAGTTAATTTAACATTTATATATAGCTTTGTAAAAGGTTTTAATAAAAATAAAATTTAAAATACTTAGGCATATAGAAACAAAATATAAAAAATGGAAGTAAGTATAAATAGTGTTCAATTTTTATTTAATAAATACTGAAATTTATCATAAAAAATAGATTGTGTATGGTTGAAGAATTAAATTAATTGTTTTATTTTACATTATTGTAAACTGAAATAACTAAAAAAATGATAATATTTTATAGATACCTATTTGTAATAATATCCAAGACTTATAGAATATGTACATTTAACTAGGTTCAAATGAGAATGTTATTGTAACGTGCCACGTTCAAGCAATTGAAAGATGTAATATGGAATGGATGTAGTTGTAAAAAATATAAACGATCGAAATATTTCTAAGTGTATTTATTTGAAAAATATTCTAAGTCCAAATAATAAGATTATTGAACTGGGTGACGTGAAGGTGCTCTCTCTAACTCTGGTGGATCACGTCTGAAATGTGCCTAATCTGGGTCCCCTTATATATCATCCAGGGACTCCCGCGGTACCCTCAGGTCCCTGTTGGTCATCTGCACCTGCATCCGCTTCTTCCCACGCATTGCGTCATTCGCGCGATACCGTGCGTCAATTATATGACTATAATATTCTACCGGGTGGGTGATTACGTACCTAGTGTATTCTATCGGGTGGTAATCACGCATCCATAATATACCTCCAGATAGTAATCATATGTTATTATTGTCTAGCGGATAGGGGCACACGGGCGATGATGCTTTTGATGTAATTATAGTGCCAGCGTTCTTATTTCGTTCGGCCGTTGTTGACTAATATTAGTTATAAAGGAATTGTAAACCATCTGAGTAGTAAGTGGGGCACTCTGGTACACTTTATATATTTTATCACAAAAAGATCACAAGATTAATTTTAATCAGAAAATAATCACAAACTGCACACTTTAACATAATTATCAGAAATATAACACAAAATGCTATTAAAACACAAAAGATCACAAACTGCACACTTTAACATAATTATCAGAAATATAACACAAAATGCTATTAAAACATAAAAAGATCAGTAAAACTGTTTTTAAACACAAAATATCAGGAAAAATGTTTTTAAACACAAAATATCACAAACTGCACACTTTATCATAATTATCAGAAATAGATCACAAAATGATATTAAGTATGAAAAGATCAGTAAAATAACTTTAAACATTCCTAGATCAGTAAAATATCATTAAACATAAAAAGATCAGTAAAACAACTTTAAACATTCCTAGATCACAAAATGATATTAAACACAAATAGAACACAAAATCTTTCAAAAGAAAAAATTGAATAAATAAAAATAAAAATAAAAATAAAATTATAATAAACAATGGAACAAATAAATTCTATAAGAATATTAGAAAATATGAAAGTCTCTGAGCTTAAGTCAATAGCAAAAGAGGCAAAACTTAAGGGATATAGTACCCTTAAAAAAATTGCTCTTATATCAAGAATTAGGAAAGGTCATACAATTCGTGATTTAAAAATTTCTGAGCTTAAATCATTAGCAAGAAGTTATGGTATAAGGTCGATTTACAAACTTAATAAAGATAATTTAATAACAAATATCAACAAGCAACAACCTTTTCGTAAATTTAAAGAAGATATTTTCAAGACTGATAATAGTTCATTAAACAATAATCCGTTTCAGAAGTTAGAA
This sequence comes from Aphis glycines, assembly GCA_009761285.1. Classification (NCBI taxonomy): domain Eukaryota; kingdom Metazoa; phylum Arthropoda; class Insecta; order Hemiptera; family Aphididae; genus Aphis; species Aphis glycines. The sequence continues at coordinate 193,405 of VYZN01000468.1, read as the reverse complement.
AAAACATTTTTCATTGAAGAAAATTATTTTAATAGTTCATTAGAAAAAACACCAGAGGTTTTTGAGTTGATAGATGTAATTCAATTGAATAAACAGGTCCAAAAAAAATTTAAGATACATGAAACGGATTATAAAATTCGTTTTAAAGAAGCGTTAATAAAAGATCTAAAACTATGTAATGCAAAATACAAAATTGATTATACACATAAAGCTCTAGATTCTATGTTAAAACTTGCCCAAAGAAATTCAAATTATGAAAAAGGTGATCAAATAAATATTATAGTGATGAATCCAAATTTAAAAAATACTATATCTACTGGTATGAAATCTGACAATTTTTTAACCAACTTAAAATCAATAGTTGGTAACATATTAACTTCAGATGAAACAATTGATATTACAGAAACTACTTTTCAAGTTCAATTAGTAAAAATACCAAGAGGTTCAAATCGAAAAAAAATAATAAATTTATCAGAAAATATAAAAACAAAAAATAGTATTATTCAGATTAATAACGATGATAATTTATGTTGCCCGAGAGCTATTGTTGTTGCATTATCTACTCAAACAAATAATATTTTAGGACATGAATTAGATTCTAATAAAATTAAACAATTGAAGATAGGAAGAAAAATTCAAAAAGATTTAGCTTTAGAATTATGTAATATGTTAACAGAATATAACGAAGAAGGTTTTACGTTGACTGATATTAAGAATGTGGAACGCACACTAGATATACAAATAAATATTATATGTGCTGAAAATTTAAATACTTTAATTTATAAGGGCGATGATAAACAAACTAAAATTTATTTGTACAAAAATGGAAACCATTTTGATGTTATTAAATCAGCTAAAGGTTTTTACGGATCGTCTTATTATTGTGAAGATTGTGATAAACCATATCAAAATAAAGATAAACATAAATGTGTTGAAGAATACAATATATGTAAAATGTGTACATATTTTGGTATAAGGATTGAACATTCAAGTAGTACGAAAAATAGAATATATTGTGAAAAATGTAATAGATATTGTTATAATCAAGAATGTTTAGATAATCATAATTATATATGTGATTATGTATACAAATGTATTGATTGTAATAGAATAGTATTAAGAGATAAGAAACATAAACATAAATGTGGTTATAGTGAATGTAGAAATTGCTTAGAAGAAGTGAAAATAAATAAACATCAATGTTATATGCAACATAGATCGCAAAAAGGAGGTAAATGTATTAATGGTTGTTGTAAATGCGATAAAAAATACCGAATATTAAAGGTAATAGAAATAGGCTTTGTAGTTACACAGAAAAATATTTGTTTTTTGATTATGAAGCTCAACAAGAAACAGGAACTCATATCGCAAATAAAATAATTGCTCATGATTTTGAAGGAAATAAAATTATGTTTGATACAAATGAAGAATTTTGTAAACATGTAATATCCGAGGAATATAGGGGTTATACATTTATAGCACATTACGCAAAAGGATACGATTCACAATTTATATTAAAATACTTGGTTGATAACACTTTAAGACCTTTTACGATTTATAATGGTACAAAATTAATGTTATTAGAAATCAAATATTTAAGTATAAGAATAATAGATAGTTCTAATTTTATTCAAAGTCCACTCAGTAGTTTTCCTAAAACTTTTGGTCTTAAAGAACTGAAAAAAGGTTACTTTCCGCATTTCTTTAATACAGTAGAAAATCAAAATTATATTGGCATATTACCCGATAAAGAATATTATGGATACGAAACAATGAAAACAGAAAATAAACAAGAATTTGAAAAATGGTATAATGATAAAATTAATGAAAATTACATATTTAATTTTAAAGAAGAATTAGAAGCTTACTGTAATTCAGATGTAGATATTTTACGAAGAGGAAGTTTAGAATTAAGAAAACAATTTTTAGAAATAGCTAATATTGATCCTTTTCGATATACAACTATAGCAGGTGTTTGTATGGCTATCTATAGATCAAGATATTTGTTAAAAGATACTATAGCTGTTTTAGATAAAGAAAAAAATGAAAAATATTCAAAACAATCGATAACGTGGTTACAACATTTTAATAATAAAAATATCTCACATGCATTGAATGGCGGTGAAAAAATAATAGCAGGGGCTAAAGTAGATGGATTTGATAATAAATCAAAAACAGTTTATCAATATCATGGTTGTTTTTGGCACGGTTGTACTAAATGTTACAAAGATAGAGAAACTATAAATAATATAAATCATGAAACAATGGAGGATTTGTATCAAAAAACAATTGACAGAAGTACAACAATAAAAAATGCAGGTTATAATCTTGTTGAGCAATGGGAATGTGATTGGATAAATAGTACTACATACAAAAAAATGAGAAAAGCTGATATAGTAGAACCTATTAATCCTAGAGATGCTTTCTTTGGAGGTAGAACAAACGCGACAAAATTAAGAGTAAAAAATACAAAAATTCGTTATATTGATGTATGTAGTTTATATCCAACTGTGAATTATTATGATTACTATCCTGTTGGTCATCCTAAAAAAATATTTAAACCAAAATTATACGATAAAAATTGGTTTGGATTAATTAAATGTAAAATTTTACCTCCAAGAAATCTTTATCACCCTGTACTTCCAGTTAAAATAAAATTGGAAAAAAGTGAAAAGTTATTATTTCCTTTGTGTTATAAATGTGCTGTAGATCAAAATCAAAGATGTGATCATTCTAAAAACGAAAGACAATTTATAGGAACGTGGACAACAGATGAAGTTAATAAAGCTTTGGAAAAAGGATACATAATAACAAAAATTTACGAAGTCTGGAATTTCAAAGAAAAAACAACAGATTTATTTAAAAAGTATGTTAATAATTTTATGAAAATAAAATTAGAAAGTTCAAAACATAATTATAGTTCTAATGAAGAGTATATAAAAATAATTTTCGATAAATTGGGTATATTATTAGATAAATATAAAATAGGAGATAACCCAGGTAGACGAGCTGTAGCAAAACTGTGTTTAAATAGTTTATGGGGAAAATTTGGACAACGACAAAAAATGAAAAAAACTGAGTTTGTTACAGATCCTCAACAACTCTATAAAATATTATTAGACGATAGATTAGAAAATATCAATATAAAAATATTAAACGACAATATGATACAAATGTGTTATAATTATAAAGATAATTACGTTGAGAATTTTCATAACACAAATATTTTAATAGCTTTATTTACAACATCTAGTGCGAGATTAAGATTATATAAAATGTTAGATAAATTAGATAGAACTGTTGTTTATTTTGATACAGATTCTATTTTCTATATAGATAACGGTGGTAATGTAGTTAAAACAGGAACAATGTTGGGAGAATGGACTGACGAATTAGGTGAAAATGTACATATAACAGATTGGGCATCGACAGGTCCTAAAAGTTATTATTATAAAACAAACGATAATAAATTTAAAACAGTTATAAAGGGATTTACTTTGAATTATCAAAATTTGTTAAAACTTAACGGTGAATCAATGATAAAATTAATTGAACAAAAAAATAAAGATAATAATATAGAATTAGAATATAATCAAATAACACGTGATACACTTACTAAAAATATAGTTAATAAAAAAGTTACAAAAAAATTCTCGTTTGGTTATGATAAAAGAATAATATTACCAGATTATGATACAATGCCATACGGTTACAATTAAACGAAGTTGTTTAAGTTTTTTTTTTTATGATTTTAAAAATCATAAAAACTAACTAATAGTTATAGTAAAGATATTTGTAACTCCTCTTCATAAATACAACCATCAATATCTTTTAACTTATAATAATTAACATTTGATTTAATAACTTTAATTATTGTAAATATTTCTTTAGTCCATTTAGTTTTAAGTTTATTTCTATATACATCTGTGAATGAAGATAATCTAACTCTATCATTAATTTCAAATTTAGGTTTAGATTTTGTAATATTATAATTATAAACCGTAGATAGCAGTTTATTTTCATTGGAAATATTCACTTCAGATGGTTTCATTTTAATTGTTCTGTGATAAGTATTATTATAAGTTTTAATTATTTTAGGTAATTCATCAACCCATGACTTATTTTGATAAATTATTTTTTTTATTTTATAACCTAAAGATCGATTAAACCTTTCTATAATCGATGCTTTTTTATTTGTATATGTGCTATACATGTTAATATTATATTTAATTAAAATATTTTTTATTTAAAAGATGATAATATCACCTTATAAACCTAAAAATCCAGAATTACATCGATTAATGAGTACAGAAGAGACTTTTGAAACTCCAAAAAAATCTCGTCAAAAATCAATAACTAATTCTCCTATGCCTACAGATACTATAAAATTAGGTCCTAATGCAACAAAATATCTACCAACAATAGAACCCAACAATTCTTTTGGAATATATTATAATAAAGATTTTGAAGATCATATGATCGGGAAATGTATGATAACATTTGAAAATGATGATATAATTTTAAATGGAAAAAAATATAAAGGAACTGTTGGTTTGTGGAGATTATTAGCTCATTCAGATGTTACCAGACCTGAATATTATACAGAAGATGACTTTAAAATTTATAAAGAAATATTAATTGAAACTGATTCTATATATCAAAACAATGATAAATCAACAGGAAGAGCTAAATCAAGTGGTGGTGCAAAATATGTATCAATGATTAGCAATATTTGGAAGGAAATAAATGAAAAGAAAAGACCAATAACAAAACCAACAACAAAACCAATAGGAGAGGGTTTAAGACAATACACAGATGATCGTATTGAATATCGTTATATTGATAATATGAAACAATTAACAGATAGATTACAACTTATCGCTGCAAAAGAAAGAGCAGGAAATAATAATTATCATAACGAAAAACTTGGTATTCTACATTTATGTAAAACAAGCATGGAAAAAATAATTGATACTCCTAAAGGTATTGAATATTTATTATTATATGTAACAAACTTACCAAAAGAAGTTGTAAAAGTATCAAAAGATTCCATAATAAAAAAAATATATTTTATATCAAATGATGAAAGAAAAGGAAATAATATTTATCATGATGAAAAACTTAATATACTTAATATTTGTATTAGAGAAATGGAAAACTTAATTGATATTCCTAATAATGGTGCACATTATTTATATTCATATGTTTCATGTTTACCAAAGAAAATTATAAAAGGTTCAGGATTTATCAATGATTTTTTGAATTGCTCATTTTTACCTGAATTGCATTGGCCTGGTTATAATTATTTAGGACCAGGAACAAAATTAGAAAAAAATAAAAAACCTATAAACAAATTAGATGAAGCTGCAAGAGATCATGATTTTTTTTATAAAGATCATAAAGATACTAAAACAAGACATGAAGCCGATAAAATTTTAGAACGAAAAGCAATGGAAAGATTTAATGCTCCTGATACGAATATGAACGAAAAAATTCCAGCTCTTTTAACTGCATATGCAATGAAATCAAAAAGACATTTAGGAATGAACTTAGTATTTGAATAAATTTTTTAATATTTTGTATAATAAAATGTATTTTAAATTAACTGAAAACCAGAAAAAAAAGTTGGCTGAAGCTTGTAAAAATAATACAAATGCAATAATTCAAATTGCTAGTGATAAAATATATAAAGGAGAAAATATTTTTTATTTAGATCAAAATCAAATAGATAAATTAAAGAACAGTAAGGAAAAAAAATCTGGAGTACGATTAGAGATTACTCCGAAGCAGATTAAAAAAAAAGAAGGGGGATTTTTACCTTTAATTTTACCCTTTCTAGAAGCTGCAGCAGTGGCTACTCCAGCTATAGTTGCATTGTACGATAGTTATAAAGATAGTAAACATAAGAAAAAAATGGAAGAAGAAACAATTAGACACAATAAAGAAATGGAGAAAAATAAAGGTTCTGGATTGAAGAAAAATAAAAAAAAAATCGAAAAAATGAATAGTTTTGAGATAAAAAAATTTAGAAAAAATATTAGAAATTTTAAAGGAGTTTATACAATTTTTTGGAGCAAAGAAAAAAATATAAATATTGAACCTTTGAGTAATTTTGATATAAATCACTTTGGAAATAATATAAAAATTTTTAGAGGGTGTTTCATGCGAAATGATTTACCTATGAAATCATGGGTAAATGAATGTGGAGTTCTTAATTTAAATGATTCTACTCAAAATGGTTTTCATTGGGTTGCATGGAAAAAAATGAAAAATAAAATAATATATTTTGATTCTTTTGGAATAAATCCTCCTCCCAAGGAACTTGTAAATTATTTAGGCAAACATAATCTATGGTATACCGATAGAAAGTTTCAAGATTATAATGATCCTCCTATATGTGGACATTTGTGTTTAGAATTTATTGACAATTATAAAAAATTTATTTAAAAAATAATTTACTATGATTTTTTAATAGAACAATTCTATTAAAAAACTGATGATTCACTAGTTATATTCTAAACATTTTCATTTCAGTGTGTGTACCACCCATACCAAGGCAACATATTTTAATATTTCCTAAATCTTTAACAACACAAATATTATGAAGATATTTGTAAAAATAAGTACCTGTTGTAATTATTAAATCATTAGCTATCTTACAAATTTCAAACCATGTTGGTGATTCTAGTATTTTAGAAGCATAAGGCTTTCCATTTCCAGAAATATTGTGTCCATGATCGACAATTACAATATTTCCTCGAATTGGAATTGTATGTAGATTATATTTAATTAATCCATTATTTTCATAATATTCATAATTACAAAATTCGACATAGGTTTTGTTATTTAATATAGAATTTCTTATTTCGTTTTGAATTTCATTTTCTTGTAACTTATTAAAATGTTTTATTTGTTCCATTGTTTATTATAATTTTATTTTTTTTTTTATTTTTATTTATTCAATTTTTTCTTTTGAAAGATTTTGTGTTCTATTTGTGTTTAATATCATTTTGTGATCTAGGAATGTTTAAAGTTGTTTTACTGATCTTTTTATGTTTAATGATATTTTACTGATCTAGGAATGTTTAAAGTTATTTTACTGATCTTTTCATACTTAATATCATTTTGTGATCTATTTCTGATAATTATGATAAAGTGTGCAGTTTGTGATATTTTGTGTTTAAAAACATTTTTCCTGATATTTTGTGTTTAAAAACAGTTTTACTGATCTTTTTATGTTTTAATAGCATTTTGTGTTATATTTCTGATAATTATGTTAAAGTGTGCAGTTTGTGATTATTTTCTGATTAAAATCAATCTTGTGATCTTTTTGTGATAAAATATATAAAGTGTACCAGAGTGCCCCACTTACTACTAACGTACCTTGACAAATTTCATATAACCTTTCAAATCTGTCATTGTAATGTAAAAATTAATTACATTCTATTGGGTACAAATCACACTTGCAATGCGAAAATTAAATAGATTCTATTTTTCGATTATGAGAGGAACGTACCTTGACAAATTTCATATAACCTTTCAAATCTGTCATTGTAATGTAGAAGTCAATTACATTCTTTTAGATACAAATCACACGTGTTATTACATTCTATTTTTTTCGATTATGAAAAGACGTATCTAGGTCATATGTTACAAAACCTTTCAAATTTTATTCTAGTTAGGGTTTTAGCTGAACTGATTATTTTAGACTTAAGAGAAGGAGGAGTAGAAGTGGTTACATATATAAGAGACTCATCGATACAGTATATTCAGTATACTTCAACAGATTTTACAATCTAGACTTTTTTAAATAAAAAAAAAAATGTTCTGCTACTCATTTAAAAGCGATGACGAGGAGTCGGTTGTAGTGTCCGAAGTAAGTAAAAAACATTTTTTTAAAAAAATTATTAAAATGTTATGAAAAATTGATTTTGTAAACCGTCATCAGCTTATCGTCTATTTTAATTATAGGATTATATTGCAACAACATCTCAAAAAAAAGGTACATCGAAAAGGTTAGCTGTGAAACCGGAGAAGAAACCGGTATCGAAAAAGACGAAAAAGGTGAGTTATATAAATTTATGACATATTACGAAAAAGTAAAAAAAATATAATTTAATTATTATTTTATAGAGCACTGCTATCTGTTATACAGACAAAATATTGGATTTAATAACAGATCCAACTATACCAACCGATGCAGAGAACACCTTGAATATAAAAAAGGATGATTGTTCATTAACGGTTAAGACATCTGTAGAGAACATGGCTGTAGATTACTGGACTAGTGAAATATTTATAATAAAATTTTATTTAACGTAACCTTTTTAGATGGAAGCATGCTGAATGCTCACTCCAAATATCTCTAACAGGGCAGCATCCGGATGATTTAACTACAGCCAAAGAAATGGTTACGCTCATTCAATCTGTTTTCGACAAAATGATGCGACATCCCGACAAGAAGCTTATCAGACACAAACCAAAAAAAATAAATTTATAAAATGTGTGTAATAGGGTATGGTGTTGGATTAATTTTATATAATAAAAAATTTTTTTTATATTTATATTTTTTTTTTTATTATTTAGATAAAAAAAAATTAAAATATTGAAAGTTAGTATATAAGTGGTATTAATAAAATAACAGTTTTTTCGGCAAGAATGATAAATTAAAATAAATTAAGAAACTTTTTTTATATTACATCACTAAATCTTGTAATATCATGTTCGACAGTGAATTGAAATGAAATTGTAATAACTCGTACATAAATGAACAATCTTCACTTTGTATATTACTGTAGCTGAAATCATAATTTTGAATATATTGATTTGTAAATTCGTTTCGTTGACAAGATGATGGTAACCCATTTACGTCAGACTTTATTAACGTATAAGCTGTATCAAACGTTTTTTGGTATAATTCCAATTTTTTCTGTTTTTCGACAATATACAAGTCAATACAATGTTGTAATTGTTTCAAACGATGAAGATCAATAGGAGATAATGTTATGTAATTATCATAAGAATATAAAACTATAGTTGATTGGTTTACATTAACAGAGTAGAAAAAATTATCAGCTATCTTAACACGTTTACAACGAGTATGTAAATTTTCGATAATTGTATTAAAATTGTTTTCGCACATTAACTTACACCACTGATCAAGATCTAACGTTACAACTTTTTTAGTTAATTTACATTCTAATAATATAATAATTGAAATTTGCTTATTAACTAGAAGTCCAACCGTTACACTTTTCTTACTAAAAGGACGAATATCGAACACAGATTTTGATACAACGATTGATGGATTCATATTGATAAAATAAAGAAAAAAAAAAACAGTAAACAGTATTTTTTTCTTAAAATATGAATATGATCACTAGACAGCTTAGCTCAAACTACCAAGTTTTCTTTATCCATACATGTTATATACTAAACAAATGTAAGGTTAAAAAAGAAAAAAAATGTGAACGTGTAAGTAAACTCTGTCCAGCGAGAGAACGCGCCGTTTCTGCGCATGTAGACTGACGACCGAGCTAGCGCCGAGGCCCATTTCCCCCTCTCTCGGCCTGCCGAAGACGGCCGATCGGTCCGTCTCGGAAATCTGCAACCTGTTGCTATAATCAACCACCTGTTGACTATTCCTGCCCGTATACGAGCTAAACGTATCATAATATTTCTTCAATATTTAGTACTTATTTTTATATGGTAACACTAATTTTTTAGATGGATAAATGTAGTAACAAAATACTTTATTCTAATACCTTTTTCATAAAATAAACGTCAAATAATAATTAGCGTTAAATATTTTTTAATAGTTATTTTTTTTGTTTACCAATTAATTTCATATACAATATACATAATACAAAATATATACACAAAATACATAATACAAAATATATTAAATAAAGATGGCTAATTACCATTGTCGATGAAACTTTACAGTGTATAAAAAAAAATACAAAATACATACACAATATAATACATAATACAAAATATATTTACTTTAAGGTTTCACATCCTAGATCGTCTGAATCCGATGTGTCACCGGTGATCGTCATTACATGGAGATTGTCATTATCCATCACATCATCGATTGTTAAGTCCACTTTCCAGAACCTGTCTTCTACTTTAATGACGTGTTGGACAAAGTTCTTCCACATTTCGGTTGTGCAGTGATTGACACCTTCGATCAATAATTTTCTTACTTCTGGAAGTTTGAATGTGGTATTGTTTGTCTTCACGTACCTTTTTACGGAAGACCACGCAAGTTCAATCGGGTTAAATTCGCAATGATACGGTGGCGTCCTTAATACCATCATATTTTTGGTTTTCACGTATTCGTCAACAACATATGTATTGAACTGCGGTTTAATGCGGTTCACGATGTCCATGAGCCGTATCTTGTTCATCGGCCTTTCGAATTGTTCGCCCTTTTCTTCCAGCCAATTTTCAATTTCCCCCTTTTTCCATCCTAATGTTGGGCATTTTTCACTTTTTGTTGAGTGATAAGGCGCATTGTCCATTACTATGACAGAATTGTCTTTTAGTAACGGAATGACGCCTTTCAACCAGTCGAAAAAAACATCACCTTTCATTTCTTCATGGTAATCTGCCGAGCCTTTTTTGGATTCAAATACCAATAAGCCGCCGTCGACAAAACCCTCCTCTGACCCAATGTGTACAACAATCAAACGTTTCCCTTTTGCAGTTGGATTTGGTGCGCCAGTTGATAGACCGCACACAAAGGCTTCTCGGTGGGACGTAACAGTATTGTCCTGCCATATTCTCTCGTTACAGTCACCTGCGTTGACCCAGGTCTCGTCCAGGTAGTATATCGTTCTTCCCTGTGATCGGTATTTGCGTATATCTTCAATATATTTTGTACGCCACAATACAATGTCTTCTCTTTCTATGAGAGCGCTGTTACGACCGCGTTTGACGTAGACAAAATTTAAGTCACGTACAATCAAGTGGAGAGTGGACCTTTTGTACGTGTTCAAGTCTGGGTCCTCGTTAACTGCTATTAAAATTTTGTCCAGTGTTGGCAACTGTTTTCGAAACCAAAATTCGTGCACCTTCCTACGTATGGCGTCCCGTTCAAAATCGTCAATTTTTTCTTTAAATGTCGCTCTAATTTTGGTTTTGTCCGGTGATCTTACAGTTTTTTCATTTTTATACTCAGCAATCGTTAACTGAGCAGTCCTTTGTCCAATACCCAATTCTTTGGAAATAATCTTCACTACTTCTTTTATTGTTAACTTTGGTTGTTGTAACATTTTTGTTTTGTATAAATTGATGATCATCAATTTTTGACGACTGCCGACGAGCTGAAAAATGAGGACAAAAAATACTAATATTTAACGTTAAATAATACTCATTATAAAAATTATAAAATATAATACATTAAAAAAAAACAATTACAATTTATCAACACTTACTTTTCCTCTAGGGTTCGCCTTCAATGGTGTAATAGCAACATTAGAAACTTCCCTTTCACTCATTTTTATATACTAATAATATATAATATCGTACGATAAAAAAAAATAATTATTATTTTAATTTGCACTGAGGTTACAAAAAACACTAAACAGTAAACACAGTAACACACTTCGCGCGTAATAGACGACAGTACGATGCATCAATAGGAATCGTTCAAATTGTTGCCACCACAGCGTCGTCGTCGGACACGTGCACACGTACAGCCGGTCGCCGGAGCGCGCCGTCGCTCGGTGGGCCGTCCTGGTGGGGGCACATAGGGCTGGGTACGCGCGGGAATGCGCGAAAACGAACCAGTTTTGGTAGGCGCGCGGCGCGTTCTCTCGCTGGACAGAGTATAGGTATATTTTGTATGTTCTATCCAAGTTTTACTATCCAAGTTTTTACCGTGTACACACATATTGTACATTTTATCAACGTGATCACAAATTACACATTTTTTATACCACTTTATAATTAAATATGGTAAATAAATAACACTTTGGTTAGGTTAATAATCTGTTTTTATTTTTTATTAGTATACAACAATCAATTGCAATTAAAATTTACAATTTTCATTAATTATTTTTAATGTATATATTTACAAAAGTTTTCTTACTTCTCTAGTAAAAGGTACATATTCAACAATTCGGTCATGAATTAATAAACAGTATGCAGATACACCCGTAAGTGGTTTTGATGCCTCAATCTCCAATTGCACATCTACTGATGAGGCTGTACCTGAATCGTTCTGTTTTGAAGTATCAATAACTACTATAGGAGCATTTTCTAAGAAAGTTGAAGGACTCAACTGCGGATTACGTATTTTTTTTTCGTAGTACGATTCTTGAAATGATGTATACATATCATATAATATCGAAAAATTGTTTTTATTAAAATCTAAATTTAAATTATCATAAGGATAAGCTATTGAATTGAGAAATACTTTCACGTTTGTTAGGTCACATTTATCAAATACACTACAATCTTTTGATATTTGATTTTTTCGATCTTTTTGTAAACCAACTATAATAAATCGCGGTTTTTCTAATTTTGAAGCAGTTTTTAAGTTCCATACAGCTTTGGTAGTAGTTCCCAGTTCAGGATACTCAAATGTTTCAAATGATCTAAAAGGAATAAACAAACCTTTTTCTTTTTCTACATGTTTTAATAATTTCAACCTTTCTTCATCGTCAACGGTGATATGTGGTACCTTCCACACTATTTTTTTAAGGTGACTGCACCTGTAGTGGCACTTCCTTCGCTTTTTACATTTATAGCATTTAAATCACTATGACTTCGTGTTAATATCAGTTCTAATCTAGAATTAACTAGTATTTTTTTAAAATCTTCAAATAAACCTAACCAATATTTCAATGGAATACATGCACTAAATTCACCCGCATTATTCGTTGATTTTGTATTATTTTTAAAAGTCCAACCTGCATTTTCATAACAATAATAGTCAACTGGAGTACCCGATAAGTATCCTTTTAATGAGCTAGTGATACCAAGAACACGTATACTATCTACTTCTATACCATTGATTTCTAACCGTATTTTATCAAAGAGATATGAAAAACCATTATTAGAAAGTAACACTTTACCAGCTTCTGTTATTTTTCCTTCTAGATATATAAAGCTTTCATGTAGATACGGATAAACATCCGTTTGTTGAATTGATATACGTATTTCATCGTTATTTTTAAATGATGTAGTATACGGAGTATACGAATAAAATTCAATTTTTGTAATTTTAGAATCTGTTTCATACTGTGAACTAATATCTAAAATATCACTCTCAGGCATTTTACTTTAATGTATATCCTAAAGCCTGTAAAATTTTTTTATTTTCAATAGTTAATTTTTTAACTTTATTTGATGTTGTTGGTGTCACTTTGGTTTTACAACTAGTTGGTGTTGTCTGATGTAATGGACTTATATTGAATTTTAATCCCATCTCAAGATCCAAAACGTTTAATATGTAGATTGATTATTAATTTCTCACCTAAATTGTTTATCGGATTATGATCTTGATCAACTAATTGTATAGTTAATGATTCGATGTTTGTTTTATTTAATTTGTAATATATTAGGTTAGATGGTGTTTGAATCAGCTTCGACCCTATGTTCTCACTCGGGGAAAACTCATAAATCGAATGACTTGACATATGGTTGTTGAATGAACCTTGAGCTATATTACACATTACTTTTATCGAGTTAACAATGTTTAAATTTGATACTTTCTGTGATCGATGACCATCAATGTAGTGTTCATAATTTTTTTTTTCAAACCCCAATAAAGGTGCTATACTGTTTTCTACATTAAAACATATTGTACCATTACTGAATATGGTTGTCCTAAAATCTACTTGATCAATCCCAATATCAAAAGTTATTTTCTCTATTTCTAAGTATTCTAAATCATTATTAAAGTTATTTATTTGTGCCAAAATTTGATTTTTAATATCCTTAATATCGTAACACCCCTTTTTCAGTGTGATAAAACAGGTTGGAAATTTATTATTATTTAGTAAACGATCGGGGTTATTTAAATGTATTTCAAAGTGGTTATTAGTTTCGTTTATGTTTGGAAATGTATTATATGTTTGCAGATTTAACAAAGCAATTTCCGAGTCATCGTAAACATCAATTGGTGGAAAATAATGTACAGATAATGTAGTTGTATTACCAGTTAAACTTAAAGTAACTGATTCTTGCATTGTAAAAAATTAAGGCATAAGTGTCCACAATTAAATGTATTCTTATTTTGATAATTAGTGTAGTTATATTTAATTTTGTTCCCTTTTAAGTATTTTTGTAACTCAATTGGTGGAGTTAAGTTACCAAAGCTATCAAAATACACAACTTTATCTTTATTTTTATAAAACGCTACCCAATGACTTCCTTTACCTGAAGATATATCCAAGTTTAATATTGCACATTCAATTGAATGTGGTTTTTTAGGTAAGTTATCACGTGAAAAGACACCACGAAAATGATCGATTTTAAACTTTGTTGCGTATTTTATAATATCTTGGTCTGTAAGGGGCCTGTTAGGTAACGTTTCCATTAGTTTTTTTTCTTTGACTTTAAACCACTACCTTTTTTTCTTTTTGAATTTTGTATTGCATTGTACACACTGGCACCTCCAGACATTAAACTACCGAGTGCCGATAATCCTGCGAAAATAGGTACCAAAGGTATCACACCTCCAGTCTGACGTGGTGTTGAAATAAATCTCATGCCACCATTCTTTTTATTAGGCTTTCTTTTTTTCTTCGCTGCTAATATACCATTGTTTTTTTTTATCTCACGTTTCCATTTACAACCCGTACCTATTTTTCTTTTAGCTTTCATGGTGTTCATTACCGTGTGTGCATCAATTTTTTTTTTTTTCAATCTAGTACCTAATCCACAAAATTAATAACCTGGCACATGAGCTTCAAATGGAAGTCTATTTAACACCCCTGTGTTTAATAATCCTTTACCAGTCTTATTTGTACCCCTCTTGCGAGTTGAACGCATTGCACACAACTGTTATTTTATAATAGTTAACGTTGTATTTATATGCAAAATGGAATTAATCGAGCAGGATGTTAAATTAAATATTGATAACGTAGATACCCAATCAATAAAAAAACCATCAAGGCATGGACCATTATTGCCAGATACCATACGGGCTATTTTAGTAGGCCCTAGTGGTTCAGGTAAGACAAATATAATGTTCAATCTAATCACACACGCAAACGGGTTAAGGTTTGAAAATATTTATTTATATTCTAAAACCTCTAGCCAAGAAAAATATGTTTTATTAAAAAAAATAATAGATGGTATAAAAGGTGTTAACTTTATCATCTTTTCAAAAGGTGAACAAGTTATTAAACCAAATCTTGCTCTAAAAAATTCAATTTTCATCTTTGATGATGTAATTTTAGATAATCAGTCACCAATCCGTGAGTTCTTCACAATGGGTAGACATTCAGGTGCTAGCTCAATATTTTATCTGGCACAAACATATTCTAAGATACCAAAACAGTTAGTGCGAGATAATTCAAACTTTTTAATAATACTTAAACAAGATGATAAAAATTTACGCCATATATTCAATGATCATTCATCTGCAGATATGAATTTCTTAGAATTCAGAAAAATTTCACACTTATGTTGGAATCACAATGATTATGGGTTTTTGGTTATTGATAAAACCCGTGAAATGGGCAAGGGAAGATATAGATGTGGTTTTCACACTTTCATAAAAATTAAATAACTATTTGTCGATATATATATACAGTTATATACTGTAATATATACAGTTGAATTACTGTCACTGACCACACACTATTAACCGTATCCATTCAAGACAGTTATATAGATTTTATTTTTTTAATATAAAAATAGATAAAAATTTATTAGAAAATTTAATAACATCAAAAAAAAATATTAAACGTAAAATAATGGAAATGAAACGTGGCGTTATAGATTCTGATAATTATTTTCATGAAACATTTAGACCAATTCTCTGAACATACTATCAAAAAAAAATAAATCACATATTTCACATAATTATCCAGTTGATCAAAAAAATATAGAAGTACAATATGCAAGTGATGAAGATGACGATAACTTAAATTCATCATACAATAATTTTTTTAATACACGCCCCCAACTACGGGGTTATGATAGGTGGTATGGTATGTATTATGACAAAGCTACCGATAAACTTAAAATAGCAGATTTTCCAGTAACTTTTTACCATGGCAACTTAAATATACTCGATAATTACTATCCATGGACTGTCGGACTTTGGTCTTTATTATGTGAGAAAGAACCAAAAAATACAACCATAGCTGATATGGAATCATATTATAATATTTTAAAAATAACTAAAGCTCATTTAAAAGTAGATGGAAAACCTAAGACATCAAGATACTTTAAATGGGTAAACGTTGTTAAACCTTTATATGAACGTATGCAAATTGAGGAAAACAAATTAAATACAGAAATAACCCAAATTGACAATGCTAAATTGAAAACTCCTTTGCGATTAAATCTAAAACCATTTGATAACTATATATCTAGCTCCAACGCTAAACAAAAGAAGATTCATAACAATTCAAGTATAAGAAATGAATCTTTTGAGTTTAGTCCAGAACCAGTTGTTCCAACATTTAAATAACCTCCAACTGATGAGTTATTTAAGTTTAGTTTATCACCACAGATTAAGAAAGGTTCCGGTCTATATAAAGATGTTATACCACAAACACAATTAGTTTATTATGATGATCCAAACGAGTTGGTGGCTAGATTAAATCTTTTAACATCAGCTCAAAGCGCTGGTAATACCGGTGTAAATAATGAAATTATAACAATTTTAGAAGAATTGCGTGAACTGGATATTATAGTATAATGATTACGTTAGAAAATATAGCAAATGAGCTTCACCGACCTGCAAGAAAAATATTTCCTAGGCGCACTGTTATAACAGGGTCTAAAGATAATCTTTGGCAGGCGGATTTATTAGATGTGCAATCTCATTCTAAACAAAATTATGGTTTTAAATACATCCTTGTCATTATAGATACATATACAAAATACGTATGGGTTGAACCATTGAAAAATAAAACAGCAAAAGAATGCACAAGAGGTATGTTAAATATATTAAAAAAAGCCCAACCAAAATTATTGCAGACAGATAATGGTACAGAGTTTTACAATAAAGAATTTCAAGATTTAATGAAAAAACATAAAATTAAACATTATAGTACATATAGTGTTATAAAATGTTCAATTGGTGAACGTGTAATACAAACTCTCAAAAATAATATATACAAACATTTCACCGCCACAGGTACATGGAATTGGTATAATACAATATTAAAAATTATACACAATTATAATAATACAAAACAGGGCGATCAAATGTACACCGCATGAAGCCAGAATCAATGCATACAAAATTCAACCAGAGGTGCAATTAAAAAATAAAACAATATATAAACCAAAATTTAAAATAAATGATAAAGTAAGAATATCAAAATATAAACATATATTTAGTAAAGGATATACTCCAAATTGGACAACAGAAATTTTTACTGTTTCAAAAATTTTACAAACTAATCCTATAACTTACCAATTAAAAGATGAATCAGATAACATAATTTTGGGTGGTTTTTATGAACAAGAAATTAAATTAACCAATTTTCCAAACACCTTTCTTATTGAACGTGTTATAAAAAAAGTTAAAAATAATATGCTAGTGAAATGGTTAGGTTTTGATTCAAGTCAAAACTCGTGGATATCATCGTCAGATATATCAAAATAGTCACATATACTAAATGTTATTATTAAATATTTATTTATTTTAATAAATTGATTTACTTTTTCAAAGATTTTTTTTTTTTTGTTACATTTTTAATTTATAATAACCATAGACAATTGGGTTAATACTGTCTATCATAATAATTTGATTATTATTGTCATCACTTTTATCAAGCTTTTACATTTAATATTACACATAATATTTTTTGTGTGAGGTAAAATAGGTTAATAACAAGTGTGTAAGCTCACCGTGTTAACACAGGTGATCAGTGTGCTGTGTGAACATGCTGTCTTAAACATGGAGTAATAATCAACATAGATACTGCAAATATATAAATGGTAATCCACAATCACAGATCAATAAGGATACAGGTTTTAAACAAAAATGTAATACCTCTTGTACAATATTTACTCAAAATATTAAAATACAATTCAGTTTGTAGATTTAAAATATAACATACACACAGAATTTTAAAATTAAATTAAAATATTACATTATTATATTTATTATAGACATATAAAAAAGCAATAACGATCTTACGTGTAATAAAAAAATAAAAACAAATTAAATGATCACAATAATGTTAGATTATACATTTGATATAAATATAATCAGTTAGATGGTGTAAAAATAATCTGTAATAATAACAATAAAAAAAAAAAAATAAATAAATATATATCTACCAAAATATAATGTATTGAAAAGAAGCTGAATCAAAGGCGAGTACAATAAAATTGGTTATATATTTTTTTTTAATACTTATAAATAAACTCAATAATGTTTATGTTGTATAGTTAATTTATAATGTATATATTTTAGTATACAAATATCACTATTTAATATTACGATCTGTTTATCATTATTTATTACTATTTATTTATTATTATTTTTTTTTCATTATATATTAATAGTTAATTCTATGTATTAGACATAAATATAAACAGATAGATGTCGTTAATGATGAAAAAAAAAAAAAATGTATTGTGTGAACCCGAGTATACACATGATACAGAATGTATGATTTAATGTGTGGACTCGTGTACTCTCATGGTGTTGTGGATTAATTTTTGAAAATTAAACATGGATGATAATATTTATAAAATTATTGTTGATTAGTTTATAATGGCCATATGGTAGTGTACGAATGCCACCTTTTAATATGACTCGTTTATCGTCATTTGCACTTAATACAATCTTTTTCATTGTTTTGGAATATACATGATGTTTGTTCGACTGTATTATATTCATATCACAGCTTGTACTAATTTGTTTAGTTTTATCTTTTTGTGCATCTGCATTTTGAGAACTGAACTCAGATAAAATATTTAAATAATGGTCAACCGTCATATATTTGTCTCTTACATATTTTTTAACACCTTTTGCTTTTTTATATTCAACACCACTCACTGTATATGCATATAATTTAGGTCTTAGCGTTACAAATTGGGTCATAGTTTCACTTTTTAATTCGTCCTTAAAAAAACCAGGGATGTTTTTGTGTTTATTACTGAAACAATAGTGATTAATGGGAAAATTGGAAGTATCAAAGTAATCCAATAAATCAAATTTTAAATCTTTAAAAAATTATTTGTTTTAATATGATATATTAGCGAATCAGTGTCCATATATAACAATGATATTTTTTTACCATATTTATTTTTCATTATATTATAATGGAAATTATAGATATATGTTTTTGATACATCCAATATAGAAAATCCCAAGTATATCGGTTTATCAAATTTAATTTTTTCTTTTTGAAAATGTAAAGACATAAGGTTATTGTTATATATTGTTCTATCAATGAAATTAGGTTTTCTCATAAGTTGGTGAGCTTTTTGATCATTGGATACTAACTTTATATTTAATCTTTTACGTGGATTCTCCATACATTTCCCATAAACACTATTTACAAGTAATTTCCAAAATTCATACTCAAACTTATTATTTGCCAAGACCCTCATACTTGTGCATTTTTCAACATGGGGGGCTAACCATTTAGATTGTGTAAACTTAATTATTTTATGAATTTTTACCAATTTTTATCCGTTATTTATTGCTTGCTTTAATAACCGATAATGAACTACATAATTTTTTTTATTATTTAATGTTGTTAGCAGTTTATTAATTTTGGTATTAGGGGGACAACTATTCTGTGGCAAAAAAGGCAAATCGCAATGATCATCATGTA
>VYZN01000468.1:0-168752 GCA_009761285.1 Aphis glycines | reverse complement strand
TTTAAAAATAATAAAACTGTGTACGATTAGTAAATGTGAAAGAACTGAATTAATTAATAGGTAATTTAATGCTTACTGTACAGTATAAAGGCATTTACGAATGACAATATAATAAATCAATAATTGTAATTATATTGCTTGGATGGTTCTTATAAAATAAGAAGATTAAATGTAAATTTCATCAGTTAATTTTCAACACTAAGTGACAAGTTTGGTTAATAATAATGTCGAACACAAGTAGTCAAAATTCTGATGAAGAATATATCAATGTAAGTACATACATATTATTATTATTTGGTTTATCATTAATATTTAAATTTAAAAATATGATACTATAAATTTAGGAATTTTATACCAACAACAAAAATAGGATGCAGCAGAATCTAAAAACAAAATCAAGGAAACAGAAAGCATCAATGGCATACACGAGTAACCAAAATACTGATGATGAAGATGTCAATGTAAATACGTCATTATTATTACTATATCATTAATGTTTTAATTTAACCCACATTAAACACGTTAAAATTTAAATCATAATGATTTTAATTTAGGAACTGTATGATAACCAAAAAAATAATAAAAGACAAATACAGAATTAAAAAAAAATCACAAAATCTAAAAAACAGAAAGTGCCTATGTTATACACGAATAACCAAAATACAGATGATGAAGATACTAATGTAAGTACATCATTATTATTATTATATCAATAATATTTAAATTTAACCACATTAAATATGTTATTATTTTCTACCTATTTAATAATATAAATTTAGGAACTTTGTGCTAATCAAAAAAATGAAAAAAGTCAAATGCAGAATTTTAAAAAAGTCGGGGCCATTAGAAAAGTAACCCCAAAAAAACCTAAAGTAAAATATTTAATAATATATGTACCAAATAATATGTTTTTTTTTTTTAGTTTCAGGCATATTTATCGGAATTAGAAAAAGAATACCATGGTATAAGCAATGTGGACTGCATACGAATAAACAAAACAGAAGGTGGCAAATTTTGTATTAAAATACCCACAAGCAAAACAGGGAGTGATTATTTGGTAGTTACAAAATATAAGACAACAGACATGGATAAAGTGGAACAAAAAGATAGGTAATTATTGTTATTTAATAAATTTAACTTAATAATACTATACACTAGAAGTGATAAAATATTAAACTAGTCAAATTAAACCAACTAGCATACTTGTAAAACAATTAACTATAATATGAAAATATGGTTGATATTATATAATAAAATCATTAATTTATTTATTTTTTATAGATGGAAAACCTCCACGTTTACTGCAAAAACTTTCGTGGATGAAAAAGTGAAAATAGACAATGCGATCCTAGTGGCATTTAATCATTTACAAGATTTATTAATGGAGAAATTTATGACCAACGATAATAAAAAAATTGAATCTTATAATAAATAACAAACCATTTATATTATTTTAGTTTAAAATAGTTTCAACATATTAATAATAATATTTTTGATTTTTAGAAAGCTTGTAACTAATTCATAAATTTTTCAATATGATTATATTATACAAATATATATATATATATTTATGTCTGTGTGTGTATTTACCATTTGTTAAAAAAAAAAATAAAGTTGTATAATTATCAATTGACTTATATTTAAATAATAATATTACTACATATTATAATAAAATCACAAAATATCATCCCATGATATATTTATTATTATATTTTATAATATAATGTGATAACAATACAAATGATAAACCATTTTATCAATAGATTACAAATAAATATAAAAATGAAAAGGTTAAACTTTAAAAAAAATCAAAATTAAAACAATATTACTGTACTGTGGTATATATACATACTATGTATTAAAAATATTTAAATTAACAATGGTTAAACAAAATACAAATAAGAAACAAAAATTAAAATCATCAATATTTTTGTTACATAATTTTTGAAAAAATAAAATAAAAATGTAAAACCAACATGAAATAAATAATTTCATGGTTATTTTGGTTTTATTGATTGGATATATCAGGCTTTAATACAATATCAGCAAACTTCACATGATGTATTTGTTGCAATTCAAGTAAAAATGATTTCTCTTCATCCTTCATGTCCTCCATTTTAAAATTATAATCTTTAATATATGAGCTGATAAAATCACTTCTAATACATTCTGGGGTCAAATATAAAATATCATATTTAATAATCATACATGCATTATTGAAAACAGTTTGATACATCACCAATTTATTTGCAAACTCTATTAAATTTGCATTTATACATGGTTGTAATAATTTTAATCGATTTAAATTAATACTGGATAATTTAATCATACCATTAATATGATATAAATTAATTGATTTAGATTTTGCACATATTTTATAATAAAAATGGTCATCCAATTTAACACGTTTTGATTGATGAACTGTGGTTAAAGAACAAAAAATTGACTTAAAACAGTCATCAGATATAAACTTATTCCATTGTAATACATTTAGTATTAGACATTGTTTAGTTACGTTGCTCTTGAATAAAATAACCACAGATAAAGGTTGATCAACAAGATAACCAATATGAATGTTTTTTCTGCCTTGATGTTGTAAGCCGTAGGTTGATTTGACTATTATGGTGTCCATAAGATATGAAATAATAATTTAATAATTGAATTCAAGATGAAAATAATTTGGTTTAACTTTCACCCTTGTAGATCGCCTAAGTTTTTGCAATTTAAGATGATGTGATCGTATTGATTGTTTTTTATCGTTTGAAATATTTCTTTCAATTTTACTTAAATTACAAACACGTTTTTGCGGAGAAATATAAATAAAATACAACATAGTCATCACTGTGCAACTGAAAAAAACACAACTAAAATGATACAAAGAAAATCCACCTCGAAAATAGTAAAATATAATCTATATTCTATAATATGATAATACTAAAAAACAGTTACACCACATTATGGAAATTAAAGGTATTTTTTTAATTATTGTTAAAAAAAAAAAAAAATGTAGACTCATGGTCTAGTTGACTACAACACTGAGTATAGTATTAACATACATACTTACCCTAAATTTACAAACTCTACACCCAACGCCTTAGCCCACTAGGCCATGAGTCTACGAGTATTTTAATAATCATTTTGTGGTTATAAGTTGAAATAAATAAAATACACTGATCAACAACGTTATACAATTAGTATAAGCTTATACTTAACAAATAATTGTACAATAATCGAGTGATGGTAATTTATTATAAACATAATGTATGTTTATATATATATATTATACCTAAATGTGCGTACCTTATATAGTATTACTTTATTTTGTACATCGTACTATATTATTTGTACATAGTTATACAATATATTAATGAGGTTTTCCTATAATATACATCTGCTAAGATGATAAAGGTACAATGTACAATGTTATATATTATTAATGATTATTTATAGAGAATTAGAATATAAAATGTATAATTTGAGATCACGTTGATAAAATGTACAATATGTGTGTACACGGTAAACAAAAACCTAACAACTGTAATTTTTTAAAATCTAATATATTTAATTATAATTAATTTAATATTTATTTCGAAATGCAAATAAATTATAAAAATAATAAGAAACATCAAAGTAAACTAGCAAGTGATATCATGCGATTTAGACTTATAATCATAAACATGACTAGCTTTAGTTGATAAAATGTACAATATGTGTGTACACGGTAAAAACTTGGATAGTAAAACTTGGATAGAACATACAAAATATACCTACTCGTGTAGTGTCTAGTTGGATAAACAGTAAAGAGTTATTATACTTATCTACCTAATTCGATAGAACCTGAAACATTTTTTAAAAATCATTAACATATTAAATTTAAATTAGACGCATTATCCCATTAGGCTATACGTTCACGAGGTATTAAATAAGTTATTAACACATTTAAGTTTATTAAATTCAGATTTTTTTATTGAAATATAAAAAGTTAAAAACAATTATTTATTTAATGAACTAAACGACAGTATCATATGACCTATATCCACAATCACAATCACAAATATCGATAATCTTACCATATTTTTTTACTACATTTTCAACAAACTGATTTCCTTTTGATAATAATACAAAAACACATTTCGAATTCCATCTTGAGTATTCAATCCATGGATTGTCTTCTTTTTCCCAACAATGCAATATAAGACCGCAGCAAAAATATTCAACAATATCTTTTTTCCCTGAATATATAAAACCGCTTTTAGCTAATGAGTATTTATCTTGAGATGAAGTCAACGGAAATAAATTGAATGTTTTCAATCTTGATATAAATGTAGTAAATTCTGGATATGTAGGATATGCATTGTTTCGTACTAACGAAACAAGTGAACAAAAACTGTTGTTAATTTGTTGAAAATTCATTTTTTATAAAAAAAAAAATAAAAAAACTTAACTGAATTAAACTTGATTAAAAATAACAGAACCTGATTGAACGATGGTTGAATATTAACTGAACTGTCTGAACTGGAATGAATTAAATAAAACGACTTTTATCTATAATTTATTAAAATGAAATTACAGTGTAACCTGAATGTTTAACTTACAAGGGAAATAAATAGTGTTGAAGTGTGTAAACACTGTTTAAACTTTATGTGTAACAGGGGAAAAAATAATTGGTTTAAGGGGGAAACTATACCTTAAATTTTAAAAATCTCCGCAGTCAAAAGTGCGCAGAACATACATTATGGTTTTTGAAAATCAGTGTTTTTTTTACTGGTACAGCGGAGAAAAAAAAAGTTTGAGGGGAAAAATTCCCCTTAAATTTTTACAATCTCCGCAGTCAAAAGTGCGCAGAACATACAAATGTATACTACTTCGGTCAGTTGTTTTCGGACTTTCGTTTTGTTTGGTGAAGAAACAGTTTTTGTCCGTTGATACTCCAATATGGTGTTATAAATTGTTGATTGACCAATTCAAAGTTCGTGAGATAATGTTTTTTTCAGGTGAACCATTTTATGTTCAGGGTTTTCGATTATTTTGCCTTTATATGCAATTATAATCATCGTTTTTTGACGGGAACAAACAAACTGAGAAAAATAAATATATTTAGATTACAATATTATCCACATCAGATTTTGAAATATAAGTAATAGTTAATACCTAATACAAATACATATTTAAACGTTTTATGTACTGTATGTGATCTAATAAGGTTAAACGTAATAAATTTTTTTAAACTATAAAACTTTAAAAATTCATTAAAATATGCACTTGAAAGGCAAAAAATTGCCAAAATTTAAGTTTCATAAACCGATTCGTTGTTACATAACTCAAATTATGAACTTACAAAGCTACGTTTCACAATCACAAAAAACGAGAACTTTTATGAAAAATCTGTTTTGACAAAATCTATTTTTTTATGTAGTTGCAACTCAAAAACAAATTACTGGAAGTACTTGAAATTTTAACCAAATGCTTACATTACCGTTATATTTAAATAATTCTGCCTTTTTTTAAAAGCTATACAAAAATAACTAAAATTTTCGATTATTTTAAAACTTTGATTAAAAAAATTATGATTTTCAAAAACAAATTGAAAATTTATTACAAGATTTTCACCAAATTTGACTTACAAAAATTTAAAATATTCAAAACCTAGAAACAATGTCGGGTTCTATATAACAATTGAATATTGCAACAGTCACTACATTAATTTAATTTATTATACTATTATTTATTTATCTGTTAAGATATAAGAAGCACATTAATAAAGTTTTGTATTTATTTATTTAAATTTTACACTTGGGTATTTTTACCTTTAAAAAGTAGTTTATATAATTAAACTTAAGTATAAATTCACTTCAAATTACATTATACTTCAAAGTATTTTCATCATAAAGACACACACCAAATGAGATGACATTATTTATTAATTTTTATAGTTGATAATAATAATAGGTAATAAAAAAAATTCGAATACACTTTTTTTGATTGGACAATGTTCAAATTTTTATATAATTATTGTAAAGCAAACTTATGGAAAATCTTGTATTAAATTTTTAACTTTTAGCATATTCTGCAAATTTTTTATAATTTTTTAACTACAAATTTATTTGCAAATATTCATGATTTCGACGAATTTTGTCAACATTTGAACTTCAACCGCTAATACAAAAACAATTGTGCTCATATATTTTTTTATAATTTTTGAATCTCTAAAAATTTTCAAGTATTATGATTAAACCAAGATATTTTTATCGGTATTTATAAAAAAAAACAAAACAATCGTTATCGTTACCCGTTTTCGTTTTAAATTTAATATTCAGACGCTCATAACATTTTTTCCTATAATGACGTTTCAAGTTTTTTCTACAGCTATTTGAAGAAAAACTTATAAAAAAAAATTATGAATTTTCAGCTGCAAATTTTAAATTGTAAATTTTCGCAATTATCGCATATTTCATAACTACAACAAGAAAAACTTATAAAAAACTTTGTATTCAATTATCAAGGTTTTTGGGAACACAATATTTTTTTAGTGACATTAAAATAAAAAATACTTAGAAAAATCGAAAATTTCAGTTGTCTATAAACACAAAAAAAATTTAACTGTTTATAGATTACCCTAATATAAATATTTTGTGAGAATTTAGTTACAACCACATAAAAAAATCACTTTGTCTAAAACTGGTTTTACTTAAAAATTCCTGTTTTTCCATCACTTTTTTTTTTTAAAAATTTCTGGGAAATTATTTTTAAAAAAACACATCATAGTAAAATACACATATTATACAATAAAAAATAATATACGGTATTTTTATATCTTGTGTTTTAATTCAAAAACGAATCAATAACCATTCATACTTGAAATTTTCAAAAAAAATTTTGTTGTTATAGTGCCTACGTTACATGACAATTATTTTCAATAACATTTTAGTTAATATTTAAATAATGACTTACCTTTTCTCTCGGGTTGTGTTTTGCAGGAGATTGTGTATTGCTAGGTAATTGATCCATAATTTAAAAAAAATTGAAACAAATTACAACAAATAACAACTGACAATATTAAAATTAATGAAAACGTCGATTATGGGCACGGCAATGGACAAACAAAGTATCGTGCATAGAGTATATAGAGACGCCCTATCATAATAATTATTATGAATGATGTGAAGCAAATCATATTAGATTTTGTTTCCAATAACTAACAACGCAACTGGTAGATGGCGCTAATTTCCATGTTTTAGTTCTATGGTCAAATGTCCCTCCAATTAAATATTTTGAATATTTAATAAATATTAATACTTTCAACTTTGAACCTATTTTTGTATAAACCTAAAGAGTTGATGTATTACAATGATTAAAATATTGATCATTTCCTGTTTATAAGTATAACATATTTACATACAACCAGTAGTTTTTTATTGTTATATTATAATAGTATTTACTATTATTTATACATAAATACTAATAATATTAGTAATATATATTATTTTTTTTAGTAATATTAGTATTATATTTACGTATTATTTACATATTACATAATATACTATAAAAACTGTATTAAAAATGGTGAGTTGTGTTTTCTGCAGTAGATCCTACAATGAAAATTCTATTAAAAAGAATATAACTTTTCATAGGTATGTAGGTAAAATTTAATTTATTTAGGTTAACTATATACTTTGTTTTAATACAAAATAAAATAAAATATTATTTTTAACAAAAGAATACCGAAAAACACCAATATATCAACATTGTGGTTGAATTTTGGACAAAAAGAACACGGTTTTACTCACTCCAAGTTCAGCAAAAGTAGTGTAGTATGTTCACTACATTTTGAAAAACACTTATTTAACATTTATAATAAATCAGTTCGTTTGAAAGAAAATTCTGTTCCATCAATAGTAATACATCGAGTAAAACATGTAAGTAGTTTATAACATAAGCATTCAAATTTTTTTTGTAAAAAAATTATTGTACATATTTACATACATTTAATAAATTATATTATTGCTGGTTGGAGTGGTTATAAACTATTTAATGTGTATACATATTATGAATATTTCTTAGGCAAAAGATAATTATCCTGAGTTGTTGTATAATCCTTCGACATCATTGAATATACAACAAACGGTAATAAATATAACATTTTTAGTGGTTTCTATTTATATTTATCTTAATGAAATGTATACTTGTACATAATATATAGGTACATAAACAAAATAATTTTGAAGAGTCTATGATTATGACTAAAGAGTCTATGGAGATAAATTTAGATTTAAACCATCAAATTACTACCAGAACAACAGTCCAGGTAATTTTTTTGTATTGAGGTAAAAGTTAAAGCTAAATAAAAATATTAGTTTTTTAAAAACTTGTTCATATTATTATTATTATATTTATCATGTTTTTAATATATAATAAATAATAATTAAATTATGTACACTGCACAATTATATATTTTTTTAAAAACTTATAAAAAATAAAATAAACTTTGAACTCATAGTTAAAATATACTTAACTATTTCAAATAATCCAATTTGAAGATTATACATTGTAAAGGTAAATTTATTAATATTTAAAAAAAAATATATATATATATGTATAAATACATATATCATTCAAATATGTACTGACTTCATAATATTTTGTTTGTTTATTTTAGGATTTACCTTCATCACATATTGAAGGAATAAATGAGTTGTCAGTATCCAATGAATGTACGCCAGTAAAAATTGAAGAATTTATATTGAAAAGAAAGTCGAATAAGAAGTTATACCTTGAAAAAACTATAATAGACAAAAATGATACACCAAAACGAATATGTTTAAAGCGTTCATTAAAAACTTTATATCATGAAAATATGATTAAAGAAAAGAAGATTAAGCTTCTTAATCAGTCAGTTAGAAGACAAACAAGAAAAATTGTAAGCATGAAACAAATTATAAGTACACTAACCAAAAATAATTTATTACAGCAAGATGAAGGTAATGTATTATTTGATTCTTTTGATAAAAATAAAGACTTAATTAAAAATGTACATAAAAATATAACAATAAAAAAAAAACACGAAAATATAGTTCTGACTTGAGACGATTTTCTATATCATTACATTTTTTCCCCTCGTGCATATTCATTTGTAAGAGAACAATTCAACTCAGTTTTACCACATCCACGAACACTTTCTAAGTGGTATGCAAGTGTTAATGCTGAACCGGGTGTCTGTATTGAAGCATTAAATACATTAAAGTTGAAATGTGATAATTCGGCTAATCTAGTTTACTGTGCATTGATAATAGACGAAGTAGCAATAAGAAAACACGTTGAATGGGATGGTTATAAATATCATGGATATGTAGACTTTGGTGCACAATTGAACGACGAAAGTTTGGAAATGACAACAGAATGTCTAGTTTTTTTTATTAGTTTCTATAACTGAATCATGGAAATTACCTGAAGTTTATTTTCTGTGCGATCATTTATCCAGTATGCAAAAAGGTAATCTTGTTGAACAATGTCTAGAACAAATTTATTCAACAGGTATTAAAGTTGTTAGTCTTACATTTGATGACTGTCCTTCAAACTTGACAATGGTCAAAAACTTTGGTTGTGATCTAAGAGTACCTAGCTTAATGACTAATTTTACACTACAAAATCATTTACCAATAGCTATAATACCAGATCCTGCTCATAAGATCAAATTAATCAGAAACACTTTTGCTGAAAAAAGAATTTTAGTTGATAATGAAGGGAAAAAAAAAGATTTTGTTTTTATTGAAAAACTTTTAATACTTCAAGAAACAGAACATTTTCATTTAGCTAACAAGTTTAAAAATCAGCATGTATTTTTCTCTAAAATAAAAATGAAAGTTAAGTTGGCTACTCAACTATTAAGTAAGTCAGTTGCTGATGCATTATTTTTCTGTCAGAATAATTTGAGCTTAAAAGATTTTGAAGATTGTGATGATACTATATGTTTTATAAGAATAATTAATGATGCTTTTGATATACTTAATTCAAGAAATATCAAGTCTACTGGTAAAAAAAAGCACTGTAAATTCAATTTTAGTGAAATCGAAGAATTTAAAAATAATATTTTTTCATATTTTGAAGGTTTAAAATATCCAAATGGAGAACTTCTTTTAAATTCACAAAGAAAAACTGGGTTTTTAGGTTTTTTAATATGCTTTAATAGCTTAATAGATTTTAAAACACAATTAATAGATAATAATTATATTGAAAGTTTACCTATGTATAGATTGAGTCAAGACCATTTGGAGCTTTTTTTCGGATCTGTAAGATCTCTTGGTGGTTGCAACAACAACCCAACTGCTAAACAATTTAAAAGTGCATTTAAAAAAATTTTAATTAGGTCTGAAGTTCGTGAAAGTGGTTTGGGAAATTGTATTCCTGTTAAAAATATTATGATTTTAAACTGTGTTTCTACTTCTCATAAGAATCCTATAGATATAATAAATGATACATTTGATGGTACATGTGAACATTTAAAACCTGAAACTAATGATAATAGTATAAATGATATTAATATTTTAGATCATGATTATTTATATACAAGTAACCACTTAAATTTCAATCAATTTGTTAATGAGTGTGTTGTTTATATTTCTGGTTTTGTTGTTAAAAAGTTACTTGTACAAATAAAGTGTGAAATGTGTGCCACTGTACTGGTAGGATCTAAACAGTGTCATCTAAACTCTCTTATAGCTCTCAAAGATCGTGGAGAAAAATTATATTACCCTTCTGATGATGTTATTATTACATGTTTAAAAACAGAAAATATAATGAAACAATATCCAGATCATAATAAATTTCAAATTATTAACAAAACTTTATCATCGTTTACAACTAATACCCCTTTTAAAATGTTATTAAATCATCAATATGACAATGATCCTTTATCTAGTCACCTTATTCTTTTAATTAAATCAGTAATTTCTGTTTATTGTGACATAAAAATAAAATATAACTGTAAAAAAACAAGTGAAAATTTATCTTTAAGGCATTGGTACAATAAAATGATTTTGTTTATAGAGCAATAATATTGTTATTACTATTATTATTTAATATTATTTTATAGTATTAAGAATTACCTACCTATTATTACTATTATAATTATTTGTACTGTAGGTACCTATCATATTATTATTCAATATAAATTTGCATGTATAATTATTTTTATTATTATGTACTAAAAGTTATTTAAAATTCTCACCTCTCCAATTAGTTCTGTTGTGTTAATGATTAGTATTTTTTATAAACAATTGGTAGGTATTATTATTTTTTTATACTATTTAATTTGTGAATAATATCAAATATCAATACTACGTCTGAACACAGTATAAACTATATGGTCATGATATAGGTAATTGTTAATTATATAAAATATAAATATATTATTTTATATAATAATATGTACTAAGGACAGGACAGGTAGTCATGTCACTAATTAAAGTACAATAAATATTGTACTATACTTTACATACAATAAAATATGTTTTGCAGTTTGGCTACACTGATTTGTTTTCATTTGGGCTTCTTTTTATTTCAATTAGGGCGCCTCTATATACTCTATGGTATCGTGGCATACGTCTAAATCAAAAATGACGACATGGCCTTACACGATATGTATTAGGTGCGTAATACATTCCATACTATAGAAGTAGAAATAAAACATCAGCCAGCCAGACTAGCCAATGGTCCTTAATATACATTACACAATAGAAACCAAAGAGACTGACAAATACACCAGTTGGCATTTCTAGAATGCTGAATTATAAGCATTGTTATAAGGTATGTATACATCTAACTGTTGTCGATAATTTGTATCCCACCAAAAAAGTTCACATTCACAAAATATAACACTGTATATATTGCGGCCCGAGAATTTTGTAAAATGTGAATTGTGTCTCAGGATATACTTCTATTTATTTTCAGTCACAAAGTCTATATGTATATCAGTTCGAAAAGTCTGAGATCAAAAATCGTAATAACTGATAAATTATGTTAGAAAATACATATGGTAGGTACAACAAAAAATACCGCACGTGTTCTTTTTACTAATTACGTTATTTATTTATTTACATTTTTAACGAATCATAATTTATATATTGACATTGACTTAAGTTAATAATAACTTTCGATCGATAGATGAGACAATCGCATACTTATGATTTATATTTCATCATACATTGTTTAATGTATTAAACGTTTTCGTTCTTTTTAAATAAAGAACGTATTAAAAATACTCTTTTAAATTTTGACTCTGCATAGTCAAAATTTTTAAAAAATGTATCCACTAAATTCAGTCGTCCTAATATTAGTATAGAGATCATGAAGTGAGATGTGGCACCCGGCGCCCGAGGCCTGAATCGAAACACGTGGAGCGCCGACGTGAAACGAAACACTCCGAGCGCCGACGTCGCCGTTTGGACGCGGTCTCTAGAGTGGGATGACATGCGCGAATACCGACGAAAACTGTTCGGCTGACTGATTATTCTCTCGTGGAATGGACTTTAGTTGAGAGGCAAATAACAATGTGTACTATAGTTCACTGAGTATAACATCAGCTGAGCTTGGTTACACTATAATATGCATATTTGATAATACAATTCAGCGATTAGTAATATCTAAACAATAAACAAAATACATAATTATAATTAAATATTAAATAATTTAATGTGACAGATACTTATTAAACTTACATAATGAAATCTTTAGAAAATTGCTCGTTTTGATGTTAATATCTAATTGTTACACAAGGAATCAATACGACATAGAATCATATTAATTTAAAACGATTACAATTAATATATGGTTAATTCATAATAGAAATACAATTTTAAAAAACCGTAATCAACCTACAACGTCAACATACGGAATGTAAACAAAACATAAAATATCATAGATACAGATAAAATGTATTATCTACATCAGCAACTGTGTACAATATTGTATGCGATTATATCTAATTTCGTGTACTATACAAACTAGATATTATGGTATTTCTTTTTGTGTATACCACGATTGTAGATAATATATAATATATATGAGATATCTACAATCAAGCTTTGGTATACCAGGTATATCTATGATAATATAAGGTATTATGAATTATCATAGATAATAAATAATATTTATGTGAATTTTGATAACTACCTACATGCAATGTTTTTGGAAAAATTGATTAACCATGCTTTATGTAAATTCGTCCTAATTGAAAAATAAATACCCACCATTGCATTTAAATTTAACCTACCCTAGTCCAAGGTCCACTCCACCCCCTAATGTACAGCAAAGCGGTATCCACTTATCTGATTTTTATATTTAATATACATATAAATTCTACAATTTTTGTATGATAAAATAATGATTAAGTATAATATAAGTTACTACATAGA
Organism: Aphis glycines; assembly: GCA_009761285.1. Taxonomy (NCBI): domain Eukaryota; kingdom Metazoa; phylum Arthropoda; class Insecta; order Hemiptera; family Aphididae; genus Aphis; species Aphis glycines. Next base: position 155,343 of record VYZN01000468.1, on the reverse strand, counting down.
ATGTCTTAATACAGTATAACCTTAGGAGTAATAAAATCATTACATATATATCATCATTATTATTATCATCATCTTTCTTACTAATACGGATTTGAATAATAAATGTAATTTTGAATTTTAGTTGCGACAAATTTTAGAGTTAACTTTTTACTGGTCAGAATACACGAGTACAGTTAATGTTTGTAGGTTTACTGGACGTTTTATTAAAACAGTAGTACCCGATTGTTGTGAGAGTTTGTCGTCAGTAAATCGTTGAGTGTTCACTCCGACATAAAAAAATGTCAGTGTAAATAAAATCCTGAAACAATTTAATACGTTAAGAAAATGCTTTACCATTCTTCTGTTAAATGGTTAATTAAGTTATTGTATTTAATACGTCGTATAAGTTTGTCGAAAATACATTTTGTTAAAACTACATCGGTACATGGGTCATGTAATTCTAAGAAAGATTCGTGTTTTGCACCGCATATTAGCGTATGCGTTTCGTTTAAATTGAGTTGTCTACCCGGTTTGTCTAATGTGCCTACAGGTGATCATGAATTATAGTTTTATCCCGCTCGTCGATTAAACGTATCACGTAGTTATTATCTAAATGAACATCGTAGGTCGTTATGTTAAGTAGAATGTGCTCAAGGTTAAGGTTGTTTAATATTTTCTTATCGGTCTCACCGTTCCACGTAACGAATATTGGCTATTTGGTAGATATGTTTTCAAAGTTTTTTGCGATCTCTCTAAATAACCATTGGTCTGTGGATGCCACGGGGTGGTCTTATGTTTGTCGATGTTTAACAGTTTACATGTTTGCTTAAAAAGGTCTGATAAAAAGTTAGTTCCACAGTCCGTTTAAATTAAATTCGGTATTCCGTATAAACATACAAAATATTCGACGAAAGCTTGTGCAACCGTTGTTGCGTCGGTGCTAGGGAGGGCCATGGCCAGCGCGTAACGACTCAACTCGTCTTGTATAGTTAAAATGTACATATTGTTCGACGGAGTATTAGGCAATGGTCCTACTATATCCAAACAGATACGTTCGAACGGTCTATTAGCTGTTGTCGTTATCATCATTGGTTGTTTTATTTTGTTATGCGATTTAGTTTTCTGACAAATGTCACATTTGCGAATATAATCTTTTATACTTTTCATTAAATCTTTCCAGTGATAATGTAATTTCATTCGTTAAATGATTCGGGAAACTCCCGAGTGTCCCCCTAATGGAGTGTTATGAAATTCGGCAATGATCGATCGTTTTTCTTCATCAGAAAAATCCTGCTCTCTATACACAATAATTTTAACATTTGTTTCTTTAAAAATGTATTTAAACATTTTCCTTATTCTCTCGAAACTGGTTAATGTTGTTAGGCCTTCCATTCTTATCGTTGAGAAATTGTATATTTGGTTATCTAGACAGAACCCCTTAATGTCAATGATTATTTTATAATACGTTTGGGCGCTGAGTTCTTTATTAGTACTGGGTACTTCAAAAAGTATGATTAATTGATCGTCAAATTTATTTATAATAAGTTGTTTCGTAATGTCGAAAGCTGGATTTGGAATGTTTTTGTTTATTAGAATTTCTCGTATTGCCTTATGTGTTATAATTCCGTTATTGGATATTGGTAAGAACAGGTTTTCGCTTTGCGTAGCGTTTAAAATACTTCCGTCGACCTCGGAAATGTTTGAATTTATTATAGCGTGGTTTTCTCGTGACTCGAAGTCTACGAAACTAGTTTCGCTATTTACCACGCGTATCCGCGATAAGCAGTCGGCATTTGAGTGTAATGACCCCGATCGATAAATGATCTCGTAATCGTATTCGGATAATTGGAGGCGCCATATCATTAATTGAGAGGAAGCGTCCTTCAACCCGAACAAGTAGGTAAGTGGTCGATGGTCAGTAATAATGGAAAAATTTCGACCATAGAGATACGGTCTGAAATGTTTTACGGCCCAAATAATGGCCAAAAGTTCTTTCTGTATAACGCTGTAATTAGTTTCTGCTTTATTCAATGTTCTACTAGCATATGCAATAGGTTTTTCATGCGAGGACTCGCCTTGAGATAGTACTGCACCTATAGCAAACTGACTTGCGTCGATCATTAACTTAAATTTTCCTTTCTCCCAATCTGGATAAGTTAGTAATGATGGATTTGTGAGTTTATTTTTTAATTCTTCGTAAGCGTTATCGCATTTGTCCGTCCAGCAGAACGGTACGTCTTTCTTAAGTAAATAGGTCAGTGATTTGGCGATTTTTGCGAAATTGTCTACGAATCGTCTATAATAATTTAGTAGACCTAGAAAAGATTTAATATCTTTGGCGTTTTTCGGTTTCAGATAATTTTTGATACATTCGATTTTGCTCGGATCAGGTGAAATCCCGGTCTCGTTAATTACATGTCCTAGGTACAATACTTCTTTTCTTAGAAAAGAGCATTTATTAGGCTGTAATTTTAGCTTATGTAAACGTAAACGATTAAAAACTTGTCTTAATTTTTCTTGGTGGTCCCGCAGGCTGGATCCATGCACAACAATATCGTCTAGATATGCCGTACACATTTCCTCTAAACCTGTTAGTACAGCGCGCATTGCTCGCGTGAACGTTGCTGGTGCTGAACTTAGGCCGAAAGGCATCCTAAGAAATTCATAATGTCCGGATTTACTAGAAAATGCCGTTTTATGTGTATCCTGCGGGTCAATATAGATCTGATGATATCCACTTGCTAAATCGAGTGTCGAGAAATAATTTGAAGATCCTAAAGAGTCAAGGATTTCAACTAAATTGGGTAAGCCATAAGCTTCGTTTTCTGTTACTTCGTTAAGTTTCCTAAAATTCACACATATTCTTAATTTGGGTTTACCATTTCTGTCTAAATTCTTTTTTTTTCACTACAACCAACGGAAAGTTAAATGATGATACCGAATTTTGTATAATTTTATTGTCTTTCATTTCAGTAATTTGCTTTTCGATTTCTTGTTGATATGCCCAGGGTAAACGGTAAGGTGAAATATTAATTGGTTTGAAACAGCGAGGTGTCTTAATCGAATGCATAACTACATCGGTAGCGGTTAATTGATCTTCTTCTAAGAAAAAGATGTCAGAATATTCTATGCATAAATTTACTAACTGTTCAGGCTCTTCAGCGTTTAAATGGTCAGTTTTAATAAGTTCAGTAAGTGTTCGAATGCGATCTCGCCCACTAGTCCCCTGGTTATTGGTAATGGTTAATACTTGTTCCTGATATTATTCCCATTTTAGATTGCTAGTATTTAATTCTTCGATTATAAAAGGTTCTTCGGAAATAATGATTATATTACTTATAATCGTGTTGTCTAATACTGGGCTCAAACTATTAGCGATTATAACGTTTTGATTTAATTCTTGGTTTTTAATAGTCACTAATTTATGATCAATAAATTCGTCTGCGGAGATAGCTAACACACAATTGCTACGCGGTGGTATAATTATGGGTTGAGCTGTAGGCGGTTTACATTGCGGCATCATAAACATATCCCGGCTAAAATCTAACACTATGCGGTTGTCCTTGATAAAATCTCTGCCTATAATACCTGATTCGGGTACTCGGAAATCGGTAGCTACAACATCGAATTTGACGTAAAAATCCACCCCTTCTATGTTAATAGTTGTTTTAAGTGTTCCGAAGGTGGTTACGGGATTAGCCATAATACCACTAATTGTGCGTTTTTCACTTTCGTTTATTACTATTTCTTTTTTTAGCGCTCATTAAAATAATGAGGCTCATATCGGCTCCCGTATCCACGAATAATTTTATTGTGGTAGGTTCAAAACTGGCTGAAGAGCATCTAACGTGTTCTCTTTCCATATATGTAATGGTTCGGACATGATTTTCGATTTCGCCTACGGTACGATTTACATTATTGGTTTTACTAGTCGAAGCTTCGCCCTGCTCTTTTTTTTTTTCTCCTTATATATTCGTTTACGACATTCACTAATGACGTGATTCTCTTTTTTACAATAATGACAGACCTTAACTTGATTTGCTGAATTTTTAAAATTATTTTCGGTCTGGTTTTTAAAACTTGTTATCATATGTTCACTAGTCCTACATTCGTTACTATAATGCCCGTATTTACTACAACGGTGACATTGAATTTTACTTTTATCGTTAGCTTTCTTTACGTATTTATTCCGATTATCCGTTTTATATTCGATTTTTTCATTAAGTTTTTCTTCCTCTACTGCCAAAAATACAGCTTCCTCAAAAGTAGGTACTTTTGTGGCTTTCAAAATTAGACGGATACCGTATTGAATACCCGCAATAAATATGGCTAATATTTGAGTTTGGATTGTTTCTGAAATAATTTTAGCTTCCGCTGTCGTTTTATTTAAAGTTAGCGCGGTGGTTAATTCGTGGGAAATTTTTTCTACTCTATCCGCGTATTGTTTATCGATTTCATATTGCTTAATTTAGTTAAATTGTTTTTGTAAAAATTGTACGGAATGGGGTTTACCAAAAATAGTAGTTAGATGTGCCTTTAGTTCCTCCCATGACGTTATTTCCCGATATCTAACTGCGTCACTTGCTTTATCGGTTAACTGAGAAACTATTGCGTCGAGTATCATAGGTTTTATTTTTTCATCTACATACTCTAGTACAAATTTGCATCGATTAAAATAACTGGTGAGAAGACTTTCGGATCCCCCTCCAAAATTAGGTATTGCTTTTGTTGGCGCTGCAAGTGCCTAATTAAAAATAGTAGGCTATCTTGTTCGCCTTAGTTAATATAACAAAAAAAGTCAAGTAATTTAATAATAATAATATAATAATATAATAATAATTTATACAATAATAATAATACTGGCCTTATAGCGGCACAGTGACTACAATAAATAATATTAAGACAAATAAAGATGTGGCCCATGCGGCACACAATATAATAAATAGGAATAATCTTTTATACTTAATATAATAATAAATAGCCTTTAACGGTTAGGCCCGTCGGCCTTTAAACAATGAAAACAAAACAAATATGGTCGACCAATACTCACATGTGATTGTGATTGATGGCGGATTTTATCCCAACGCGACCGTACCAGAACTGTGATAAACCTGCCTAAGACGGCACACCGCAGTATTATAAATTAAAGATTACAGTCCAGTACGTGCAACCACCAATTCACAATCACCAACGAAGACAAATAACACCTTGTTGAGTTCTGCAGCCCAAAAACGATGAAACAATTGACAAAACAACGTTATTCACAGGCGACCGCTGGCAAAACTAAAAAACAATGAACAGTTTAAATGCTGGACAATATTAAATTGCCTCGAACGATACTTTACCAGACGGTCGATTCACAAAACGAAGAGGTGACAAAAAACGTGCTTTTCAATGAGAAAATGGCTGCAGACACAGGAACATAAACGAATTGATGTGGACACCATGAGAAGTAAGTGACAAGAGAACGACGGTGCCGACGACATTCACCACGAAGGCTATGCCGCCGGACACTACAAAATGAAGATAAGTGTCTCAGTGCCACCACACAAAACTGGATAAACACGCGAACTTAAGAAAACTTGTGGCACTGAGAACATGACTTTAACTTTTATTGAAAACATAACCGAAAAATTCAAAATGTTAAAACACAACGAACATTTCCGTGCGATGATAACAGCGCGATTACGTAACCGGTCTGTCGCACACGGAGGCTCATTGCCGCCGCCGACAATGACCGCGGCTACGCAACGCACCGATACGCAACGCAATGCATCGCACGAAAATGATAGAACGAAACCAAAAAGAATACAACACCATGACATATAAACGCAAACAGCTTTCATAGCGTCCCTGAAGTTAAGTTTGTTTGCCATTTCGATTTCTTCTGGTAATTCAGTAGTACAAAAAGTTTGATTTAAATCGATTAAGTCTCTATTGTTTCCCCCTGTAAAGGTAGTATCGTCTGTATTGGTGGTTTCCCCTGTATCGTTAATAGCGACGAATGTACCTAAATTTGAATCTTCTGATTCGTCTAATCCTCCGTACTGCGTACCTTTTCTAGTAGTCATCTGCTGGTCATTTATAAAAAGTTCCCTTAGGCTCTCAGATAGACGGTAATAATTGTTCAAATAACTTACAATTTTTCCATATTGTCTGAGATGTCGTTGGGTAGTTGTTCCTTGAAATGCTGGTTGAATGCTCTTTGAATGCTGGTTGAATGCTCTTGGAATGCTCTTTGAATGCTGGTTGAATGCTCTTAGAATGCTCTTAGAATGCTCTTTGAATGCTCTTGAAGTCGATTTGGAACAGTGGTTCGTCCAAGGGTCTCTAACTACTGATTTGGATGTGTTCTCTAGTTGAGAACGACCAAATATGTTTCGTTTGATGTGAAGACCCCACATCTGACATCAAATTTGTAGTGAGCCGGTCTTGGTGAAGATGGCTCAGCACGATTTAACGACGAAGTCCACTTTGTCGTATGTCTTCTTCAGAGAGTGTAGGAAGTTTGAAGTTAATAAACAACTCGTTTGAATTAAAAGTTATTTATTCACTGAAACAATGTATATAAGAAAAGCTAGCCCGATGTGTTGTTAAGTATAGAACAACGCCATCGGTCTATGCGTGAGTGAGGCTTAACTATGTCTAATTCTTAATACTACCACAATCCCTTTTATATTAAACTATTTGGGCGTAGTCCCAAAAATATACGTAAGTGTCATGGTAAACAGGAAATTCGACTATAAGTTTCTATTTCGTGTTTACTATGACCAATTATTTAAATACATAATTTTAATCCTTAAAATCTATATAAACGATTATTAAAACCATGTTCGTAATCCAATTATCTAATTATCTATTATTAAATATAATATATTAATATTCAGTATTCTAAATCTAAACAACTAATATCAGCTCAGGGTAACAGGAATAATGTAATTAAATAGTAGTGTAATATGCCGGATTACTACAATATTCATAATTAACAATCAAACAAATAAAAACTTAATTAATATTCTAGTAATAATAAAGAAAAATAATGTTTATTCGTAACAAATTATAGTTTAATAATGCCACTTTGTACTACTTATACTAATAAAATCAACGAAATAAAAACATAATTGATACTCTTTAGTAATAATAAAGAGAAAAATACTGATTGATCAGAATAAATAGTTCATCAAATAATCATTCACACATTTTTGTTTCTTTACAATTGCACTCGGGTAAATTAATTATTGTAAATACTAGTATTATCTTATAAATTATAAATATACAAAAATTAATCAGATTTAGATGAGCTCACAACGCGTTTTCGTTTTTTGCTCAAACTTTTAGCAATTGTTTCAAAAATGCCAGCCATCTGCATGCGATATTTAGTTTGTTGATTAAGAATTTTCAAAAATTTCGTGTTTTGGTTTTTCTGGATCATCATCATCTCTGAATGTTGTTTGTTTATGGTTTGAATAAGTAAGTCAGACTTATTAGTAGGCTTTAAGGTTGTTTTAGGATAGCGAAATGTTGAGGTTGACATAAGTTGTGGTTCTTCATCTTCGAGACCAGAAAGGTCGAAAAATAGGGATTTTTTGAGAACTGGCGATGAAACAGATGATACTGTTTTAATGTTGGTAGTTGGAATACATTTGGATATTGTTCTATATTTATTATATTTATCAGTGTGAACAAATATGAAAAATAAAAATAGTATACATTGGTTCCATACAACTCTTCTCCAACATTGAGTATCCAAAAGGATACAACACCGAGTTAAGGGGTTTAATACGAAATAATTATTATTAGACTATTAGTATAGAATTAATAATAAAAAAAAATAAAGTTATATTTAAAAGGGAATATTTTATTAAGCAAAATTATGTGGGAAAATTAATACGGGATAAATATTTATTTGAGACTAAAAAAACTATAAGTGGATTATACGTTGAGGAAAACATGAGAAAAAATATTTTGTTGAAATACAGAGTATATTAATTGAGAATTTTATTGTAGGCAGTCAAGACCTTATTTATTGATTTATTGGGAAAGCAAGTAAAAAGTCCTTATATTATGTGAATTTTATTAGGCTGAAGTAAAGCCAGATTTTTAGTACCCACTGTGCAATATTCGGTCACATTAACATTTCATAGACGTTTCAAATCAACTTATAACATTGCGTTTATTGTTACTTTTACGTTGCGCCGATGTTGTGGTAACTGCCGTTGTCCAAATTTGATGACGTTTCATATGAGTTGTATTGACGTTTACATTACATATTTTGTAACATCGTATCAACATCTCTGAGATGTTATAAATAAAACGTTCAATAAACATCTATTTAACAATTAATAGATTTTCCCTAGATGTTATTAATCAACATCGATACGAGATCGATTGTAGAAAAACAAAAAAAAACTGTAAAAATAATCGGTCCGATCAGGGTATCGAACTTTATAGTACCAAGATTAAACCTACCTAACTGGGAAACGCCTTAACCTATCTAACCATGACTGCCTATTGGAAATAATGTGTATAGGTAATTGTTGTATTTTGGTTGGCAATTGCGGAATTCTGTCCTGGGTTGCTGAAAATGACCGAATTCCGTCCCGGGGCGGAGCAACTATGTCTGAATTCTGTCTCGGATCATCTATATCCGTAATAGTCAATATAATCAAATTCGTAATATAAACTTTTTAAAATATAATATTGATATAATATACTTAATATAAAGAGAAGTTCAATTTTATCACGCGTATCGTTTTTTGTACTATCGCAATTATTCGCAATAAAAACGTAAACGATTTAATGATCGAAAAGTTCCCACAGAATACGCTACAATTAAAGCCGTGATCACATTAAAAACTAAAAATACCCAATTTACTATCGATAACGTAAATTGTAACGAACTCTATTTATCGACTATCTTTATATATGTGTATATTTGTAATGTAATGCATATTCAAATAATCGAATTATTCGAATATCAGTATTCGATGCTACAATACCTATTTATTATTAATAAGTAATCCATATCTACACAACTAAAGATAAAGATAATGTATGTCAATGATTAATCGACCTAAATTCGAAAATAGTTCTTATCTTGCAGGTACCTGTTCGTAGTTAGCTTTATTTTACTCGTTATAGCCGATATCTCGTACCTGTATTATACATTGAGTTTTTCTAATTGGTAAATGGTCTTTCGTAGTATAATATCTTCACTTAAAATTATAACTTTTCTTTTCGAAATTTATACTTTCAAAGTTTCAAAGTGAATAAAATATGGCTCAAAGCAAAGTTTGGCAATTTTTTTCACCAAATACCAAAAATACGTCAGCAGTTTGCAATTTATGTAACCAAGTAATTAAGCATTCAAAATCAACAACCTGTTTATGGAATCATTATAATTCTCAACATAAACCTGAGAATGGAGTTGATGTCGTTCGCAAAAGGTAAGAGCATATTTTGAATTTAACTAGAGTAACGTAATAAAAATAAATTAAAAATTATTCGTTTTAGAACTTGAAAACAATAAAAACTTATTATATGTAAAATGTCTATTAATAGGCCAAAATTGAAAAAAATAATACTTTTATAAACATTTCCTTTATTAAAAATTTCTGTTGTAAAAAGTTTAAATGTTTTCAATAAATTTGTAGAGTCCGAATTGATATACTCCGGCCACTGAGAGAGCGCTACTGGGCGGCGACCAAATTACGTCCGTTTTCGCGCATTCCCACCACCAAACCTCACTTTTTGCTGGCCGCCGTCAGGTTACCGCCGCTGTCGCCGATGTCGCTTTCGTCGCGGTCAAAAACGTAGCACGTGACAGTGGTTATCTGTATACAGCGCGAACTATAGTGTTTACTGTTTACCGTATTATACGTATTGCCGTACATTCCATACCAAGTTTTTTGTTGCGTGTTTTACACATATTTTTTTTATTGGTTTTACATTTTTTAGTTAACTATATTTTGTAGTATTTATTATTGTATTAGCAAGACTACAAGACTATAATGGACCGTATTGATATTAATTCACCTAAGAAAAAAAATCCTTGCGGAAAGGTAGGTGTTTATATAAAAATATAAAAAATATATATATTTTTTTTTATATAATTTTCTATTGCCAATTCTTATTTTTTAAATTATTTTTTCTGCAGTTTATTGGTACTGGTCAAAAGCAAATAATCATAAATCTGTACAAAGATGAAGTTAATCAACAACTCGAAAATCCCGAAAGCCCCCGATTGAACTACAGACAAATGGTTTTGAAAATTTCAAAAGCATCCGGTATTGGTCAACGAACAATCCAAACAACTTTGGCCGAGTATAAAAATAAAGGTACTGTGTCATCGCCCAACAAAAAGAAAATAAGACCTACAATTATTGAAAAAGTGGACGACTTTGACAAAAATGCAATAAGGCAAAAAATTCATAGTTTTTGGTTCAATCGTGAAGTTCCCACAATTGCGAAGATGTTGACTGACATAAATGAAGATGAGCAATTACCAAGCATGAAACGTTCATCATTTCAAAAAATATTAAAAGAATTGCAATTTGTATACGTCAAAAAAAGTCGGAATAGCGCGCTTCTCGAAAGATATGACCTTGTGACTTGGCGGCAAAATTATTTGAGCACCATAAAGCAATACAGAGCACAGGGCAGACCGATATATTACTTAGACGAGACGTGGGTCAACGCAGGAGAAACCCATAGTAGAACATGGGTCGACAGTTCGGTCACTTCACGACGTGACGCATTTAAAAGGGGCCTCACAACAGGACAAAAGGAACCCTCGGGCAAAGGTAAGCGGCTCATCGTCTTACACATTGGTTCATCTGACGGCTTTGTCCCGGGAGGCCTTTTGTGTTTTGAATCAAAAACAAACTCATACGACTACCATGATGAAATGAATGGTTCTACTTTTTTTGAATGGTTTGTTAAAATTTTACCGTTACTTAAAGATAATGCAGTCATTGTCATGGATAATGCCTCGTATCATTCCGTGAAAAAAGATCCAACTCCAGTAAGGTCGTGGAAAAAACAAGAAATTATTAACTGGCTGGAAAGTAAAGGTGAGGTCGTAATACAACCAATAGTAAAGGCAGTATTGTTAGAGAGAGTAAAAAAAATAAAATCGGAACACGAAAAATACGTTATCGACGAGTACGCAAAAGAAAACAATAAAACCGTATTAAGATTGCCTCCATACCATTGCGAGCTAAACCCAATAGAGCTCGCGTGGTCATCCGTTAAACATTATGTTCGGACACATAACAATACATACAAATTAAAAGACGTACAAGAATTATTAAAACAAGGCGTAGAACATGTAACGCAAGAAATGTGGACCAATTTTGTTGAGCATGTCGTAAAGGAAGAACACAAATTCTGGAAAATCGACTTCATCACAGATGAAATTTTGGAGGAAGAACCTGCAGAAGGAGATCAACACATCTTGACAATAGGAACAGGTGATACCAGTGGTTCTGAATGTTCTGATTTTTATTCAGAGTATTCAGATTCCGAATGATTTATTTGTATTATTATTTTTGTTATTGTATTATTATTTTTTTTTTTTTTTTTTTTTTTTTTTATTATTTTTTACAAAATACATTTTGTAATACATTTATGACTGATTAAATGAATTGTAATTAATTTTTTGTATTTAAATTTCTTTTGTATTTTATTTGTAATTTTTTTGTTTTTAAATTTGTTTTGTGTTAAATTTTTTTGGTATTTAAACGATTTTTTTTACTAAATGCATTTCAATGTGTATTATGTAATTACTCATTTTGGTTTAAATAAATAAAAAATTACATAAATAAAATATTGGTGTTACATACATATTATCATTTGTGTTGTATACACAATAGATACGCCTGACACCGAGTGTTATTATTTCTATTGTTTACTTGAGCCGCTGTAGACAAACCACTTGTTGCCGCTCGGCATCGGCGGCCGTGGAATTAGCCACAGTCTCCGCGTAGCGAGTGGGGGTATTTTGGGCGGCAAATAGGTAGTAGAGTGGGAGAAAAATGGGTACGGAATTGCGGAGCTCGTTCATTTGGATGCGCCAAGGAGTAGCGCTCTCTCAGTGGCCGGAGTATAGTAATACTATAGTGCGGTCCACGAAAAGTAGGCCGCGATCGTCACGCGCCTACCGGCCGATTTACGGTATGGGTTTCCAAACGTTTTCCCGCCTAATATAATTTCAAATCATCTAATGTAGGTACAATATAATATAAAATAAAAAAATATCATATTAAAGTAAACATTAGACTATATTATTACATATTTTTTTTTTACACTTTTTATAATTAAATAAGTCAATAATAATAATAAAAATAAATATATATTTACAAATAGTTACAAAGTCGTCGTCGTAATAAAAATTAATAAGGTAATTCATCATCGTCGTTTTCGTCTTCATCAGTCGAACTGTCATCAGGATTCATTGTAAGTATGATGGGCTCTAATATTTCATCCCTCAACCCTTCCTTTATGAAATCTGCATCTTGGAGTTTATTGCAATGTTCACCACACTTTGTCCAAACTTCTTTAGTTATCTCATCTAAGGCATTATTTACCAACACTTCAATATCTGTCATTTTGAAAGTGCTATTTTTTTTGCGACTTCACCCTTGACTTGCGCCCAAATCAGCTCAATTGGGTTGTACTGACAGTGGTAAGGTGGGAGTCTTACCACTTCATGACCCATTTGTAACGCGACTGAATCAAGCTTATATTTTTTTTCTCAAGGTATGGCCGTTTTAACTTTTTCACGTAGTTTACACAATGTTTCTACCGGTGAATATGAAATGCTTTTATTTTCAAGCCATTTTTGAATATCTGCCTTTCGCGCGTTTGCTTTGGGATACTCTTCAGCTAGCACAGAATGGTAGGAAGCATTGTCCATTACCATAACAGACGGTTCTTCTGAATTGGCCAACATTTCAACAAACCATTTTTCAAAAATGTCCGCGTTCATTTGTGAATGGTAGTCTTCCGTACTACCCGATTTACATCGAAAGACCAATTTCGAATTGTTAACAAATCCAAATGAAGGTGAACCAGCGTGGCATACAATGAGTCGAGCACCCTTTCCAATTGGTACTTTGAGTCCTTCGATATTTTCTGGATTTTGCCATATGTAACCTTGCGTATGGTTCTGGTTTACCCATGTTTCGTCTAGGTAAACTACCGGCCTTGTGTCATTATTCTGTCTCAATTCGTACATTTTTCTTAAAAATTTTACCCGGCAAGCAACAATATCATTTCTCTCCATTAGAAATTTACGCCCATCATTACACTTCTTATACTTGAAGTTCAAATTGTGTAAAATACGTTGAACTGACGTTTTTGAGCCAGGGTAATTAATTTTTTCTTGCATTGCCACTAATATTTTTACAGTCGTCGGAAATTCACCTTTATCATAAAAACTATGTATAGTTCTTCTGACAATTTCATTGTCAAAATCGTCAAGAGAACTCATTACTTTTACACGTTTATAACTTTTCCTAGGTGATTTGAAAGCAATTTTGTTAGAAGGTCCGACTTCGAGTTCCTTTTTCGCTTCAGAACAAACTTTTTTTACACAAGCGAGAATTACGCCACATGCTTTAGCAGTCACATCACGGGTTTGTTGATAAAAATTTGAAAGTTCTGACTTACTTTTATCAGCAGCTATCGTATTGAAATAATTGTATACATGGAAAATCAACTTTTTCGTTTGAGAATGGATATCTTGATTGAATGCCATTTTAAAAATATGTATTGTTAAAAATATTTAACTGTAAAAAAACTGTAAACTTCTATTGTACAATATAACTAATAATAAGGCAAAAAAAAATTCAAACTTTAAAACCCGCGTTAATTACAAAACCAAAGTTGAACACAAGAAATATTATAACGCAAACCACGGTACGACTTTCACGACGATAAGAACATAACCACACAAAATTATTGTTATTATTTGTGATAACATACCAACGAGTCAACAAAATCAAAATTACGAAAATGTATATTAAAATGCGATGAAATACCGCCAGAAAATCATCTGTACTATAATAAAACAATAATAATAATAATAATAATAATAATAATACTCCCAAACGGAGAACCCCTGGTTTCACTAAAAACGGCCGGTAGGCGCATGACGATCGCGGCCTACTTTTCGTGGACCGCACTATAGTGAAAGTAGTGATGTAGACCAAGACGGCAAAATTTCTGAACAGATTTCTTCCAATACCCCCACTCTTGATTCAGACTTTTCAAATTGTGTTCCTTCAACTTCCAGTTCTAGTTCTTCGAGTAAAACAAAAAAGATTCGTACTGTTCGTAGGTCTAATGTTGCATCGGCTTGTACTATACGACCTATAGACAAAAATTGTAGTGAACTTATTACGCAGTCAATATGTAATATGATTTGCGAAGATATGCTTCCATTTAATACAGTAGACCATAGTGGATTTAAAAATTTAATAAATGTTATGGAACCTAGTTATAACGTCTCATGTAGAAAAACAATAACAACCCGTATACAAGGACAATAGAATGAAAAAGTCGATTATATTAAAGAAAAATTGATGACTATAAATTCAGTTTCATTAAGCACAGATTGTTGGACATCCAGAAACGTAGACTCATATATTCAGTTACAGGCCACTTTATAAACAATTTTTGGCAATTACAATCTTTTAACATTTGTACTAAAGAAATTACTCATAGTCATACGTCAGAGAATTTATTTGAAACAATTCAAACTGTTATTACTGAATGGAAACTTGATAGTAAAGTTCAGTGCATTAGCCATGATAACGCAGCCAATATAACTCGTGCGGTAAAAATGATGTCTTTAGATGGAATAACTAGTAATCCATGTGCTGCTCATACTCTACAATTATGTATTAAAAAAGCACTAGATATACAAATATTTTTTATCCTCATAAAACGAGCATCGAGTATTGTAAGTGCTTTTAAACATTCTTATAAAAGATCATATGCTTTGGAAAATGTGTTAGAACAACTAGGCAAACCAAAATTAAGCCTTATACAAAGTTGTCCAACCAGATGGAATTCAACCATGTTTATGGTTGAACGATTATTAGCAATACGACAAGGAATAGTCACTGTAATGGCTGATCGTACGCATTTTACTCGACATCAATCCAAAAAGTTAGAGTTCATTGAAGAAAATTGGGACCATTGTAATATTCTTTGCAATTCATTGAAACCGATACATTTGGCAACTACTGTTCTATGTGCCGATCAGAAAGTGACAATTTCATTAATTCGGCCAATTATTCATAGTTTAATTTTTAAACATCTCAAAATTAATGAAAATGAAAATAGTTTAGTGACAAATTTTAAAACTACTGTTTCACAAGAGCTCTCAGTTCGTTTCGAAATTGGAGAAAATTCTCCGGAAGAAGTTAATATTGCTCAAATATCTTGTTTGTTAGACCCTAGGTACAAAAATTTAAATTTTGAGTATTCCGACAATATAAAAAAAAACATAAAAGAAAATGTGCGATCAAAAATATTAAATTTATGTACACAATCGGATATCCCAAATAATGTTACACCAATACAACCTACAGCATTAGACACTTTACTAGGAAATGATTCTGAAGAAAATATTGATGAATTTACAAGATACTTATTGGAACCACAAATAAATCATAATTTGGACCCAAATAATTGGTGGTTAGAATACGAAAAATAATATCCAAGAGTAGCTTTATTGGCTAAGCAAATTTTGTCAGTACCAGCTTCATCAGCATCTTCCGAGAGAGTTTTTTCAACAGCTGGAAATATAATCACTTCTAAACGCAGCAGATTAGATCCGATGAATGCATCAGCACTTATCTTCTTACATCAAAACAAAAAATTAAAAATGTAAAATGTATTTAATCAATGAAGTTGAACGTACGAGTATTAATTTATAATGAAAAATTTTTCTTCTTAAACTTACTTATATTTATTTATTTATTGTTGTTACTAAATTATAAATTATATGTTAAACAAATACATTATTATTATTATTAATAATTTAATTATGATGTATTTTGCACAATTATTATAAATATTTTTTTTGCATTTAAATTTGTGTACCATTTATTTATTTATTATTTTTTTGTTGTAACTTATACATTATTATTAATAATAATTTAATTATGATATTCGAGTATTTTGCACAATTTTTATTTTTGTATTTTAATTGCCCTGTCAAATAGTAAATCGCTGGCTTCGAGTCCAGTTCTCGCAGGCCTTTAGTTCTTCAGGCCTCCACCATAAGCCATATAATATTATTATTAAACGTTTTGTGTTGCGTGAAAACTTAAACGAAACATTTTCACTACGTTACGTTATTGTATTGTAGCATCGAATACTGATATTCAAATGTTCGAATATTCAAATATTCGAATATTCGAATTATTTACTTAAGAACTATTCGAATTCGAATATTCGAATAGTCAAATATTCGAATAATTCCCATTACTAGTGTATATTGTGTATATGATTGTAGTTTGACAATACTTGAGATGTTACAATATTATAGTCCGCTTATTAATTTTATAAACATTCCAGTTTGTAAAATTTTCCATTTTGAGCACTGAATATAATGCAAAAGTAATAGTCAGTATAATGCAAAAAAATAATGTAATTTTCTTATCGTATTTTATTACCGCTGGCCTATATCATAGTTACTAGTAGTAGTAGCAGTAGTAGAGCTCATAGCTTATCGCCTAATCAGCATTCTAGTATAGTAGATATTCCTCATTACGAAATCGTATTAATCGTTTTAATATCGAAACAATATATGATGAGCGTCAGTTATTCTTCAGTAATTCACGAGAGTACATCGGTTGTTATTTTTTACGTTTTTGTTCGTCCGTTCTTTTATTTATTTCAGTATGGCTGGTATTGCATATGAAACAGTGATAGGTGAGAAAGGCGAACCTATAATAATCGTTCAAGGCGCGAGATTCCGTCGGCAGAAACCGTTAGCAAATAATGTAGTTAGGTGGACATGCAATACTCATAAAACATCTAAGTGGTTTTTTAAAAATTGACGAAAATGGCACGTGCTTGAGCGATTGTTTATTAATCCATAACCATGAAAAAGATAATATCCAGAAATTAGATCGACAAAAAATAAGCAATTCAATAAAACGAAAAGCCATCGGTGATCGCTCTGTTCGACCTTCAAAACTTCTCCAGACTGAGTTGCAAAAATCTGGTTCTCTTAACCTCACACTACAAGATGTTACAATGATCAGAAAAAACGTTGGATACGCTAGACTTGCCCATTTACCAAAATTACCGAAAACTTTTTCAGAATTCCATAATGCACTGAATGATATGACATTACAGACAAACGAGGATGAGACGTTTTTACTTTATAATGATGCCGTGATAATAATATTGTCTGTTTTTCAACCGATACAAATATAAAAAAATTGACCGAATGCTCAAGTCACGGCTGATGGAACATTTTACAGTTGTCCTAACCCTTTTCTACAAGTTTTTTGCATTCATGGGCTGACTAATAATGTTTTTATACCGTTGATGTTCTTTTTGATGCCAAATAAGCTACTAACATCTTATGAACGAGCTTTTTCCTTTCTTTTAGAAAAAATAAAATCACTTAATTTGAATTTTGCTCCCGATGGCATACGTGTAGACTCTGAACCCACGATCCATGCTGCAATTAAGAAAATGTTTCCTCATATTCCTGTATTTGGCTGTCGTTTTCATCCGGGCCAAAGCTGGCGGAGAAAAATACAGAATTTGGGTTTGAGCACTGAATACCGCAAATTTAATACTAATAGGTATTATAAACTAATAGGTAGCAGAACGGAATTCAGACATAGTTGCTCCACCCTTGGGACGGAATTCGGTCATTAATTATGGAACAATAAGGGGCCCGGAACGGAATTCGGTAACAGCCTTTTAGTTACAACATTTTCACAATATTGAACTAAGAGATGATAGTTTAAGGACTTAGCAGCGGGGGCCGGGGAGTATTATTATATGAAAATAACATACATTTAAGTACATTCCTTACCTAAAATGTTTATTTTAAATAGGTAAAAAACTTACGTCTCTATATTAACTATATATTAAGAACGGTATCATGTCTTTACGCCGACGGTATCAACGCCGATATCATCGACGCCGACGGTATCTACGCCGACGGCATTTATCGGCGTAGATACCATTGGCTTAAAGATATGGAACCATTAAGAACTATTGTCTCTTACAACATGTCAGCATAAATATTAAATACTAACCTACTATAAATACAAATGATATTACGTAGATATGGTATTTATCTATGTATGTGTCTCTACATTTATTTTCTTTGATACTTATCAGAAGAAAGAAAATTAGAGATCTATTTAATGTCAAAAAAGTACTTAACATGTGTACCTACCTATACTATAATAACTGTATTTGTAGTCCACCATCTTACAAACATGAAATACATAACATGGCAAATTTAGGTACCTACCTCCGTACGTCCAGCATAATCCATTTAATCTAAGAAATAAATAGGTAATTCAAGCGCAGCTACTGCTAGAGGCTACCTATTTTTTGATAGCGTACCTTCCAACCGTCTAAACATAACACAAATATTGTATACCTTTTTCAATGCACAATATATTATTTTCTATTAATTAGGTAGCTCATGAAATAATAAATTATAATATAATAGATTATGATTGTTTGAGCCTGAGCCAGTTCTCGCGCCTGTGACGACAACTGTCTTGTCACCTCGCCCGCTCCCGACGCCGAGATGCGCTTGCGCGAACTTTTGGCGACCGGCGTCGCTGACCACCGGTTGTCCGCGCCCCGGCCGTCGCTGTCTTTTACCAGCGGTCGGACCGTTCGTCCCGTACCGGCTCGTGCCCATTTTGTATACCCGTTTTGTGCTCGTGTGCGCCGAACAAAAGGTCTCGTGTGCGCGTGCCCTTTGGTGCCGCCCGTAAAACGTTTCGTTTTCGTTGCGCATGTGATCTTTCTCGCACCGCCGTCCGGTATTGTCCGCCGTGACCGTGGGCGTTGGTCATTTGTTATACCACGTTGTCGTCGTGTGTTGACCAGAGATTTTAATTTAACTCTTCAAAGGATCGACTGGGCGTTTGTCGATTGCAGTGTGCGCCGTGCGGGAGTGATTCGCGGATATCACCCGTCGTACGTGAATTATATTATTTACACGTGTTTGCATTTACCGTGTGCGCCGAGCCGATTCGGCGTTGCGACGTGGTAACGCGTCTTTCGAGAAGTCAATGACGTAGCCTTTGCCCAGCTATCTGCATTACGTGTCTTTTCGGAAATCATCGTGGGATCTCAACGTCCACAAACGGTGACCAGCGGTATCGTTAAAACTCATTGTATTATTTGTCTTATATTGATTTATATATTTATAGTGCACATTCGTTGTCCCCCTTTTATTATTGTATATATAATTGTACATTGTCGTGTGGCTCTTAATATTCGTATAATTATTATTAATTGTTAACGCCACGGAATAAGCAGGTGGTTGCCATTATGTAGTGCTATGATTATTGTACTCCGGCCGATCACACACACACACACAAACATAAGATATCACAATTTATTTTTATGTTATTATTTCTGTTTTGTTTATCTGTGAGTTATATAATAGGTAGATTATAAGCAAATTATCGCCATCAGCTGCGCGACTTTTATTTAACACGGCCGCCGTTTTATTAAGTCAGTCTCTCTCTAGCGTCGTCGCAATACCGCTTACGTGCGCTAATCGCGCGTTATTATTATTTACAAAATTGTAATTTTCAGTGTATGCAAATCACCACTGTTGTTTTTTTATATATCTTGTGGGCGCGAATCGCCACATTTTATTGTATTATTATTTTATATTGTGCAGGCGCGAATCGCCACATTCTATTATATTGTTACCTATATAGTGTGCGCTAATCGCCATTATTTTAAAGTATTATTATTATATTCATTTTTCTCGGTGCTAATCACCTTACTTATTTATTTCTTTTTGTGTATTATTTCAATTGTTGTTTTCGTGTTTCTGTGTGTGTGAAATTTTTATATAGGCTCTAGGGAACAGCTGGCCAGTCTGCGCTCCACAACTGTGAGTTATTTTTGTATTTTTTATTTATTTATTATTATTTATATTTGATTGTGCCGAACCGGCAACTATTATTATTATATATTTTTATCTGTTGGGCCAAAAGGGCCGTAATCTACCATTTTATTATATCATATTACCTATTATTACCAAGTTGCGTTACCATTTTTACTGAGTTGCCTATTCATCCTAGATTTAAGTATACACACCACAATTATACACACCTACACACACCACCGCACACTAGCACTCTTTGGTCTTGCTCGGCGACCTCGTCCACTTCCTTAGAGTCGCTATGCCTACACGCACACACTTACACAGGTCGGTCGGTGTGTGAGTACAACGGCAAGCATTTTGGTGACCGGGCGCCACGGCCTATTATTGTCCGTACCTGGCCCGAACAATTAAAAGTGCAATTGCTCGAAGAGACGTCTTCGACATTGTAAATTATTTAGTCTATTGTTTGTTGATACATTAATCTATTATTATATACACTTTGTACCATAAATTTTTTTGTTACTTTCCTTACCTCCCACGCATTTCGCGAGTCGCGCAGCAAACTGCCCAAGCAAGTGCTGGCGGCGAAAACAATGATAAAAATGTACAAAAAAAAAAAAAATAAGTTCTCAAGTTTCAATAATATATAATATAATATAATATAATAATTTTATTACATGTAGGATATAGGTAACATAATATTATGTATCTATTTATTATAAACATAACATTTTAAATATAGAGGACAAAACAATTTAAATATTAATACCAACAGACAACAATTTAATAAGATATCATAGAATCATAGAATATAGGTATTAATGCATTACATATTATTACAATAAAAAAAAAACTAAATACTAATATACAAATACACAAATATGAGAAGTTTAGATATTTAAATGAGTAATAACTAATAGGTATCTATTTACCTAATTTTATTATCAAAATATTAATTTAAATTATACTTTTTATTTATTTTCACATGTTTATTTCATGGCATTATGTTATCATAATTGCTAAATTATTACCTACACTAACACAAAAACATTTATATTTTAATTTTTTTTCATTTACACAATATAATACATCTGATATTTCATCAGTTTTAATTTTGTACATGCCAATAACTAAGGTAGAAATAACAGGTCCATTGCAAAATTGTTTACAATTTAGGTATTTTTTAACAAACAATTTTATGGAATTGTCTTTAGACTTAACAATATTAACTATTAAGACTAATGCATTATCATCTAACATGAAGTATTTATCCTTTTCTTTTAATGTATCTATAGGTGTATTTGTTCTTATTAAACTATATTTTCTATAAACTGTATCAGATAATTCTATAACTGATAGTGAATGTTGATGGATTTCTTTGCTTAAATGGGGTAACTGGGGGTAGAGATCAAATTTAGAATTATCAGTTTTTTGCTTTTCTACAATTCTATTTAATATTTCCTGTAATGAATATTTTGTAGACTTAAAAGATTACTTTATATATTGTAGGTAATTCTCATACCTAAATGTACACCGAAGTGGTCCATGTATCATTGAAAACATAGGTAGGTGTATCAAACTATGAACATTGTAGGATATTAAATGTTGACCGTATAAGGTAGCATAATCAGTAAACAATTTCTTTCAATAATTGAGAAGCTATATCATTAAGCGTCTGACAAGTTTCAACACAAGCTAAAATACGAACAGCAAATACTAAAAGCATAGAATGATTATAAGCTTTCTTTAACACGTTAACCGCCATTTTCCCGCCGGCGGCCGTATAGCAATGTTCAAATTCTATACTTTTATGCCCGCCGGCGCCCATAGTTGATCATTATTACCACGCCATATGACCCGCCGGCGACCAAAAATGCATATTTAAACAAATTCTTATAATTTTTGTGGCGCTACAATGATAAATCTTTAAATAGTACCATGGCGTAGAGAAGAATATGACAATTCTTTTGGTATAAAAAAACAACATTTTGTTCATTTGAACCTTTGAAAATATTTAATGAAAATGACAATATTTATAAATACTTTTATACACAACTTGGTATTAAATACAGTTAATAACATTAAAAATACTTAAATATTGGTTTGTTTTAAGAAATTATTATATAAAAAAAAATAAAAGAATACATTTTTATGAACTTCTGAACATAATAGGTATAAAACAATTCTGAAAGTATAATAGCATATAAAAAAAAAATTATAATAAATATAATTTAATTTACCTTGCATGTTAAGTATGTAAACAAATTATACAATTTTAATATTTAAAACACATATTAAATAAAAATGAATATAGAGTTATCTACCTTTAAAAATTAATAAATACCAATGGATACATTGTTACAGAAAATTATATTGTATACATTGTTGTTAAAAAAAAAACATTAAAACATTAGTTTAAATATGATTTTTGTTAAAGCAATCTATACATGTGTATATGTTGCAAGTAGAACAATATGTAGTTACTTTTTTTGTTTCAACACTAGCTTTTTTTGAACCAACAGCTGTAGTTTTGAGCGAATAGCAATGAAGGCACCTTTTTCTAACTTTTCGGTTACGGTAATCTCTTTCTGCAGTCTCTTCAAATTTGTAATTAGTTTTTCGGCTACGTTTAGTTGAAGAAGTTGGACTATCTGATATAGCAATCTGCGATTGGTCTAGTTCAAGTAATTCGTCAACTAACATTTCACGGAACTTTGCTATGGATATTTTTTTATCTGAAGGTTTATTCATGTTATATACAATTAATGCATTAACCACTGATGTACCGAGTAACACTTCAGTGGCAACTTTGTGATACCATCTAATCGATTTACGTACAGGGGAACTATAACTCGAAAGTTGGTCAGATAGGTCGATTCCAGCTTTTCCTGCATTATAATCTAATATTATTTGCGGTTTAAAAATAGACTCATTTTTACGATTTTTTTTACCAGTTTCAACCATGTTAATATTGTGTTTAGTGGACATCATGGAAACGTCCCTTTTGTCGTACCATTTTGCGACTACAATTCCATTTATATTTTCTCTACCAATAATTTCACCAGGTCGTAGCTTTGTTTTAAAAATTTCAGGTAATCTTATTCGATTTGATCTTAAAGTTCCTATAAGATGAGTGTTCTTGTCTAAAAGTTCGTTAGCCAAAGGTAAAGAGGTATAGAAATTGTCAGTAACTATTGTCCGTCCAGCATTTAAAAAAGGGTTACTCAACTTCAGGACAACTCTGCATGCTAAGCCCTTGCCGTTAACTTGGTTTTTTCCTGCGTAAACATTCACGTCATGTGTATATCCATTCACCTCGCAAATTTTAAAAAGCTTTGCACCATATTTATGGGCCTTTCCTGGTATATATTGCCGAAATTTCAAACGCCCACGAAAAGGGACCATCGACTCATCTATAGCCATATATTCACCTGGCTCCATAACAGATTGATAATTTTTAACGAGACGTTTAATCAAACCACGAACTTTATAAATCCTATCATCCATAGGGGCTTTCATATTGTCAGAAAAGTGCCAAAATCTTAATATCAACTCAAACCTGTTCCTAGGCATCGTTTTACCGGAAATATTATTAATATATCTAGATTTTGTACTCCAATAACTTTCTATGCTTGGCATTTGCACTAAGCCCATCCATAAAAGTAAACCAATAAGCTTTTTTATTTCATTATAATTTGTTGGTACCCATTTGGAAAATCTACTCGCTTTAGATAATCTAATTTTTGAAAGAAACTGTTCGGCATTACTATTTGTTTCAATTACAATGAGTTCGATAATATCATCACTACAAAACAAATTAAAATGGTACCAAACTGATGCAGTTTCTGGAATATCAATTTTTAATCCGGAATTTTTATTGAATACAAATTGTTTTTGATAGTCACCTGTTACGTTAAACCAAGCATTATTGGTCACATTCGGACTTTGAGAAGGGTTTTCAATTTGTTGAATTTCACGATAATTACTAGTATCTAAAATTGTAGAAATATTATTATAATTTATTGCATAATTTTAGTATAGGTTGGTATTTTAAATTTTTTTATGAACTAGTCTAACTATAAATATAAACAATTAGCATTAAAATATTTATTTGTCTGTAATATAACTACAAAATGTTTTATACATAGATTTGATAAAATATTAAAAATCAAAAAACAAAGTTGAGTGAATTTTAGAAGTTAAAACCATATAATATACTTAATATTGTGCATAAATGTTTCTTACCACTACTGGACCCGTCTGTACTCTCTGATGGTGCATGGAAATCTTTATCGGCATCTGAATCATCGAATTCACTAAAACCACTTAAGTCACTATCATCAAAGTCACAAAAAAGTTCCTTTTCGATTTCACAATCATTAATTCGTTGCCTTTTCGGCCTATTCGACGATTCCATTTTCAATTTTATTAAAAATATAGGCACTAAAAATGTACTATTTACGTATTAGTACAGATGTCCACTAAGTTCAACTGTACACTGAAGAGTAATAATTTTCGTATTCGATAATGATGATAATTATAAATATAATGATAATAAATCTAAATATAATTATACATAAACAATTGTATGGTAGCCGGCGTGCATATGGCGTACAAGTTATTAAAATCATTTCTTACCGCCATATGCCCGCCGGCTACCATACAAAAAGGTTAATATATCTATATTTAGAGCTTATCGACGATCACGAAAATATTAGAATTATTTTAATAGGACCAATATATCCAAAGTTATTTATAGGAACAAATACAGAACGTTCTACGAAAATAGTATTGGCGTGACACAAATACGCTATCGTATGGCCGCCGGCGGGCATATGGCGGTTAACGTGTTAATTTACCTTGCAAGACAATTGCACCAATGTACATGACAAAATTTCTCAATTCTGTTGCTTTAAATTATCAATGTCATCAATAGACCTTGGCAATCGAGCAAATATAGAAGGCATGTATGTTCTTAATTTTATTAATTCATTGTATATTTGTTTTTTTTTCGTCAGATAATCTAATGTCTTTTTTGCCCCTAACTCAAAGTTCTATCAATCTTTTTGTCACTCCAAGGCAAATATTTGCATATAGTCAAGGCATACTACTTCAGTTATATTAATTGGTAAATTCAGTAAATCCTATTTATGTTAGTCATCATCAAATTGTTTGCGAAAAGATTCATCAGTTCTTAATTTTGACTCCGTTCTAAGAAAAGATACATGATTTTGTAAATAGGTTCCTCCACACATGATGTGCACCCAAAATAAGCATTATGACTCTACATTTAAAAGAAAGGATTGTGCAGGGGCATCACAAACTATATTTGATATCTGTACATTTAACAATTTTCCACATACATACAAACCATCTTTTAATACTTTTAAAATATCTGAATAAATGGATTAAAAAATTCTTCAACCGATTGAGGCTATTGGTAACCGTGAAAAATACTAATAGGAAAAATATTAGTATGCAATTCCTTAAAATTTAAATAGAAACTAAAATTTACCATATTTGACTTTTGGAACTGTTTATCAAAGGTAAACCATCAATATTAATCCCTATTTTTAAATTGTTGCCAGATATACCTACATGTTATCATGATATAACTCTAAGACTGGTTTTAACATATTTTCAAAGTCTAAATGAATGTAAGTACCATAAGTCATATAACAATTTGCATGTGTGGTGTTCTCATTAGAATACGCACATCTTTGGGGTACTTTTAATCCCTCTGACCTCATTATATTTAGGAGTGAATTACAACTATTATGTTAAATTTTATATTCTAAAACCCAATGTCTTAACTAATCCAATAAATTTTTATTACTATTCTCGAATATGTCTTTAATACATGAATTTAAAGTATTTTGGGTTAAATTTAATGTTTAAATACATGATAAGTCTTTTCTCAAATTTAGAAGATTGTTACCAAACATTTCTGATGTATTGTCAAAAATACCATGTCTACTGTTGAAAATTGGTATATCAGCAATAATTGTATTGCCTATATTAATGTTTTCTCGAATAACACATTTTTCTTTTTCATTCTTCAAAATTTTTTTAGAATGGCGCTTTGATATTGAGGCGATGTTTCTTTTTTAGATTAGTTATTGTTTAAAAAAAAAAATGAAAATGTAAAAAAAAAAAATAACAATTATAGTTAAAATAACAGAAAACAATTTTTTCAAATGGAGTTTTTTTAGTTATATTGAACTATTGTTCACATACAACTATTTAAAAAAAAAACATTTTGTCTGTAACCGATTCAAATAAAAAAAATATTATTGTACAAATTATAATATAATATTGGTTGGAAATAATCAAATGTTTAGTGTTCTACTATGTCGAGTATTGGCATGTCTTAGCCAATCTAATACTGTCTTGTCAGTCAGATTCTGTAAGCAAGCTTCTTGAAACATCTTTGATGACTTCATGATTTTGAAATTAAATAAGTTTAAAAATGAATTATTTATGTATTTTTACAATTAAATAAAATATTTTAGACAGTTATCAAATTACTTAGTTTCAGTAATTTATGTTCAATGTTCAATAAATTACATCATTTGCCTAAGTATATATAGTTAAGTTATTACTTTTTATGATTTTAATCAAATGAGAGTCTCCAATTTTCATTTTAATTTTCTGCCCACGACCTGTCTAAGAATTTGGTGTTAAATTCATTGGTTGAAACTTAAGCCAAAACTCTACTCAAATGGTTTTTGGGATTAGTACCTCCAACTGACTTTAAAAATGATTCCTTTTGTTAAATAAAAAAAATAGTATTTATTCAAATGCAACTGTAGATGAGTATCGAACCAATTTTGAAACAAAATCTGATGAGTTTTGGATTTGATTCTCTATCAGATTGAAGTCATTTGTACTATGATTGAGAATAGTATTAAAAACTCAGTATATCCAGATATATTATAGAATCAGTATTCAGGTTTTTATTTTTAAGACTCGCTTCAATTCCTTCAACTTTTACCATCACACAATTAAGCATAAGATTAGTAGCAATATTTTCTCTATATAAGTTATTCAGAACTTCAATTAACTTTGGGTTTAAATCATAAAAATCTATTAATATGTCAAATAGTCAAATGATAAATTAGGCACTAAATAGAAATAATACCTATAATATGATTATATAAGAATTTAATGTAATATTAATACCATGAGTATAAGAACTTATAGTTATAGGGAAGTAACTGGTATTTAAACTAGGCTGAAAAACAATAATTTATGTTACATAATTATAAAGGATATTATTAACCCATAATAGAGCTAGACATTTAGTATATAAACAATAATATGTTAATAAATAATAAGTAATAAATTCTATCAAATTGAAGTTAAAATATCTATAGATAGGTAACTTGATAGTGTAATAACGCAAAAATAAAAGAAATAGAATTAAGAAAATTAAAAATAATTAATACAGATGGCAATCACAAGGGACACAAGCCTTGAATGATCGCCCCTGATATATTTATAAATTATTAGTTATTTAATTTAAGTAACTAAGTGTTCTAAATAAATTGTAGGACATTCACAAGGGACACAAGCCTTGAATGAATGTTTCAAATATACAGTAGTCGCCGCTTATTGGACTCACTTTGGAACCCGACAATTTGAGTCAATTAACCGAATGAGTCAATAAGGCGAATGACTCAAAAAAATTTTAAGAATGCTTAAATTTAAAAAATTAAAAATTAAAAATATGTATTGAAATTCAAGGTATAAAAAATATAAAAATCTAGCTATATAAAATAAAATAAAATTAATAAAATACATACATACATAATTAATAAAATTAATTAATTTTTTGATAAAAATACGTCTAATGTTGATTGGATTTTCGCTTCTTCGGCCAACTTCATAATCATATCTTCATAAGATTTATGTTTCTCGAATACGTCAAAATCGCCTCTTTGCTGAATCCCTCTACGTACAATTTGAAGCGCTTCTAGCATTTCTTTAGTTTATGGTGGTTTCTCATCAGGTTCCTCTTCGTCGCTATCACCAACCATATTCTCTTTAAACCGTTTTGACTGTATTTCCCCACATATATCTTCCTCGGTAACGAGTTCGGTAGTTTGGACTTCTTCGTAAATATTTATCCATTCATTATAAAGTTCAGTTGATAGGTCAGTGGGTCTTTCAACAGCAGCTTCAACTTCTTTTGGACAGAGAATGAAACCACCGTGTCGGAAACAATTACGTATTGTGATTTTACTGACCATATTCCACGCTTCGTATGCTAAATGCAAACCTTCAAGTACAGTTATTTTTTTGGCGATTTCATGAGCACGTAAGGTACATAATTCTTGTTCCAGGGTAGCATCAATCACACTGATCACATTCTTTCTCATGCCTGTTCTGTAATAAGCTTTAAAAGTGCGTATAATCCCTTGATCACACGGTTGTATGATTGATGTAGTGTTAGAGGGTAAAAATACGAGGTTAATATGTTTGAATTTCACTGTAACCACATGAGCCGTGCAATTATCAAATAGCAATAAAACGTCATGACGAAGTTCATTGTCCCACTTGGTCAGCCATTCGGTGAAAATTTCTTTTGTCATCCATGCATTACTGTTTGCAGTATAGTCTACCGGTAGATTCTTAACACCCTTGAAACACCGGGGAATTTTACTTTTACCAATCGCGAGCAGTTTTCTTTTTTCACCATCCATACTTGCACAACATAATATGGTTAGACGTTCTTTACTAGTTTTAGTTCCTCTAGTTTTTTCATTTTTAAACGCGTAAGTGTGCTCAGGTAATGCCCTGAAATAAAGCCCAGTTTCATCCGCATTGAACACACAAGACGGAGGATATTTGGCGATAAGAGATGGCCATTCTGAATTAATCCACGACCGTGCAGCTAATTGGTCTGCTTCTCCCTGTTCTCCATGTGGCTTAACGAATGAAATGTTTTCGCGTTTCTTCCATCGGTGAAACTAACCTTCTGTTGCCACAAAATCATCTTTACCCATTTTTTTCGCGAGATCTTCGGCTTTTTGACGCAACAGTGGTCCTGTAACTCGGGCGTCTTTTTCTCTGACTTTTGTGAACCATTGTTTCAAAGCTTCTTCAACTTCTTCTTCTTTACCGGCCCTTTTTCTTTTACGGTTTGAATTCACATTTTCTAATGCATTTCCCTCGATTTCCTGTCGACTTTTTAGCATCCTACCTAGTAAACTTTGAGACACGTTTAACTTACATGCTGCTTGTCGCTGGCTCATTTTCGGGAGCTCGTCATATTTTTTAAGAACATCTAGTTTTTCTTCCACACTCAAATCACGTCGTTTGTTCATTGTAACACGAAAAATAAAAATTTTTACACAGAATATACACGTACATATAAACGCAGACAACACACTGAACACGACGACGTCTATTCATACACTACCTGTCGTACTAATTGACATTGACGACTGCTTGGTTTATCGTGAAAAAGTAATTTATTTTATCTCCGCGATAAAAGGTACCGACTTATTTATAACACGTTTGTTCAATGTACATATTTTCTTTATTTATCTAATTTTCAAATGACCCTATTAACCGGTGTGTGAGTCGAATAGACGAATTTTTTGCTGTGTGTTAGTATATGTGCGAATCGGGACCAACCGTTTTGAGTCTAATAGGCGAATGAGTCAATTAACCGCGAGTCCAATAAGCGGCGACCACTGTATTTAGAAGTTATTAGAGATATGTTGATTATCTGAACTTATATCCTATCACTTTAAATCCGCGCAACTACTTTCCTCCTGATTATCGGAGGGTTCTCGAGGTCGTGCTTCGAGAACGACCTAGTAAACAGTTCACAAAATACTAAATTAATTATCGATTTATTAAAATCTAATAAATTAATAAATAGAATAAAATACCTGTATAAAACTATTATTATGTAAATATGGATGCGCATGCACCTTACCTTATCCGCAGCTGTCTATGATTGCAGTTGGCGTGATAAGGAGAGAAATTATAAATTTTTTAACACTCTAAAAGAAATAACTGAACACTCAACAAATTTCGTTTTGGAAAAAAGGAAACAGCCGAGTTGTCGTACACAGGATCTCTTGAGTGGTCTTGGGCGAGTATGTTGGCGGTGCTTCTGCACTTGTGTGAATGAGTGGTGCTCGTGCACTGATGAGAGGAGACGATTTAGGCCAGGTCCGCCAGAGTCATCGGCGGCCCGATCAAAGGTGTCGGTGTCCCCAAAGAACATTGTCTTTCTCCCTGGTGAAAGCGACCCTGACCGGACCATCCCCCGTCTCCGGCGGCACATGAAAGAAATCACATGTGTTGCGCCGTACCGTTATAATCCCGTACAGTGTCCTGTACGTGATTAGATACTAGGAATCGTTCCAATCATCAGTGACTTGATTTATTGGGGTTTTTTAGAGTATATTACATGTGTGCGACAACTCGACTGTTATTTATTTTATTAAATAAAAATAACAAATTTACAAAAATTATGATATGTAAAATCGAGCATATCATTACAATAGTATAGATAATTTATCAATTATCACTAACTAAAATCAAATATTATATATCTAAATAATTACATAAGTAAATACCTAGTTGAAACATCAATATTCTATTAAAAATATTTTCCAGAACAACAACATTTTAATGAGAACCTATAATAATTACCTGTAATTCCAAAACAGTAGTGTTTGAATGGGTCTGTAACGTTCCACGTTCAAGCAATTGAAAGATGTAATATGGAATGGATGTAGTTGTAAGAAATATAAACGATCCAAATCGTTCTAAGTGTTTTTATTTGAAAAATATTCTAAGTCCAAATGATTTAATAAATTAAACTCTGAAAAATATTCTAAGTCCAAATAATAAAATTATTGAACTGGGTGACGTGAAGGTGCTCTCTCTAACTCTGGTGGATCACGTCTGAAATGTGCCTAATCTGGGTCCCCTTATATATCATCCAGGGACTCCCGCGGTACCCTCAGGTCCCTGTTGGTCATCTGCACCTGCATCCGCTTCTTCCCACGCATTGCGTCATTCGCGCGATACCGTGCGTCAATTATATGACTATAATATTCTACCGGGTGGGTGATTACGCACCTAGTGTATTCTATCGGGTGGTAATCACGCATCCATAATATACCTCCGGATAGTAATCATATATTATTATTTTCTAGCGGATAGGGGCACACCGGCGATGATGCTTTTGATGTAATTATAGTGCCAGCGTTCTTATTTCGTTCTGCCGTTGTTGACTAATATTAGTTATAAAGGAAATGTAAACCATCTGCTTACATTTATTGTAACCTCATCGTATTTATATAAATGTTTATTATACCCCCAATGTTAGGTTATAATTATCTATGGTATATAGTAATTTATATATAAGTATCAGAGCACGTTGCAGGTCATTGATGAATTTGATGTCGTTGCCTCTACATTTTCGGAATAATCATCTATTTGTGTTAGAATATTTTATGGTAGCATATTATATACAGATTATATAGATGGGCATGTGTCTAGTGTTTGTAAGTTAACACATGGACTTTTAGACTTTTCCACAATATAAAAACCACTATTGTCTAAACATTTTGTATAACATGGACAGTTAAAAAAAATAGCATTATCATAAATTCACTAAAATAATAATTATTATATGAAATTAATTTACCTTCATTATCACTCTCTTCTGAATCACTATCGTTGCTTTTTTTTTTTTTGTTACATCCATTTCTTCATTTTCCGTAGCTGACGATTTTTCAATAAACTTTTGGTGCCACGCTTTACTAAAATTATCTGAATGTATTAAGTAAGATACATTGGATTAATAAAACTTTATTAATAGTAAATATTACAGATATATCAAGTGATGCACTAAGAAAAACAAAACAATAATTTGTGAATAATAATAATATAAGGCAATGATAATATTTATAACAGTCAATATTATGATGTAACTATGTAATTATTTACATTTTACACATAGGCGCCTCTAAGATGTACTTTTGATACCCCGATAAAATACTATATGTATACTAGTTCACTACTATACCAAATAAAAAAACTAACAAAATGGTATTAAAATTGCAAATAATTAGGTCAGTACCTTTATTTAGTAACAAGTAATAGTATAAATTATTTTTAATAAGAGTGTAATAAGTAATAGGTAGGTAAAATGAATAGTTGAAACGAGTACTTGTCCTGACGTGCTTAAGTTCTTTTAACATTTTATTATAAAAATTTGTCTCTAGTGACGCTAATGTACTTACATGTACTTGTATATTATACAATAAATAGTTAGCTATCTAAAAAATTCAGTTCGTGTTCGACTCCCGTCCGAGCAACACGTATGTCATACTTCAGTACGCCTTTATAGCTTCAATAGCGTAAAGACCTGTCTTCTTCGATACAGGTAATATGATATCCTCCCGTTATCTCAGCCCGTAATTACTGATACACACACACAACTGCTGCACTACCAAATTATACGGCCGCCAACCGCTCGCGGTCGTTACCGGCTCAAGGCCACCCGACACCGCTCACCTTATCAGTTTTCGAAATGAGTTCAACAACTAAAATTAACACCACTGCCATAAAACATAATAATAAACCTCTATCACCGTTAATTTTTGTTAAAACTAAAATACCACAAACGAGCAAAAAGTCACCTGATGACTTTTCTGACAACGATGATATCTGGCAAACAGTAGACTTAAATAAACGAATCAGATCACCGCTTATCAAATCTCCTTCACACAAAATAACAGACTCAAACATATTCATCACAAGAAACCGATATGTACCGATATCTCCCACCACCGAAAATGAACCAATGGACAGTATGAACGAACAGCCCACTGTTAATTCTGCTGAAATCAACACCGATAAAACAAATCTTCCTCCTCCAATATTCATCCAAGCTAAGCTTGAAAACTTCCAACACATTCTGTATCAAATTAAAAGAAATTACCGACTCCACAAGTTTTGCATTCAAAACAACGACCAAAGGTGTCAAAGTACAAACCTTCAGTTCGGATTCATAAAGATCTGTCGTCAAATTTCTAAAAAACGAAAATTTTTCCTTCCATTCTTACCAGTCCAAAGAAAACAAACCACTCAGAGTTGTAATAAGGAACCTACATTCTACTACCGACAAGGACTACATAACCAAAGAGCTATCCGAACTAGGTTTTCAAGTCACGAACATCACAAACGTTCTCCAAAAATCTACTAAAACCCCACTGCCTCTCTTTTTTATCGACCTCGTTCAGTCTCAGTCTAATCAAGAAATTTTCAAATTAAATTCTCTCTGTTACTGCACCCTATACTAAAAAGGAAATCAGCGTTGTTAGTCCTACGGCCACACCCGTGGTTACAGCAACCACACCCCAAGATGCGTTCGCTGTGGTGATATCCACATCTCTTCTGAGTGTCAAAACTCTCGAAGTGAACCAGCCAAATGCGCACTTTGTGGAGGCTCCCTTCCTGCTAACTACAGGGGTTGTCAGTAGCACAAGGATATCCTCAAACACAGAAAACTTCTTCCAAACTCAAATTCAAACTTCAGAAACGCCACACTCATACTGTCAATGTTAATTCAAATATCATCGATAATCCTGCATCGTCTAAACATTTCTCCCCCCCCCTTCCCAACTCAAACTCACCTCAACATCAAGCAGCAACTAAGAAGAAACCGGACCAATCATCAGCGAATAATCTCTCCCTCTACCTCTCCTCATTTGTTAATGAGCTAAAATCATTAATCAACCTAATCTCATTCGTCATGACCCTCATAGAAAAACTCATACTCTATGATGGCTGCCGTTAATAACTCCAGTCATCTACTCTCAATCTTATTATGGAACGCTAACGGTATCTTAAATAACATCAACGAACTTCAATTCACCCGTAATGAAAATAGAATAGATATCGCAATGATTTCAGAAACTCATCTCACCCAGAAAAACTTCCTCAATATACAAGGCTATGAATCACTCAGAGCAGATCACCCGGATGGCTCAGCTCATGGAGGAACTGTTCTACTTATCTCCCACAGAATACCTCTTTCTCCTTTCCCCCCTCACACTTCAGACAAACTTCAAATCATTGCTTCTTCCATAATTCTTAACTCAATTCCAATCTCATTTGCTTCTGCTTACCTTCATCCAGGATGCCAATTTCCTAAAAACGAACTATCAACCTTCATACTCTCTCACAGTCACACATTCGTGATTGGAGCGGACTTAAACGCTAAGCACCTAAACTGGGGCTCCAAATATACCAACACAAGAGGCCGTTCTCTTCTCAGGGTCATGTCCTCCTCACACGCCAACTAAACTATCACTATGGATGCTCCTACTGACTAGACTACGCATGCTAATAGACACTCGGAAATCCTTGAATTCTTTCTGTCAAACCTGCCAAACCGCCTCAAAACTCAAACAACCAACTTAAATAGTCCCGCTTCAGACCATACTCCAGTCTTATTGCAAATCAATACACAAGCCCCGAGCAAACCAAATCTTAAACAAATAAATTGGCCCAAACTCCACAATATCTTATCAAACATCTCTAACCTAAACATAAAATTAAAAACTAAAGAAGACATTGATACAGTAATAACTTCCCTTGCTGAAAACATTCTTTTTGCAAAAAACAATTCTCTTTCATTTACGTTAAACACGATAAGCTTCAATCATATAACACCTGAAATAAGTCAACTCATTATTGAAAAACGTCGAGCCCACAACACTCCCACATTCCCACTACCCAGATGATCGGTACATATACAACTCACTTTCATACAAACTTAAAAAGCTTCTCAAGGAACATAAAAATGTTCTTTACGAATCACACTTATGATCATTATCGCCAAATAATGGTTCCCTATAGAGAAAAACAAAATCCTTACTCAAACACAAGACTATCTTCCCTCCTCTTCAACGTCGAAACTGCGACCTCGCCGTCTCTGCTCAAGATAAGGCCGAACTGTTAGCTCAACATTTTTCCAACGTGTTCAAACCACACTCTATCCTTCCGGACAACTCTCCCCAAGATCAAGTGAACAAATTTATTAATTCACCACTGCCTATGTCCCTACCCACCAAATACCACTCCAAATGAGATTTCTTCAATTACAAAAACACTGAAGATCAACAAATCACCAGGCCACGATCAGATAAGTAATAAAATTGTCAAAAATATCCCGGCCAAATCATTCAACTTACCCATATTTACAATACTACCCTTCGTCTATTATAAGTTCCTTCAACTTGGAAGTCAGCAGTTATTATTACAATACTTAAACCCAACAAGCTTCCTGATAAAGCTGACTCATATAGGCCAATTAGCCTGCTACCAGTGCTCGGAAAAATCTTGGAAAAACTACTTCTAATGAGACTATTAAAAGTCTCTAACGAACAAAATGCGTTACCAGATTACCAATTTGGTTTTCGCCCAAAATACGCCACTTTTCATCAACTTCATCGTGTTGTCGATCTAAATGCTTCCTCTCTCGAAACGATGAAATACTGCTCCGCAGTATTCCTTGACGTCGCCCAAGCATTCGACTCGGTCTAGCATTTCGGCCTGCTATACAAATTAAAAAAATCTATCCTGCGCCATACTATCTCTTACTTAAGTCATATATCGAAAACAGAACATTCAATGTTAAAATTGAATCCACCCTTTCCGAATCTTACGATATACTTGCCGGCGTACCTCAATGAAGTGACATTACCCCGTTTCTGTACATCATATTTAATGCTTACCACCAAAAACACTACTTTGGGTACATATGCAGACGACACTGCCATTTTTGCCGCTGACTCCGATCCAGGCATTTGCTCCCTCCATCTCCAAAACCATCTCAACATGCTTTCAAAGTGGTGCAACACATAGAAAATCAAAGTAAACAAACTCAAATCTTCACATATCACCTTCACCCTCAGACCTAAGGACTATCCTGAAGTTGCTTTTAACAATTCAGTAATCCCTCAGTCACACTAGACCCGGCAATCGGGCATCGGCTCAATATTTTACCAAATTATTAGACCGTTAATTGGGGACAAAATTCGGCCGACATAAATGGTCAGGCTAAATCCAGATTTCAATTAAATTCACCAAAATTATATAGTTTATACACACATTAATTTCTATACAGCAAAATATTTCGTTTTTATCCGTTATCGGCCATATATACATTGTACACGGCTATACTACTTATACGGGTATACTAATAAGGCTCGGGACTTTATGCATTTGTATATTTGTTCGGAAAGTAAATAGAATAAATCTGATCTGGTACAAATTTGTATTGTAGTGTTTGGAGTTAAAATTTAAAAGTTTATTGTGCATATGCTTGCATAATTTGGAATTTTTTTCTATAAATGCATATTTTTAAGATGTGTTGATTTTTATTGCATATTTTAAAATTGCATACTCTTAAATCATATTTTTAGTCAATTAATCAATTTTATCTACATGATTTTGTCGGCAATAATACCAATACAGCGATAATCAATAACGTTGCGGGTAACCCATTTTATTTTTAGCTCTGAAGACAATATTGTTTTTATTTAATCTGTCTTTTACAATATTATTTTGTTTTCCAGTACACAGTGATCGACGAACTACGATCGTTATCGTGTCAAAGCATATATCGTTAATCGTTGTCGCGTTCGTATTTGTATTCGTTATTTTGTAGTTATTAGTGCTCGTATTTGAGGTATAATATGCCAAAAGAAAAAAAATCACAAATTAGTCGGTTGAAAAGTTTCATTTTGGAATTTGAAGATGTATTTTCCACAGACGGAAGAGTTTTATTTTGCAAAAAATATGTGAAATTAAAGTAGTATATGAACGACGATCTAGTGTAATACAACATATACAAACAGTAAAACACGTGAAAATGATTAAACGGAAAGAAATGTTCAATACAAGAATCCAAACAATGATTACACAAACTCATACAACTGAATGTCTACTTTCAATATGGACTTATGTAAAGCATTGCTATCGGCTAACATTCCACTGAACAAATTATCGAACCAAGTATTTCGAAATTTTTTGGAATCTTACACGGTGTCGTATACGCCGATTGCTCGAACGTATACCAAAAATAGAGTAAAACCAAAATTACGTAAAAGAAGAACTTTATTCACATATGACGTCTAGTGGTATTCAAGTCACACGATTACCACTACTGACGCTTTTGCTGTCTTAGCCATATCTCTTATATGTTAAACTTACAATCGAATTACTATCGATTGTTTTGCATTTTTCTATTATTACGTTAAATTTACAGTTCATAGAAACTATGACCCTATGACTATTATGTAATTGTTATTTTAACCTGATTAATTATTAAACAAATTTATTTACATTTCTTATTATTATATCTTGCTTACCATGCTAACTGTAATATAAAGTTTACTGACACTGAATTGCATAATTGTTATTTTAACCTATTTGTGTGAATAATTAAGTATTGCTTAATTTATTGAATTTCACCGTTTTACTTATTATCTATAGTTCTTTTCTTAACTTATTTCTTACGTACTAACATCTCTTATAAAAATTCGTTAAGGCCTAATACAACAGTTCCCGAAATTACAAAAAAATATGTCCTCATATTTTACACCTGTGCCCCGTATATGGAAAAGTTTAAATTGAATAGCCGCATTTGTGTCTGTTGGGCACGCTGTTTAATTATTGATGACTACTGACTACTGACTATGGAATTATGTAGTTGTGTTGTCTGAAATATGTTGACGTGGAATATGCTTGTTCTTTGTCTATTGTTTTTGTATTTGCTGATGTGTTTTTGATGGTTTAGTAGCTGTTTTGACTTCCCTCAAGTCACTCCACAACACCGTCACAGTGTGTCTTTGATTTTTTATTGAACCTACTTCTTTTATCATGCCGGAAGTCAATGAAACTGTCACAAGCATAGAGTATGTGTTTTGTGGTATGTTGTATTTTATTGTTTTTCTTCTTCTTTTTTTTTTCTTTTTTTTTTTTATTCTGTATATTTTATTAGCTGGCCTTATT
This sequence comes from Aphis glycines, assembly GCA_009761285.1. NCBI lineage: Eukaryota > Metazoa > Arthropoda > Insecta > Hemiptera > Aphididae > Aphis > Aphis glycines. The sequence continues at coordinate 117,179 of VYZN01000468.1, read as the reverse complement.
CCGATGCGGATTACGGTAGATTGGCCGGTCGGTGTTGAGCCACCGCCATATCACGTGGTCGTGGCTGCCCTGGAGGCGGAAGAGGAAGAGGAGTAAACCAGAATTAAAAATATTTTTTTTTTATTTTTTTTTCTTTTAAATAAAATTTTCATTTCCTTTTAAAATGACTTGTTTTTGTAATTTAGTAATATATTCTTTGGTAAACTATGGGTCTGGGGTCTTCTGTTGTTTTGAGTATGAATCTCGATCGGTTCCATACATGTGTAAATAAATCTTTCTATAGATCTTAATTCAATAATAAAATTTCCACATTAGGTGCGTCAGCTCGAGTTGCCGTCTTTTTATTCCGGCGAACATGCCGGTGCTGATTGTTGGCTATGTTATTGTTGGTGAAAATATCATACAAGTGTAAATTATGATTTTTTTTTTTTTTTAAATATTGTTGAAAGGGATAATTACAAGTTGTACTTACATTATATTATTATATTATACAAGTGTAAATCATTTTTCTATAAAAAAAAAAATATTGTGTCGAAAAGGGGGAATTACAAGTTTTACTTATATTATGGTTTTAAAATTTAAACAAGGTTTGATACTTTTACACCTCTATCAGTATCATTGGTATTACAATTTTAGCTTTACTTATTACAGAACTATGATACAAGGTACGTTGTTGGATTTATACAAAAAATATATATATATACTGTGTCGTTGTTTTTTTTTTTATTTAGGTAGAGAATTATGGACTTGCGTATCTGTGCTGTTCGTCTTTGTTTCGCAGATCACTTCTCGTTTACTTATATATGGATGTCCTGTGGAACGTCTTCACATGCAGCGAAAATTAATTCATTAAGTTATTTTTAGTTTATTTTAAGTATTAGATTTATTGTTTTGGAGGTATAGGTGGGGGTAATGTATGTGCTGTCCTTTTATCTCCTTATCAGTTTTAGTATTTTCCATTAATTCATTTTTTTTTTCGGTAAGGTATGTTTTAAAGATATTTTTTAAACTTTCGAGTTTGTTACTAGTGCAACGTGCTCTGATACTTATATATAAATTATTATATACCATAGATAATGATAACCTAACATTGGGGGTGTAATAAACATTTCTATAAATACGATGAGGCTACAATTAATGTAAGCAGATGGTTTACATTTCCTTTATAACTAATATTAGTCAACAACGGCAGAGCGACATAAGAACGCTGGCACTATAATTACATCAAAAGCATCATCGCCCGTGTGCCCCTATCCGCTAGAAAATAATAATATATGATTACTATCCGGAGGTATATTATGGATGCGTGATTACCACCCGATAGAATACACTAGGTGCGTAATCACCCACCCGGTAGAATATTATAGTCATATAATTGACGCACGGTATCGCGCGGATGACGCAAGGCGTGGGTAGAAGCGGATGCAGGTGCAGATGACCAACAGGGACCTGAGGGTACCGCGGGAGTCCCTGGATGATATATAAGGGGACCCAGATTAGGCACATTTCAGACGTGATCCACCAGAGTTAGAGAGAGCACCTTCACGTCACCCAGTTCAATAATTTTATTATTTGGACTTAGAATATTTTTCAGAGTTTAATTTATTAAATCATTTGGACTTAGAATATTTTTCAAATAAAAACACTTAGAAATATTTCGATCGTTTATATTTTTTACAACTACATCCATTCCATTCTACATCTTTCAACTGCTTGAACGTGGCACGTTACACTAGTTGCAGTTGTGTAGTTATTTAATTGTGATGTAATCTGGTTTAGATCTTTGTGATCTGATACAAATACGTCCCTTAGTTTGTCAGCTTGTTGTTTTAATTTGTCTTCGTTTGTATAAAAATTTTTTATTTGTTTTTCAGTTGCTATATCACAGCAAAAATTATAAAAATCTCCTATGAATTGTATGCCTCTTTTCTTGTTTTTTTTTTTACTATCTCCTACTATTTCTGCTAATTTCTCCAGATTCTTATTTCGTTAATATTTATGTTAAGGGTTTTTAATAAGATTATGGATTGTTGTACAATGTAGCAGTAGCTATTTTTCTTATTTTCGCAGTAATTTTCTACTTCTAATAAATACTCTACGTTATTTTCCTCTTCTATTATTGTTTTTTGTGTATATATAAGAGGTATACTTTTTTCATATACTATTACTTCTGGTACTTCATTGAAGAAAGCTCCTGAGGATATTGTTATGCTTATTTTTTCCTCTGCGATGGCGCTTGCTATTATCAATATCATGAACTGAAACATATTTCTAAAACAAACTATGTAATTATATCATTTGGTTATTATTAGTTTTTTATAGTTTTACTTTTTAATATATATTAACATGTTTTTTTTCTGTCTGTGAAAGGTTTTATTCTTTGTACGTGTATGACGTCCGTGGTTTATTTTCCATTTAATATTAGTTCTATCTCATAATTTACGTCAGATATCCTATTAATTATTTTAAATGGTCCTCTATACCTATATGCTAATTTTTTTGATTTGTTTGCTTTCTGAAATTGAAATTTTATTAATACTTTCTGACCGGGTAGGTAGCTAACAGTTTTATGCGTTTTATCATAATTTAATTTTTGTGTTTGTTGTTCTTTTCGTATTATATTTGGTATTTCTTTCCTAATAACTTGCAATGTTTCTAATGATTTTGCTAGATTAAAATTGTCAATGTTGGGTATAATTTTATTATCTAATGGTTGGTTGGCCTCAATGCCATGCAACAGAAAGAAAGGGCTTACTTTTAGCCTTGAGCTCGGGCATGTATTGTATGCCAAAACCACTAATTTATAATACAATACCCAGTCTTTTTGATTTTTATTAACATAGTGAGTTAAACTATTGCATATTATTTTGTTCATTAGTTCTGTCATTCCGTTCGTCTGTGGGTGATATGCACTAGAAAATATTTGAACAATACCTAAACTTTTACATGTTTCCTCTACTTCTTTATTTTTAAAATGTGTGTCTCTGTCGCTACAAAAATATTTTGGGACCCCGTATGATGTTATTAAATCCATAAGAAAATTTATTGTTTCTGCTCCCGTTGCATTTGCTACTGCTTTTGCAAAAGCCATTTTCGTTGCATTGCATGTTGCCACAATTAAGTATTTCTTTCCGTGGGATGGTGGTAGTGGTCCTAAATAATCGAACGTTAATCTTTGTAACGGTTTTCCTGAATCTATAGGTACTGGTTGTAGCAATCCTGATGTTTTACCGACCGGTGGTTTTAATAGTTGACAAGAAATACAAGACTAAATAAAATCTGTGGTGTCTTCTATCATTGTATTCCAATGATATTTTTGTTTTAATTTTGCAATTGTCTTGGTTATTCCGAAATGCCCACTAAAAATTGATTCATGATATGATTTTGGTACAATGTTGACTAATTTTCTTGGAATTACTAGTAGGTTTAGCCGTATATTTTTATTCCATTGTTTGTAATATAGTATATTATTTTTTTCACAGTATCTTAGTGATATTCTTTTAAATTTTTCTTCTCCTTCCCCTTTTATTGTTTTTTACATATTTGAGCAAAATTCATCTTCTGCTTGTGCTAGTTCAATATCCTCGCTACTGATTTCTACTTTTGTATTTAGTTTTTCTATCTCTGTTAAATTTATAGGAAACCTGGAGAGGCTGTTTGCTGCTAAATTTGCTGATCCTGTTTTATGTTGAATTGTGAAGTCATATTCGATTAATTTAAAAATGCTTTTCGTTATTCTTGATGAAGGATTTTTTATTGTTTTGAAATATTGTAAACTAGAATGATCACTGTATACAATGAACTCTCTTCCTAATAGGTATTCCCAAAAATAGTTAATTACAAAAACAACTGCTGCCATTTCTAGCTCTGTAGTGGAAAAATGTTTCCCCCCCCCCTTTTAATTTTCTAGAAGTGTAAGCTATGGGGTGTTTTTTCCCTTGTTCGTCCTCTTGTTCCAGTATTCCTCCTAGTCCTTCTAATGATGCGTCAGTTGTTATATAAATTGGTCTTCCTTCTTTAAAATGTGCCAATACCGGGGCTGATATTATTGCATGTTTTAGTACCTCAAAGGCGTCTTTTTGTTCTTTTTCCCATTTGAACCCAATATCTTTTTATGTTATGTCTATTAGAGGATTTGCTATTTTTGAAAAATTGTTGATATATTTTCGATAGTATGAACATAATCCAATAAATGTCCTAACATCCCTGATTTTAGTTGGTTTGGGAAATTTTTTTACTGCTTCAATGTTTCTTTCTAATGGTTTTAATCCGTGTTTAGAAATTTTTAAGCCCTAATAACTCAATTTCAGATTGAAAAAAAAAACATTTATTCGTTTTAAGTTTTAGTCCTGTCTCGTCTAACCTGATGAACATTTTCTCTAAATTATATAATGCTTTTTCGAATTCGTCTGCGAAACAACAAATATCGTCCAGATAAGCTGCTATTGATCTGTATAGGTATTCGCTAAAAATTTGATTAATTGTTCTTTGAAAAATTGGTGCTGAATTTTTCCAACCCTGTGGTATTCGTTTAAATTGAAATAATCCAAAATCCGTTGTAAATGCTAATTTTTCTCTATCTTCTTGTCTTACTGGGATCTGAAAATAACCTTGTACCATGTCAACTGTTGAAAAATATTTTGCCCCTTCTAGAGCTCTAAATATTTCTTGTGATCGTGGAATAGGGTGCCTGTCCCTTAGAGTTTCCTAAAATCTACTAGGAACCGGTATTCCCCTTTTTGTTTTTTTGGTATGAGAAAAACGGGTGCTGTGTAGCTACTTTTGCTTGGTTCAATAATATCTGCATTAATCATTTCATTTATTATTTTTTTTAACTTTTCTCTTTGCTTTGGAGATACTCTGTATGGTGCTTGAAAAACCGGATCTTTTGAGGTTAATTTAACTTCACATTCCTCTACTCTGGCACAGTTTAGATCCAGTTGTTCCGAAGTAAATAAATGTTGGAATTTCCTTATTAGAACCTTTGCTTTTTCGGCCTGTTCATTTGTTAGGTCTTCAGAAATTTTAATAATTGTACCTCGGTTATCACATACATCGTTATTTGTTTTATTAATTGTGAGTCAATTGTCTTTCTTGGTATAATATTCTGTTGTTCCTATTACGGTACCTTTGTATATAAATTTGAAAAATTGTATAGTTGAATTTCTGTGGTCTTTTCCCCTAATTTATTCATTTCCAGTTTTAGGTAGTGTTTCTGACTTAAACGATCCACCGGGTGAATGACTGACTGTTCATCAAGTGCACCTATATTTGTTTCAGTTTTTATGTTTGTTAATATTTTGGGTGGCATTAAGGTGTCTTTTGTTACTATTATTTTTTGTATAATATGTTCATTTGTCATTTTATCTACTTCCTCTGTTTTATACAGTATCGTAGGTGGTCCATTGTGTTCGGCCCAAATCTTGTCCATTTTTATATTATTTATATTATCCCCTGTATAAAATCTTATTTCTTTTTTTTGAAATGTATAACTAGACCGTATTTTAGACAAAAATTATTTCCTAATAACAACCTGCTTGTTAAGCCTTTAAGTACGTATGCCTTTATTTCATATTCAGTACCTTGAATATTTATTTTTAATAATATCGATCCCATGTTTTCGAACTCAGAATCGTTTGCACTAGTGATAATTGTTTGCTTCTCTAGAACAGTTTCTTCTTTGTTTTTTATTAAGGAATATTCTATACATGAAATGTTTGAATTTGTGTCTAGTATTGCATGTTCTATTTTATTTTCAAATTGCGCTTTTATTGATAAAACTCTATTTTTTCTAATTGTTTCTTCTTGTTTATTTGACTCATATTTTATAGTTTTATTTTCGTACCATTTTTTTACGAAGTGTAGATATGTATTATTTTCTTTATTAATTGTTTTTTTTTCTTCCCGAGTTAATTTTCCGACATTTTCATCCAACCCGGTCGTTTTTAGTTTTTTGTATTTGTACACTTATCTGCATAATGACCTTTTTCGTCACATCTATAACATATAATTCTTTTAGCTTCTTTACTATAGCGATGTCCCCTGTATCGTTCTGGTGTTTTTTCTCGACTATGTTCTCTGCTGTATTGACGCCTGTTGCTGTAATTGTACTCTATTATTGTCTCGATCTCTGAAATGTGATCTGTTTCAGTAACCTCTACCGTTGTTTGTATTTATGTTAGGTTCTCTATCACGTGAATTATCTCTGTGTTCATAATTTTTTTGAACGTATTTATAACTTGGTTTCCTTTCATAATCTTGATTTGTATTAGTCTCGTTTTGTATGTTATTATAGTAGTGTCTCTCTCTAGAAAGTGATCTGTCTCTACCATATTGTCTATTTCTGCTGGATTCTCTACTTCTGTAGTTAAATCTTTCTGGGTATGGACTCTTATCTCTGTATTCACGTCGTTGTCCCCGATAGTTTGTTTCTGTTCTATAACTTCTTCCCCTGTCTTCATTATAGTTATAATTGTTATTATTATGTCGATTATTTATTTCTTCATCGTCGAAGTTTACCGATTTATTTTTCCTTCCTGTAATGTTGATTTGTTGAATATTTTCCCTTAGCTGGTTTATCTCTCTCTTGTATTCTCTATCTCTCTCTATTAACTGTCTTTTTAGTTCATCAATTTCTTTTCCCTTTTCTCTTGTTTTTTTGATTTAGTTGAGTTACATGTTCATTAAGAATTTCAGTATAACCACTTAATTCTGTTCCTCGATTATTGATTCGAAATTGCATCAATTCAAATTTTTTTAGATTTTTTTTTAATGCTTTTAAATTACTATTGTCATGTAATGAAATTGCATGTAAGACTGTTTCTTTTAATCCTTTTAAAATATATGTGCAAATTTCGTCTTCATTCATATTTTTATTTAATTGTCTACATATATTCTCTATTTCAGTTACAAAACTCATTATAGACTCTATATCTCCTTGTCGTCTAGTTTCTAATCTAGCTTTTAAAATTGTATCGTACCCAATTGGTTGAAATTCGTCGAGAAACTCCTGTTTCAAATTATTCCATGTCCAATTATTATGCTTGTCCTCCAAATTCTTCAAAAATGTACTAGCTGTACCTTTTACGAAGGCTGATAAAAATTTTACTTTATCCTCATCCTTCCAACCATTTAAGATGGTTTGTAATCGCATCTTCCTTCTTCCCCGCACTCCACTCCGTCCTTTAATAAAATATGTTTAATTGTTTAATTATTATAATATTATTGCTATCTGTATATTTATTCTGTTTGTTTCTTATTATATTATTTGATTATTGGTCGGCCTTTTACCACATATGTTGTATTATCATATTTCTTTCATATCTTGTTTCGTATTACTGATGTCATTTGTTTATTATTATTATTGTTTTTACTCTGGGGCCAACGCTCTTTTTTTTGTCGACTACTTTTCCGCTATTGCAGCGTTTGTTTTCGCCTCATCTTTTTTTTGTTTGTTTGATTACTTTTTTGTAAGTCGCATTGAGCGCAATCATTGAATTATTATTATTATTATTACGTGTTTGACGAATCAAACGGATTCTAAGATCACACTTAGACCTCATCATTGTGAGAGTATAATAAAAATCTTATACCACGACATATTTCGTAAGTCATTTATTATTATTATCACTTTATTCATCTGGGCATCATATCCAGGCAGCGTCGCCCGACTACTTTGTGTCGCTGGTCCACCATCGTGTCATCATCGGTATTGTCATCGCGTAAGTCCGCCAGCAACTACTCTGTTGTGTGAGAGGCCGCCCAGGTCGTCGAGTGCGTTCAGCCCGGATCTTCAGCGGACCATCACCTACAGACGTCAAATAATTATTAAGTTTAATGTTAAGTTGTATCCCTAAGTTGTAATCTCTGTAATCATTGCACCAGACCGGATCGATCACAGAGACCCCCCCTATAATTAGACTACATCATCCTAATTCCCATAGTTAGTAATCACTCCATTCCCGTTCCTTTGTGTCGTCGCGCACATAGAGTTGCCTATCCGTGCGATTCGAGGCATAGGTCAAGGTTAGGTATTACATTATTATTGCAGTCGTTAATACTATTATTGGTCGCGAACATACATGAAAATCCTAAAAAAATCGTTATTTAAGCAAAAATGCATTTTTCTATAGAAAACCTAATGGTGATTATTGTAATAGAGATTGGTTACTTTATTCACCGATTAAAAAAATGGTATATTGTTATTAATGTATTCTTTTTTCTAATAAAAACGTAATCATTAGCACAACATATAGCTGTACACGGGAATCGAGGTAAAGGACATGCGTCTTATCTATTTAAAACTATTTGCTATGAATTTATTGCACTTATCGCAAAAAAAAACTCGTACAATGATTATAGATCAAATAAAAAAAATCCGGTTATTTTTCAATAAGCGTTGATTCTACTCCTGATATAACCCATATGGATCAACTAACTATTATTTTAAGATATGTAAACAACAATGGTCCAGTAGAACGTTTTATTACTTCTTTTCATATAACTAGCAATAGGTACTGGTGTATATCTTGCTTCGTGTTTACTCGACTTTTTAAAAGATAATGATATTAAGATAGATAACTGTCGTGAGCAGAGCTATAACAACGCCAGCAACATGAGCGGGACTTATTCAGGTGTAAAAGCAGAAATAAAAAAGTGCAATTCATTTATTGATTACATACCATATATTGCACACTCGCTAAATCTCGTTGGACAATCTGCTGTAGATTGTTGCATTGAAGCAGTTTCATTTTTCAGTTATATATAAGAACTTTACAATTTTTTCTTCGTATCTACCCATCGCTGGGATATTTTTAAAAAAAAAATAGCACAAAACTGTCCAGTTCCAAAATCCAAATCAAATACTAGATGGAGTGGAAATGCTCGGGCTGTAAAAACATTATATTTAAGCTACAAAAATATTAATGAAGCGTTAAGAAAATTCAAAATGATCCATTTCAACCACAATCAAAACGTCACCAAGCAGGAAGTTTAAGTAAAGTTCTCGGTTATTTAGAAAAGGGCATTATGTGTGAATTGTGGCATAATATCCTTAATAATAACCTTTTAATAATTGCAGTAAAAGTGTTCAAAATAGCGAAATTGATTTATATATTACAATTAATTTAATTGAAAGTCTTAAAATTGTCCTTCAAAATATTAGGTGCCAATATGATGATTATGAAAGAAATGGCATGAAAAGAGCTAAAAATTAAGACTACAATTTTACTAGACGCCGAAAAAAAATTAAAATAAATGAAAATAGTTCTCATCAACTAAGTGCAAGAGTCATTTAAAATAAACACTTTTTATTTAATAATTGATCGGCTTTATAGTGCTCTAGAACATAGATTTAACGCTTATACTTATGTTACAAATAATTTTAAGTTATTATCTAAAATTTCAATGGTCATGGAAATCGAAGAAATACAAGAAGGAACGAACAATTTTTTCAATAGGTATCCAAAAGATTTCCTAGAAGATTTTACAAATGTGTTTAAACAGCTTTTAAGTTTTTCATCAACGTCTTTATTATTAATTACTACGAACGAAAATAAGAATAAGAATATTTTGCTTAATATGTATAAGATGATAGTTTATTTAAATGTGACTGAGAATTTTCCAAATATTGAAAGGTTATTACGCTTATATTTTTCTTTTATGTGTACCAACTGTACTAGTGAAAGATCTTTTTCCTGATTAAAATTATTAAAAACCCTATTACGATCTTCACTATCACAAAACAATCTGTAGAATTTTGGAATTTTGAGCATCGAGAGTGAATTTGTAAAATCTCTAGACTTGGATGATGTCATTCGAACTTTTTCAAATGAAAAAGCCAGAAAAAAGAATTATGTATAGATGAAGAGGAGAGACAAGTGAACAGTTGCAACGACGACCGTGACTTATTTTATAATAAATAAACATATATTTTTGTATACAACTATAATTTAAAAATGTATTTGACACGATTATTATTTATATTCATAAATAAAATTTTTTTAATTTGTAGTTTACACCTTGTTTTACTCCTTTTGACTAATGAGGCCCGTCTGATTTATTTGCTTATGGCCCGTGAAATACTTAATCCAGCACTGGTTCTGGATCGACCGCAGCCTTTAAATACCTTTTAATTCATTGCTAGTTACTATGGTGAGTGACCATCGACAAAACTTAATAGCACCTTCAGTTAATTTCTCTTGATCTACTAGCCAATTGGTAGGTATAACACTATAGTCGCTGGACTCGGGAAAAGCTGCCACAACCCATTTTTTTCTGAATGACGATTGCAATGTATAATAGGGGAGAGTCACCTAGTTTGAACCATTTATGAAATTTTGTAGTTTTTCTACTAATTTTTCTGATAGATTTTCATGAAACTGTATTATAAAGATACCTAGACATCTGAGCTACAATTTCATGGAAAATTTTTTTAAAATTTGTAATTTTAATTGTGAAATTTTTTAACTTAAGTAAAACTCATCAAGTGATCCAATATAGGCAACTGGTATCTTAAAATGGACCATCTGTACCTTTATTTGGACCTTTTATAAAAATAATCAAAATAATAACTTAATACCTAGGTAAAACTTTATTCAAATTTATTAAAATGTTTTATATAAAAACCAAGGCCATACAAATAGATACAAATGGCGAACTAAAGGATGCATATGATAAACCATCAATTTTACACATGGGATGGGTTGGTGAGACGTACGTGAAATATTATGTAGGTACTATACTACACATGATAAATTATAAATAAAAATAAATATAAAATAAATTATAATTTAATTTAACAAAACTATGACTTTTATTTATATAGTTACATTATTATAGCTGATTAATGATTATTATATTATAATATACATATAACGAGGAACCATAATCATTTTAAGATAAGCGGAATGTGGACCTGCACCAGCAGGCTCGTGGACGCATACACACTGATCCACGGAAAACCCCATGCTCTTATACTCTATTCCACCTAAGAATGAACCACTTTCGCGTATGCAGACTGAGCCGCCGATCGTTGTCGGACCCCTCGGGTGGTGGCTAGGCGTTCTCTGATTTCGTTGTCGACCGCCGTGTATACAGAGAATCATAAAAACATCGCCGTTTTTCATGTTTAATAATTACACAGCACGTATTTTGAATTAACATCATTAGATAATCAAGCTGTAATAGGTATATACAATCACGTAAACATCAAATATTATAAATTAAGTTTATCTTATAGCTAAAATAATAAACTAAATATAATATAATACAAATAATTACAAATAAAAAAAATAAAAATTGTACTACGTACACGTCAGTATAACACAAATAATTAAAATTAAAAAACTAAAAATTGTAAATGTCAATATAATATAATACAAATAAAAAAAAATTAAAAATTGTACTATGTACACGCCAGTATGATACAAAAAAATTAGTCAGATTCGATGTCGGAGGATTCGTCTGATGATGTATCTCCAATTGTCAAAGTTACCGATTCCAACTCTGCAGACAAAACATTATTTACGACGAAGTCAATTTCCCAAAATTTGTCCTCCTCTTTCTTCGTGTGACTTATATAATTCTTCCACATGTCTGCATCCACACGTTCGATGCCCTCAATTAATACATTTTTGACATCCTGTAATTTATGTTGTATTATTCATCCGTACGTACCTTTTTACAGATGACCAAACCATTTCTATGGGATTCAGCTCGCAATGATATGGAGCTAGTCGAAGTACATCACTGTTATGTTTTTTAGCCAATTCGTCAATTACGTATTTCTGATGCCGTGGTTTGATTCTTTTCACAATGTTCAGAAGTTGTGGTATACACATAGGTTTGTCTATGACCTCGCCTTTATCCTCCAACCATTTTATGATATCGGCCTTTCTGGTTTGCGACGACGGTGCTTTATCCAGCTTCATAGAAAGATATGATGCATTGTCCATGATTATCACGCAGTTCTCTTTTAAACGTGGCAATAGGTACACCCTCCGTAAAATGTCTCCTCATTCATTTCGTCGTGATAATCTGTAGTGTTTTTTTTTGGACTCGAAACATAGCAATGCGCCGGAAACAAAGCCGTCTTCTGAATTATGTGTAGTACAATCAGGCGTTTACCTTTTCCTGATGGATTTACGGCACCAGTTGAAAGGCCTTCTAAAAATGTGTCTCGGGGGGATGTTATTGTTGTATCGACCCATGTCTTACTATTCGCCAGCATTTACCCAGGTCTCGTCCAGGTAATACAAATGTCGACCCTCGTCTCGGTATTTACGCAGTTGTTCAAGAAACCGTCTACGCCACAATACAATTTCGGTTTTTTCTGTCAGTGCACTATTTCGACTACGTTTGCTGTATTTGAAATCCATTTATTTCAAAAGCCTATAAAGATTTGTCCTTGAAATTTTCGGTAAGGAGTCGTCATTCGAAACTGCATGGTGTATTTTGTCGACCGTAGGAATTTCACGTTTAAACCAAAAACTATGTACATGCCTACGAACCGCATCTCTATGAAAATCATTAAATGTTTTAAGAAATGTTTTCTTAACACGTTTTTTAGAAGGAGATATTACCCTTTTAGTATTGTTGTACTCGATATGGTTGTTGAAATTGTTGTTGCTCCAATGGCCAATTCTTCAAAAAGTTCTAGCCGGATTGTTCTTAAAGACTTTGTTGGATCCACATTGATTTTTGCCTTGTACGCATTAATAATAATTTGTCTCTTGCCAGAATCTACTCGCTGAAATTGTAATAACATTTATTATTACAAAACCAGCATATTAAATAAAACAATTAGGTTTAGATTTTAGATTTTTTTCAAATATTATAAAATACGTATATATATACATTAGGGTGGTCCTTACATATAGGAGAAGAAAAAAAAGTTAATTTTTTTTTATGCAGGACCCTCCCATTTTTTTAAGTGTTATGAGAAAATAATTTTTGGTGAATTTGGTTAGTGTGACTTATCTCCTTCCCGTGCCGCAAAAGGGATGAAAAATGATCAAAGAGGGTAGTTTTATGGTTTTTCCGATTTAACTCAAAAACTATTGATCCTTTCGTAAAAATGTATAGAATATTTATTATACCTTTAATTACTGTCTATAAAAAAGTATACATTAAAATTTCTTGTAAATCTATTATTTTCACACGAAAATATCAAAATATAATTTATTTAATTTATTAGATAAATTTGATTTTATCACGGTTATTTTATTATAATTTTTAATTATACAATTAAATGTCTTAAATAAATGTATGTAACATTTTTTTTTAAAAAAGGTTATTTGTAAGTTTATATTGGTTTGACGTGTTCAATGTTGTATTTGGATTTATGTAATTGTAATCTAAAACAAAACAAACAATTACCGCTGTCACGATCTATTGTATTTGATATCGCCTTTCTACAGTAACCATATAGATATTTTTATCTCTAAATATTTAATAATTATATAATAATGTGAAATTATCAGTGAATCAGAATGTTATCGAATGATTATTCATTAGCGTTTAATATGAATCGTTTACAATCGGCAATCGAGTATGCTGTAAATAATTGTTATCTTAGTTTTATTTAATGTTATGTGTAGACCATCAATATTCAATTTTAGTATGTTAGTTGTCAACAAACTTTTGGTGAACGATATTGTATTAGATAACATAAAATGCGGCGACAAAATATTTATCTGATCGGTTCAACAAAAAATCAAATTCTAGGTACCAAATTACCTTCATTGAGAGACTGCTTTCAAGTATTATTTTATAATATGAGATTCGTAAATATGACTCTATCCGAAAGCTCCAATTTGGTAATCGATGAATGTCTAATTTTTTGGAAAAAGGCTCGTATCCCAACAAAGGATAAGGCTGATTGTGTGAAGAAGTTAAAAAAAAATTACGAATTATGGCGCAATCTTGAAAAGAGTAAGAAACGCAAAAGTGAAAGTTACAATTCAAAAGTTGAAGAATTTGAAGAAGGTTTAGACAAACTATTCGACATTGCTTATTCTAATGCTTTAGAATTAATGAAAATTGAGGTGGACAAAGCATTTTTAATTTCTCAGCGAAATCCCCGTCGTCCAGGTTGCATGGTAGGAGTAGATATGAATCAAACAAATAAAGAGAAAAGAAAAAATGTAAGAATAGAATCGGAAATTACAAACAAAAAAAAATACAATTCTCAAATTTCAGAATATGTCACAGGTAATTATTAATTAAAAATCCTAAATAATAACTTGTACAATGATTTAAATATAAATATTTTAGTTGAGATACCCACATATTCAAGTTCAGATGAGTCTGAAAATGTTAGCGAGGAGAGTGATGTTCACTCAGATAACTGTTGTCCTGGCCCATCTGGATCCAAAAGGGCCAAAAAATCATTAATGACACCACGGCTTTGTGCAGCATTAGATAAGTGCAAGGTAAGTAGTTATTGATATAAATTAATTTTATATATTTATGGTTTTGGTTATGTCACGTTAAAAAAAATATTATTATGCAACAAATTAACAAATATAATATAAGATTATTTTTTTTTTTAATTAAAAAATTAATTTAAATAAACTATTTCATTATTTCGATTCAATATTATTAAGATTAGGTCAGGTTAGGTTAGTCATAAAAATGTATTTGGTGCATATGTGTTAAACATACAAATTCAATATTAGCTTATAACAATTTTTCTAGATACATGTAATAATTACATAATGAATTTATATTTTCAAGGTTAGTGATCGGGATGCTGTACATTTATTGTCAGCATTCATTGAAAGTGTTTCTTTGGACCCGGCCCTTTATGTAATCAACCGAACGTCTATAAAAAATGCTCGACAAAGTGTTAGAGTAGAAAACGCTGAAAATGTTCGGTCAGATTTTTTAAATTTGAATGTAGATTTTGTCATGGTTCACTGGGATGGAAAAATACTTTCTGACTTCGGAGGACACGGAAAAGTCGATCGTTTGCCTATAATTGTAACAGGTCCTAATTTTGAGCAACTTCTTGGTGTTCCCCAAATTCCATCTGGTACAGGATTAGAAATGTCATCTGCTATATTCGATACTCTTGAAAAATGGTCATTACTCAATAAAGTTCAGGGATTTGTATTTGACACCACGTCTTCAAATACAGGCAGACTTAATGGAGCGTGTGCTCTGCTAGAACAACGACTGGAAAGAGATGTTCTTCACTTAGCATGTCGTCATCATATTTTTGAGTTGATTTTTCAAACGGCTATAGTTGAATCAAAATTACACGTATCATCCGGACCCGATATTGCAATCTTTAAGCGTTTTAAGAATGCATGGAATGGAATAAACACCAAAAATATTTTTGTATGGAGCTCAAATGAAAACTTAAAAAATATTTTGTCACCAGTGCGTCAAGAAATTTTGTCTTTTTGTTTCAAAATGCTAACAGAAAAACAACCAAGAGATGACTATGAAGAATTTTTGAAACTTGTCATTATAACACTTGGTGAAATACCACCAGGTGGAATAATTATTCGTAAGCCTGGTGCGTGTCATCAAGCAAGGTGGATGGCTAAAGCAATTTATTGTTTGAAGATCTTTATACTAAGATTAGAATTTAATTTGACAAAAACTGAAGAAAATGCAATCTGCCGAGTCTCTGCGTTCATTATAAAAATTTATATCAAGTCATGGTTTACGGCAACGAATGTAAGTGAGGCCCCTTTGAACGATATTGATTTAATACGTAGATTATTTGCATATTTGATTGATGATGATCATATAGCTACATCATGCTTAACAAAGTTTCTAAACCATTTATGGTACCTCAGTAACGAGTGTATGGCATTTTCTATTTTTGATGAACGAATATCCACTGAAAACAGAAGAATGCTTGCAGTAAAACTCAGAGGGTATGAAAACATGAATCAACTATGTGAAGAACTAGTGGAAGAAGAAAATGTTCAATATAAATTGGTTTTAAAAATAGAAAATGTTAGGGACTTTTTAACAAAAAAAATTCCCGGAATATTTATTAAATTACCAGTCAACAAAATTATTTAAAAGACTTGGAATAAACACATCGTTTTTGGAAACTGATCCAACTGAATGGAAGAACAATATCTAAGTTGACTTTAATTTTTTATTGATACAGTATTGTATTAGAAATGGTTTCTTTTTTGTATATATTTCTGTTGCTATATTAATTGTAATTGAAAGATCAGATTTGGAGTTTTTTAAATCATTCATTAAAAGGTATGAAAATAATTATATATATAAGTACTAACCTTGCTGCGTTGTCTGAAAACATGTACTGTAGATCCAGACGAAATTGTGTATGATCACTCCACACACAAATGCTAGATTGAGAGAAAGAAAAAAAAAATCCGTTTCGTGTATATTGCATACACACAATTGCAGAAATCCCCCCCAAAAAAAAATTCGTGTGTACTTATTACACACATGCACACACTCTCGGTCTCTCAAAAAATCGTGTACCCATAACACACACAACTGAAAAATTCGCGTGTACTTAATACTCAACACACACACTGATCTCTCGAAAAATCGTGTATAATCAAAATACACACACACACACACACAAATGAAAGCCGTAGATTAACGAGCTACGAGTTGGGCGCCACTTTGTCGTATACGCCGATTGCTCGAACGTATACCAAAAATAAAGTAAAACCAAAATTACGTAAAAGAAGAACTTTATTCACATATGACATCTAGTGGTAATCAAGTCACACGATTACCACTACTGACCCTTTTGCTGTCTTAGCCATATCTCTTATATGTTAAACTTACAATTGAATTACTATCGATTGTTTTGCATTTTTCTATTATCACGTTAAATTTACAGTTCATAGACACTATGACACTATGACTATTATGTAATTGTTATTTTAACCTGATTAATTATTAAACAAATTTATTTACATTTCTTATTATTTTATCTTGCTTACTATGCTAACTGTAATATAAAGTTTACAGACACTGCATTGCACAATTGTTATTTTAACCTATTTGTGTGAATAATTAAGTATTGCTTAATTTATTGAATTTAACCGTTTTACTTATTATCCATAGTTCTTTTCTTAACTTATTTCCTACGTACTAACATCTCTTATAAAAAATTCATTAAGGCCTAATACAA
This sequence comes from Aphis glycines, assembly GCA_009761285.1. Taxonomy (NCBI): domain Eukaryota; kingdom Metazoa; phylum Arthropoda; class Insecta; order Hemiptera; family Aphididae; genus Aphis; species Aphis glycines. Next base: position 100,039 of record VYZN01000468.1, on the reverse strand, counting down.
CAGATATAAATACAAACAATTTTATGAATTTTGAACTACAAAATAATTTGCAAATATTCATGATTTTGACGAATTTTTGTCAAAATTTGAACTTCAAATGCTAATAAAAAAAAATTGTGCCTATGTATTCTTATAATTTTTTAATCACTAAAAGAATAAGAATAACATATGAGGAACTTTGTATAAAATGTATAAGTATTTTGATAGGGCCAAAATTTTATCGACACTTCAAAAAAAATTTTTCAGAAAAATTGAAAATTTCAGTTGTCTATAAATACCTCAAAAAAACTCAAAATATTTTGAAAATTAAATCATATGAAAAAAATGCCAATCTAAATAACTGGTAAAACTTTCAAGTATCTACGACTTATACTTTTTGAATAATAACAAATATCAAAAATCGTTTGAGGCTAAACCGTTATTTAACGCGGTTTTGTAAAAATTTAAATTTCAAACACTCATAAAAATGTTTTGTCTGAATCCGTTAGAGTTTGTTTTACAGATATTTGAAGAAAAATTTATGGAGAACCTTGTACCAAATTTTTAAAACTTAGTTATAAAAAAATTTTATGATTTTTCAACTTCAAAATTACTTGCAAATATTCGCGTTTTCGACAGATTTCGTAAAAATTTGAACTATAAACGCTTATAAAAAAAAATTGTGACTAACGATTTTTAATTTTTTTTAGCTACCATAAAAACAACTTATAAGGAACCTTATATTAAATTTTCAAAACTTTTTGGTCATCCAACATTTTTTTACCGACACTTTAAAAAAAATTTCTCAAAAAAATCGAAAATTTCAGTGGTCTATAAACAACTCAAAAAAAGTCAAAATTGTTTGAAAATTTTACTATATACAGATACCACTGACATTAACATTTAATGAAAATTTCAAGTATTTACAGTGATTAGTTTTTGAATTACAACCATATGAAAAAATCGATTCGGTCGAAAACTGGTTTTGCATAAAAATTCCCGTTTTTCCGTCATTTTTTTTTTGTTTTTCTCGATTTTTTTGAAAACTGTAGGAAAATTTTTTTACTTCTATAATGCACCAAGGATATTTACTTTTCCATCGGAAACCACCCCCAAAGTTTGAAATTGAAGCATTATTTCGACTAGTTATGCTGTACACAGACACAAAAACAAAAAATAAAAACATTATTGTAAAATCAATACATTCATCACTCCGTTCAAAATCTAAAACTAAACAAAAACGAATACTTCAAATGTATATAAATAGCCTTAACTAGTGAACTATTTTGAAAATTAAACTATGTAAAGAAAATATCAATCCTAATAAATGGTGAAATTCGCAAGTATCTACGACTTAAACTTTTTAAATAATAACAAATATTGAAAATCGTTATCGTTACTCGATGTCGTAAAAATTTTTAATTCAGACGCTTATAACTTTTTTTCTATTATAACTCTTCAAATTTTCTCTAAAGCTGCGAGAAACCTTGTATTAAATTTTCAAGTTTTTTTGGGAACCCAAATTTTTTTTTTGAAATTTCAAAAAATACTTTAAAAAAAATCGAAAATTTCAGTTGTCTTTAAATAGATTTTAAAATAGCCAAATTTTGAAAATTTAACAGTGTATAGATAATACATACACAAACATTTAAATTCGTCACAATTATATATAAAAAATTGATTTTGTCAAAAACTAAATATATAAAACTAATCTATATATATTTTTAAAAAAATTCTATTTTTAAGATATTTACAAAGAAGCAGCTGTTCGAGAAGTAGACATTTTCATATTGTCCACCCATTGAGAGCAAAAGTGAAAAAAATAATGTGAAGAAAAAAAAAATTGTTAACAGTGATGACAGTAAGTTAAATAAACTATTACTATATAATTGTTACCAGTAGTATAGTTGTACCATTCCTGGCCCACTCCCTATTTTTATTAATAAAAGATCACAAAGAAAACAATGTGTAAAAAGATCAGAAAATTGAAATGCAATAATAATTAAAATATTTTTCATAATACTAATGTTATAATAATTAAAATTAAAATTAAAATATTTTTTCATAAAACTTATATTATTAATAATTAAAAATTGAAATGCAATATTTCCCAAAAAAATATTTTAATATTTTATGATATTAAAATGTAACATACAATCGCAAAATATTTTTCAAAATAACGCGTTAATAATTAAAATCTAAAAATCTCTGGAAATGGTTTTAGACTATTAGACTATTCAGGGACTTAAAGAGAATTAAAATTAAAAATGTTTAATCAAAACATGAACATTCAATCTTTTTGGTTTTGATTTCTAATAAGTGTATTGAGATGGTTTACAAAATCATTTCTATCTATATTTGTTTTATAATGTCCCCAAGCTAATGTATCAATACCATTGTTCAAAATAAATCTTTTATCATCATAAACACTTAAAGCTTTTTTATTTTGTTCTACAGTAAAAATATCATGTTTCTTAGTTCTAAATAAATTTTGTATAACATATTTTGGTTTTTTTGTTAATAAACAATTTTTAAAATCATCAAAACATATTTTATTTTCCACTACATTTTTCTTAACACCTTTAGATTTTTTAATTTCCTTTTCACTATCTAAGATTTGATGTGAATATAATTTAGATCTTAATCCTATAAATTCTGTCATAACTTTTCCATTCAATTCATCTTTAAACTTATCTAAAACTTTTTTGTTAACTAAAGGTAAATCATAAATATTATCTTTTGGATAATCAGATGTATCAAAATGGTCTAAATTAATTTTTATATCTTGGTAGAAATCATCAGTTTTTATTTCTAATATAAGCGAGTCTGTATCAGTGTATAGCAATCTAACTCTATTTCCATATTTTTTCTTTATTGTATTATAATAAAAATCATACATCAACGATTTAGATAAATCTAAAATACACATGCCTATATATATTGGTTGTTTGAAAAATATTTCTGTTCTTTTCATATGGATTGCAACTAAATTTTCTGTAAAAATTGTCCTTCTATCAAAATTTGGTTTTACAATTAATTTTTCTAGTTTTGCCTCATTAGAACATAATCTTATATCAACATGATTTCTTACATTCATCATAGTACGCCCATATACACTATTGTTCATTAATTTGAAATAATCTTTTTCAAACTCATTCTTAGCTTTTGATCTAAGATCAGTATTGAAATCAATATAAACTTTTAACCAAGGAGATTGGCTAAATTCTAACACTCTATGAATTTTCGTTATCTTTAAACCTAATTTAATATATAATTTTAGCGTTTCATAATGGATTATATATTTTTTCTTATCGTACAAACTTGTTAATAATTTTGGAAGTTGTTCATCATCAAAATGTTTTTCTGGCGCTAAAGGGAAATCTGAATGTAGATCATGAAGTTCTTTAGAATATGATAAATCGACTTCTAAAATATAACCTTTAGGTGATACATCAGAAATACTCATTACATCAAAATTATTCAGATTATTAACCCATTTGAAATCTCCAGTAGGTAAATATTTACTCATTGCCCACCCATAAAGATTATTTGCATCCAAGTATTGTAAAAATATTGATTCCTCCTTTTTTTTAAATTTATCTCCCATATATTTATTATTTGCTTTAGAATATCTTTGACTACATTGAGATAAACCTCCTCTTATTCCAGATTCAAACATCAATATTTGATCGATATCTGTTAATAAATCTAACTTTACTTTTGTCATTCTTAACATACTATCCCAGGCAAATCCTGGTGTTGTGTAATACCACAGAGGATCTAATTTATATTTTTTTAAAGAAATGTCTCTAAAATTTTCCATTATATCTGTTAATAATAAAACATCGATCTTATTATATAAACTGGTGAATTCACGAAGATTTTGTATTTTAAATACTTCCCAAATTTTTTGTGAATTTTCATATTCCTCTATCGTTATATTTTTACCAGTGAGAGAACTATAAAATTTTTCTCTAGGGGGTAAGCATGTTTCGTTAAATTTTTCTTCACAATCCATATACTCATAAGGGTAAGCTAACTTTCTAGTAACTAAATTTAAATGTTCTTCAGGAAAATATTTACTAAGGGTGACCGCACACTGGTAAAGAAAAATTGACTGAAGAAATGTAAGTCATATTTAGTCATTTTGCTTTTAGTCATAATAAAGCATTGTTGTCGCACACTAGATAAAACATAGTTAGTCAAATCAAAGTATATCAAGTAGTCGTCAAAATGTCGTCCGATGAGGAGGACGTTGCTATTCCTATTTTATGGTTTCTTTTAAGAGAAATTGAACAGGAAGAAAATAAAAAAAAACTTTGGGTTCATCCTTTGAACTTAAAACGAACTGAAAACAATACAATTAAATGTTTTATTCATGAACTTCGAAATGACGAATGTAAATTTAGAAATTTTACACGAATGAGTACCGACATGTTTGATTATATTCTAGAAATACTTAACGATGAAATTCGAAAACCTGATACTAATTTCAGAAAAAGTATCACTCCAGAAGAGAAATTGTTGGTGACATTGAGGTAAGTTAATAATACATTCTAAATAATTAGATATTAGATTCTGAGCGGAGCATAGCGAAATAATGTATTAATTTTACAATGATGTGTTTTTTAAAAAAAAATTCGTTTATACAATGATTTACCATTGAATTAAAATATAACATATCCATTACAACGACATGCTTGACAACTACTGAACAGCAGAGCGGTACCCACTTGTCCAACTTTTTTTACATTTTCATTTTTTCGCTCCACTCAGAATTTAAAATAGCAGGTAGTATAAAAATAATTCTTTTAGACTTGCGAATTCTCTTGAATGTATTACTTTTTATTGTTATAATATTATTATAATGAAATGAGTTAACACTTAATTATACTTAATTTTTAACAATACTAAAAATGATAATTTATTATAATGAAAAATCAACTGTATTAATGCAAAATATAAGAACTTGAACTATCCGACGAGGAAAAATCTGGAGAACTCGCAATGTACTGAATTGTATTAAATTGCTGCGGTTGTTGATTTGCATTTAACTGCTGATCTGGTGATAAATTAGGTATAATATTAGAATGTGGCGCATTATTGTATCTTGGCATTTCATACGACGTTTCTTGGCTGTCGAGAAGCTGATCAATGGTATTTAATACAATTTTTTTGAATTGACGTTGATTTTTATCATTTAATTTTAAAAAATCTGGAATAATACTTTTAAAAAAAGAAAGTTCGGGTGTATCCTCATTATTTTTTTTGGTTGAGTTCTTGTCTTTAGAAATTCCAACATTGGTTCCACCACTCTTTCACTGGCTAACATTTTTCGGTTTGTTCTTGGTTTTTTAAATAATGGTTCATTACTAGATTTTTCATTTTCTGCATCTTCATTAACTATCGTTTGTGAAATCACTTCTTGTTCAACTGTTTCTAAATTTTGTTCAGCATCTGGCACTATAGGTTCTTCAACGAAACTATCGTTTTCTATGTTATCTATATGGGAACTATTCAAATTGCTTTCCATTTTTTTGTGTTGCAACACGTAATCAGAGAGAAACAACATATTATCAAACAAATACCATTTTCTTTTTCTTGATGATGCTCCGGACCCAAATGGCAATTTTTTTTGTTCACGCAGCTGCCTTGAAAATGAATTTCGAAGCGTGGTCCATTTTGCCTTGCATTCATTAGCTGTAATTAATCAACAAATTGGATATTAATTACAATACAAATTTGTATTTATATTTTGTTTTATTTAATTTTTTTTAAAACTAAATTTTTTTAATGTTTTTAGTTATTTGGCAACGGGAGAGCGATTTCAACGTCTTCATTACCAATTTCGCCTAGGTGCTACGACAATAGGATTGATAACTAATGAAGTATGTATTGCTATATGGAAATTATTATCACCCATTTATTTGCCAACGCCTAGAGAAGAAGACTGGATAAAAATTTCAAATGAGTTCAATAAAATTTGGAATTTTCAAATTGCACAGGAGCAATTGATGGTAAGCACATTGCTATTCAATGTCCACCATGTGCTGGTTCCGAGTATTTTAATTATAAAGGTTTTCACTCAATTGTGCTTCAAGCAGTGGTTGATGCTCACGCAAAATTTATAACAATCGATGTTGGGGATTATGGCCGGTCCAGTGACAGTGGAATATTTAAAGAATCTAGTTTTGGTAAAATGTTACTACACAATGAATTAAATTTGCCACCACCAAGAATAATTCATAATGACATCAATGAAGAATATCCTTTTGTGTTTGTTGGGGATGAAGCATACCCTTTATTACCATGCCTGATGAGACCTTTTCCGCGTAGGAACTTAACAAACGAAAAACGTATTTTTAACTATCGACAGTCACGGGCAAGACGAATAGTAGAATGCGCATTCGGAATTATGGTTAAGAAATTTAAAGTGTTGGAAAACAAAATTGTGGTTGGCCCAGAAAAAGCTACCCAAATTGTAAAAGCTATTTGTGTATTACATAACTTAATTATGACGAGAGAGCAACATTGTATTGATATTCAAGAATTTATAAATTCTCAAGAACAGAATGATATAATTGAACAAGATATCAGTAGAATTAGATCTTCTAATAATAGATCTTCCATAGCAGCAATATCACTTCGAAATAAATTTACAGAATATTTTAATTCAAATAAAGGTTCTGTATCCTGGCAAAATATATACACTGTATAGTAAAATTATTAAATAATAAAGAATTGATCAATTAATAACTGTTTTAAGTACCTACTTAATTATTATATTATTATTACTATCGTGATTTATGTAGAGTAGAAAATAAAAAAATATAATAAAATAACATATTATAATAATTTTAATAATAACATAATATTTTAATAGAAATATAAAGACCTGGTATTTTTAGAATATCCGATATTTCTTTCCATAATTGCTCCTGTATGTTTCTGTTGCTATAATTTTGTGTTTGTAATCATAAAGACACTGACGTTCTTGGACTAATGATATTAAATCTTCGATGTTCATTTCATGCTCAATCGACATTATAATCCTATTGAATAAAATAATGTGCAATCATAGATATTTTCACTGCTCGAAAAACTTTTTGTGGAAATCCCAGAATAAAGTAAAATAATGCTTATAAGTTATAAATATGCTAACATATTTTGAACTATTATAACTATTATATTATAGTTAAAATATTTAGTTTGTACAAATGTTATAGATATTTATATTTTTTTCACAAATTATTACTTAAAAATAAAGTAGATATAGTGTATAATGTATAATATATTATAATATATACCTTTATATATAACCTTTATATTGTAGACGATTTAGCATAAATAAATAATATTTGGCATAATTTTGATATAATTCTCCAGTGACTGCTTGATAATGACCAATGAAAATAGCGCACGTTCTATTTCAATAAAACAATATTAGTCATGACTGAAGACAAAAATGTTTTGTTTTGACTACACTTTATCAGTGTGCGTGTTTTCCATAAAATATAAAGGTTTTATTTTTGATTAGTCATAATAACGCGACTTTAGTCGCTTTAAAGCAGTTTTGCTTTACCAGTGTGCGGTCACCTTAAGGTCTTTAAATTGATGTTTTTCAAGATTATTCGTTAATTTATCTAAAGAACTAGATAAAAATTTAAATGAATCAATAAATCTTAATTCAGTTTTTAATATTATTTCTTCACCTTTGATATATTTTGTACGTTCTATAATTTTTGAAAAAGAAATATATTTTTCTTCATTATTTGGAATTAACGTTATATCATTATTATCATTACCAAATTGTTTTATAAATAGATGAGCATCATAGCCCGAAAGATTATGACAAACAATTGGAATAAATGTAGGATTTTTATATGTAAGATTACAGATAGAATGAGCCGCACCTCTATATTCTCCAGTCAAATGATCATGATCACAAACTTTTCTCATATTTAGTTTTTTATATTTTATTGCTTCTTCAATTTTTGATTTATATAAACACATATTATCATCGTCATTAAGTTGTTTATAATATTCAATAGCTGCTACATATATTTTTAATTTTTTCTCTAACCTTGGAGGTAATTCTGATAAAAATCTTTCACAAATATGACATTTATCAGATTTATTATAATTATTTAATTGTTCTGCATTCAATGTTTCCATAGGAACTATTTCATCATATATTTCAGAAATAGCTATTTCTTCATTTTGTATACAATTAAAAAATTCTTTAGCTACATTTGGACCAGAATATTCTACAGGAGGTTTATAATCACCATAACTATATTTAATATAATAACAAAAATTATTAGGTATATGTTTCTGATAACATTTTGTAAAAGACTCTTTATCATTTGGTTGACAACTATATATTGGTTGGAGTGTACATTCAAAATCAAAATAAATCACAAAAGGGATTCTTAAGGAATTATTATACTTCTCAAATTCTAAAGTTTTATTATAAGGTTCTGGTAGAACTATTTTGGCAGCTTTATTATTACCACAATAATGTTTATGATCATTTAACTTATTTTCTGTATCAAAACTATTTAAACACATTTTACATAAAAGTCTTCTATGACCATCTTTTGTCATTTGACTTCCAACAAGTTTCCATAAATCTTTAATCCAACAATAATGACCTTTATTCTCATTATCCTCCCTTAAATACATCAAATCTATATGATTAGTTTTTTCAATTTTAGTTATTTCTAGTGGTACAATTATATGTGTATTATTTCCTTTTTCTTCTAGATAATAAATATTAATAGAAATATCTTTTGTTCTTTTAACAAATTATGGAACGTCTGTGGTTTTTACTGGAAATTCAATACCTTTTAATTCTTTATCAAAGTCATTTTTAAAAGGAATATATTTAGTTACTCTTTGTGCATGTTTTTTAACAGGATGTAAAGCTGAGAGTATTGCCCAAAGAAAACATTTATCATCTTCATTTTTAACATTTATAATAGCATGTTTATTTTTAATATTTTCGGGTAATGGAATATATGAAGAACCTTTAAAAGGAACATATTTATTTATATTTATTCCTAAACTTAAAATTTGATCAAGTCTCCATTGAGAATTTTTCATTACAAAATCTTCTACTTCATTTACAATTTTAATTTTTGCATTCGTATAAAAATCATTTAAGTTAGAATTTTTTGTTAAAATTTCATTTTTTGTTTTAAAATTACATTCTTTATATTCTATATTTTCTTCACTACCTCTCTTAAATATAGCAAGAAACATAATATTTACTTTTAAATTTTTATTTGTTAATGATTTTTTAAGTCGTCCTATTACTGCATTATCTAAGCGATTTAAAAATAATTGTATATCTTTAATACCCATGTTATTTTTAATAATATAAGTTATTAATCTACTTTCAAAAGCTGTTTCTTTAGTTTCTAAAATAGGTCGATTATCTTTCTTATCAGAATTAAACATTTTTGCACTAAAATTGAAAACCTTATGTGGTTTTGGTATTCTCTCTTTTTTTGTTTTTATTTGTTTTGTTGGTATACCTTTGTATGTTTTATTAAATTTTGGTTTAATTGTTTGATCTACATCATTTGTTTGATGACGAATAGATTTCAAATGTCTAGACCAATTTTTGTAACTAACTGTTAAGTTACATTTATCACAAATTTTGTTAGGATATGTTTTTTTGTTATCCATTTTATTATTGTTAACATTTCGTTTAACTAAAGGTTTAATTTTATTTATTCGTTCCATTTCTTATAGATAATATTATTTTTTTTTACATTCAATTTTTTTTAATAGAATATTTCTATTAAAAAATAATATTTAAATATAGTAAATGATCGCCCGGACAGGGACTCGAACCCTGGACCCTTAGATTAAAAGTCTAATGCTCTACCAACTGAGATATCCGAGCATGATATTTATATATATCACTTCCTTTAACTAAGATCCCATACTAAACTCACACATTTTAATATTTCCTAAATCTTCAACAATCTTAATATCATCTAGATAATGATGAGTATAATCACCTGTTGTAATTATTAAATCATTAGCTATTTTACAAAGTTCTAACCAAGTTGGTGAATTTAATAATTACGAAATATAAGGATTTCCATTTCCAAATTGATCGTTCCCTTGATCAATAATGAATATATTTCCAACAATTGGAGTTTTATGTAGATTATATTTAACTGTTTCAGTATTTTCAGAGTATTCAAAAGCACAAAAATTAACATATAAATTATCTTTTTTTGATTTTTTTTCACATATTTTTTTATATCATTTTTCATTAATTTTATATAATTATATTTTTTTTCATTTTCTTGATTAATTGGTATACCTTTGTATGTTCTATTAAATCTAAAAGGCACAATTGTTTGATCTATATCGTTTTTTCCATGACGAACAGATTTTAAATGAGCAGACCAATTTGTATAATCAATTGTTAAGTTACATTTATCACAAGTTTTGTTAGGATATGTTTTTTTGTTATCCATTTTATTAATATTATCATTCTTTTTAACTAAAGTTTCAATTTTATTTAAACCATCCATTTATTATATTCCATATTATTTTTAACTAAAGTTTCAATTTTATTATATTCCATATTATTTTTTTTTTACATTCATTATTTTTAATAGAATAATTTCTATTAAAAAATAACATTTAAAATTTTGTTTTTTGCAACTCTTCGTTATAAAAACTCCCTTCAATCTCTTCATTATTTAAATCTATAATTTTATATGTTATAGGATTTGTGTTTAAAATTTCTTTAAGTATAAATATTTCTTTCGTCCAATTATTACTATATTTATTACCAAATGTTTTCTTATAAGCTTTTATTCTTACTCTATCACCCACACTAAATTTTATTTTTGGTTTAGGTTTATTTTTTGTAGAAAATAATTTGTGTAGAACATCGTCTTCATTAGATTTATTTACTTCACAAGGTTTCATACCAATGGATCGATGTATGTCTTTGAAATTATATTCATCTAATAAATTTTGTAAAATATTTATCCATTTTTTAGATTTTTGAACTTCAAAACATAATCTCATTTTCCCGTTTAATGTTCTATTAAACCTTTCAATAATTGCAGATTTTTCTTCGTTTTGTGTATGATACATATGAATACTATATTTTTTCAAAACATTTTTAAAATGTTTATTTTCAAACTCTAAACCTTTATCTGCGTGAAGTAATTTTGGTGTTTGATGATTTTGTGTTTTAGCTTGTTCTATTATTTTTTCAAAAGCTTTTGAAACACTAATTCCATCTTTCTTTTTTAGTGGAAAAGCCCATGCAAATTTAGAAAAAGTATCTATAACAGTTATTATATTACAATAACCCTCATTTTCATCTGAAAAATTTCTCATTATAACTAAATCAACAGCCCATAAATCATCAATACCATGAGTAATAATTCTCCTTTTAGGAAATCTCTTTCTAACAGGTTTATGAAGTTCTTTAGCTAATAACAATTTATCTGTATCATTTAATTTTTTATTCGAAATTATTGAGTTATTAGAGTGTTCAATCTCAGGAGCTTTTATAAATTTACTTTTGTTTGTTTTACAAATAAAACATTTTGTTGAAATTCTCCATCTACCATTAACTGTTTGAATTTTAGTTGCATTTATATTTTTTGTTCTTTTTTTACATTTATGACAATGTATTAGATCATTATTCATTTTTATATTAATATTTTTAAATAAATTTTTTATAATTGTCAATAAATTCTAAACACAAATGTCCACATATAGGAGGATCGTTATAATCTTGAAATTTTCTATTGGTATACCATAGATTATGTTTGCCTAAATAATTTACAAGTTCCTTGGGAGGAGGATTTATTCCAAAAGAATCAAAATATATTTTTTTATTTTTCATTTTTTTCCATGCAACCCAATGAGAACCATTTTGAGTAGAATCATTTAAATTAAGAACTCCACATTCATTTACCCATGATTTCATAGGTAAATCATTTCGCATGAAACACCCTCTAAAATTTTTTATATTATTTCCAAAGTGATTTATATCAAAATTACTCAAAGGTTCAATATTTATATTTTTTTCTTTGCTCCAAAAAATTGTATAAACTCCTTTAAAATTTCTAATATTTTTTCTAAATTTTTTATCTCAAAACTATTCATTTTTTCATTTTTTCGATTTTTTCGATATTTTTTTTTTTTTATTTTTCTTCAATCCAGAACCTTTATTTTTCTCCATTTCTTTATTGTGTCTAATTGTTTCTTCTTCCATTTTTTTCTTATGTTTACTATCTTTATAACTATCGTACAATGCAACTATAGCTGGATTAGCCACTGCTGCAGCTTCTAGAAAGGGTAAAATTAAAGGTAAAAATCCCCCTTCTTTTTTTTTAATCTGCTTCGGAGTAATCTCTAATCGTACTCCAGATTTTTTTCCTTACTGTTCTTTAATTTATCTATTTGATTTTGATCTAAATAAAAAATATTTTGTCCTTTATATATTTTATCACTAACAATTTGAATTATTGCATTTGTATTATTTTTACAAGCTTCAGCCAACTTTTTTTTCTGGTTTTCAGTTAATTTAAAATACATTTTATTATACAAAATATTAAAAAATTTATTCAAATACTAAGTTCATTCCTAAATGTCTTTTTGATTTCATTGCATATGCAGTTAAAAGAGCTGGAATTTTTTCGTTCATATTCGTATCAGGAGCATTAAATCTTTCCATTGCTTTTTGTTCTAAAATTTTATCGGCTTCATGTCTTGTTTTAGTATCTTTATGATCTTTATAAAAATAATCATGATCTCTTGCAGCTTCATCTAATTTGTTTATAGGTTTTTTATTTTTTTCTAATTTTGTTCCTGGTCCTAAATAATTATAACCAGGCCAATGCAATTCAGGTAAAAATGAGCAATTCAAAAAATTATTGATAAATCCTGAACCTTTTATAATTTTCTTTGGTAAACATGAAACATATGAATATAAATAATGTGCACCATTATTAGGAATATCAATTAAGTTTTCCATTTCTCTAATACAAATATTAAGTATATTAAGTTTTTCATCATGATAAATATTATTTCCTTTTCTTTCATCATTTGATATAAAATATATTTTTTTATTATGGAATCTTTTGATATTTTTACAACTTCTTTTGGTAAGTTTGTTACATATAATAATAAATATTCAATACCTTTAGGAGTATCAATTATTTTTTCCATGCTTGTTTTACATAAATGTAGAATACCAAGTTTTTCGTTATGATAATTATTATTTCCTGCTCTTTCTTCTGCAGCAATAAGTTGTAATCTATCTGTTAATTGTTTCATATTATCAATATAACGATATTCAATACGATCATCTGTGTATTGTCTTAAACCCTCTCCTATTGGTTTTGTTGTTGGTTTTGTTATTGGTCTTTTCTTTTCATTTATTTCCTTCCGAATATTGCTAATCATTGATACATATTTTGCACCACCACTTGATTTAGCTCTTCCTGTTGATTTATCATTGTTTTGATATATAGAATCAGTTTCAATTAATATTTCTTTATAAATTTTAAAGTCATCTCCTGTATAATATTCAGGTCTAGTAACATCTGAATGAGCTAATAATCTCCACAAACCAACAGTTCCTTTATATTTTTTTCCATTTAAAATTATATCATCATTTTCAAATGTTATCATACATTTCCCGATCATATGATCTTCAAAATCTTTATTATAATATATTCCAAAAGAATTGTTGGGTTCTATTGTTGGTAGATATTTCGTTGCATTAGGACCTAATTTTATAGTATCTGTAGGCATAGGAAAATTAGTTATTGATTTTTGACGAGATTTTTTTGGAGTTTCAAAAGTCTCTTCTGTACTCATTAATCGATGTAATTCTGGATTTTTAGGTTTATAAGGTGGTATTATCATCTTTTGAATATCATTATCGGTTTTAATAGCAACCTCTTTAACATCATTAACAGATGATTCAACATTTGATAAGGCTTTTAATATTGGTTCATAATGTTTTACTTTTTCTTCTGCCGTATATTTATCGTTTAAAACTGTTTTTCTAGAGTTATTTTGTAAAATTTTTTTAAGATTAATTATTTTTTGGATTTTTTTTGGTATATATTCAATGTGTCCCTGAATAGGAGACGCGTTATTATTGTCACCTTCATCTTCATCTTCGTCTTCATCTTTTTTTATAACATTTAACTTTTTTTCAGAATGTTCTAAATCTGATTTTTTTGTAAATTTTGTTGAATATGAATTAATTGTTTCATTTTTTCTGTTTCGTTTTCTAAATTAGTTCCTTTTTAAAAAATTTTTTGTGTTTCTGCTGTTTCTGGTGGCTCTTCAATAAATTTATTTTTTTTTCTAAATCTTTTTGAATTTGTTTAATATCCATTATAACACAAAAAATAAAAATAAAAAACATTTTTATTATTCATCAATATTTAAAATATCATTACCTTTATTGTCATAGATCAAATTTTTATTATGTCGATTGTTATGAAACCATATATTTTTATTTTATTTTTTTTATCATATGTTTTACAGTAAGTTTTAAAAATTTCTTGAAATTTGTCTAATGGTATAATTTTGCTAATAAAATCGGACCATATTTTTTTAATATAATAATTTGACTGATTAAAAACAATTAAAACGGTTAAATTATTTTTTATTGTTTTTATATCGACTGAAGTATAACTTTGTGTTAAGTAAATAACACTAATATTCTTTGATCTCGATATTATAAAATATTCCATTATCAACTTTTGATTTTCTAAAAGAAAATCATCAATAACCACTACACTATTAGGTTCACAATCATCAACAGATATTATATCATCATCAGAAAAATGAATGTTTATAGAAGATATTCCATTAAATATTTTTTTTAATTTTTTATAGACTGGTTGATCAATATTTTTTGTAAAAATATATAGATTTTTATATGGAATCCAATAACTTATAATCATATTATACAACAAAGTTGTTTTACCACAGCCAGATGCTCCTACCACTAAAACTCGTGAAGGTATTTCAAATAAAGATTTTTCTTTATTATCATCTTCAATATATTTTTTTACCATTAATTTATCCATTTATATATAAAAAAAAATATATTTGCTATTATAAATAATAATGTATAATATTTTTAAAAAATACGATCAATTTATTGAAAGATCTCAATATAAAACTTTTTTACCTGTGAATAATTCACAACTTAATACACCTAATAAAACTACAACTTTTAGAATAGATAATATGGATGATTTTTTGGGTATTAAAGATGCAAAGCTTTTTTTTTATGGTAGATATTTACAAAAAGATGGAAAAGATTATCCTAAAGACTCAAAAATAGAACTAATTGATAATTTTCCTGCATTTTTAGTTAGTAGATTTGAAGTTAAAAAACATGGTAAAGTCTTGGATGAAATCGAAAATGTTGGAGTTGCTAGTACAATTAAAGGTGTGTTAAGTTTTTCTGTGGATCCAAACAGACCAATTATAAACTCAGGATTTGCAAGCAAATATAAAGGTGGAGGTCGTTTTAATGTTATGGGTAAATTATCACAATTCGGATTAGGATGGTTTAGAGACCAAATATATCCTGTTTTCAAAGGTGATATGGAAATAATTTTTACGAGAAATACAGATGATGATGCATTGTTAAAAAAAATTGTTATAGGAACAGAAGATGGAAAAATTATTATTGATGAATTATTACTTAAAATTCCAATTATAGAATACAATCCTATGTATAAAGTTTTATTGTTAAATGAATTAACAAGAATTTCTCAAGAAAAAAAATATACTTTTAATTTTAAATCATGGCAATGTATCGAAGAAAGAAATATATCAGGAAAAACTATAAAACTCGATTTAACAACTCAGTATCGAAGTCTTAATAGTCCTTTGTTTGCTGGTGTGGTATTTCAAACAAACAAGTTAAATACTCAAGAACATGATCCTTGTGAATTTGATCATTGTAATGTGAAAAATTTTAGGTTTAAAATAAACAGAAGACGTTATCCTGAAGAAACATTAATATAGATTAATACATTAATATAAGAAATATTAATTACTGAAAATTTATTGGAATTTATGGGGTTTTATAAAAATTTTGACGCTCACCCAAGTAAGGTGAGCGTCAAAAATAAACATGAATTACATAAATAATAATAATAATATCATGGTCGGTTTATTTTGTGTTTTCAATAGAAATATTTCTATTGAAAAATAATTTTAATATTTATTTTGTTTTTTCTTCAATTAGATCAAGATAAACAATAAAATCATCATCAAAATTAACAATATCGCCATTTTGATCAATAATATGTATTTTTATAATTTGAATTGTTCTTACATTTACTTTTCTGTACATTATTGGATAAGATTTTATAAAAGGTTTATTAGGATCATAATAATCCACAAACAAAAGTTCCTCTTCAATAATGTTTTCATTATTGGATGTAACAGACTTTTCAATTATGTTGCATGTACTTCTAATAATCGTTTATTTATATTATTATTTATTATTTCAGAATCTCCTACATGTTTATATAAATAATCTTTATCAATCCCTAAACTTAATTTTAAATTTTCGTCTATCAAAAAATAATTTCTGGAAGTTAATTCAATAAAATTATTATCATTTTGTAATTTGATACTTGAAGGTAATAAACTATTTAATTGATCAATTGAATAGTTACCTTTAATTTCAGTTTTATATATTTTATCAGGTTCATTTGTTTGGGTAAATATAACACCGTTTATATTTTTTAAAAAACTTTTTGTATAAAACTTTGGTTCTTCTGTACCTGTTTTACTTGATGGTGAATCACTAATAAAATCATATAAAGGCATTCCTAAACATTTTTTTAAATAATCATCCATACTATAATTATAATCAGTAGTAATATTTATGAAATTTTTATTTATTCCAAGTCTTATATTATTATGTTCATTTTGATTACAATTCAATATTTCTTCCAAATCATCTAATGAATAAATACCAATAGGTATTTTATAAACTAAATTTGAATTTTCGTCTTCTTTATCTATCGTAAATTCACATTCTTTATCTATATTTATATATTTTTCTTCGGAAGTAGGACAATACATTAAAGTATTACAAAGTATTGAAAAATCAAATGTTGTGTTTGGAAAACCTAAATATTTTTTTAAATTTTCGTCTAAATTAAAATAACAAGGAGATTCAATTTGAATTTTTTTATTATCATAAGATAAAAATATCGGTTCAATTAATTTATTTAAATTTGAAATAGTATATTCATCTTTTTTATATGTATTACTCTCTGTTCAATTTCTATTTTACAATCTGATTCAATATTAATCAAATTTAACCCTTTTAAATACATTGATTCGAGACCTATTTTAAATGTATTATTATCATTGAATTCTGGATGTGATAAACGTATATAACCTTTTTTAACTTTTATAAATACCATTTATAAATGTATATATTTATTTTTTTTCTATTAAATCAGAATGATTTATTTTATGTAATCGTAAAAATAATTTTTTTATATCTTCAGATTCCTCTATACAATGTTTTGTTGGTAAATATATTATAAATGTAAATAAAAATGTACAAAATATGTTATAACTAATTTCTAAATTAGGTAAATGTTCACAAAATAATATATGTTTTTTTTCTGCCTCTGGATTTATAAGAATTTCATCATAAGTTTCATAATTAAATATTTTATCACTGTCTATCAACATATCTAAAAATACATCGGGTAAAATGAAATAACACATATTATCTAATATTACAAGTAACTTGATATCTTCTGGAAATCCATCATCTATTATTGTAATGATTTTATAAACATTATATGTTTTTTCTTGTTCTAAATGACAAAATTCAATATATTTATTCATATTGTTTTTTAAAAATGTTTTATATTCTTCTTTAAAAAGAACATATCTTTTTTTTCTTAAATATTCAATTTCTTTTAACCAATCATAACTATCATAATATTTAACATTATTTATAAATGATTCCATATCCCATTTATAATTCGATTTTAAAAGTTTTTCCAAATGTCTTTCCTTTACCATTTCTATTATTTATATTAATAAATATATATATATATTTTTTTTTAAACGCGTATTTAATTTATACTTATTTTTTTAAAATATGTATTTAATTTATATTTATTTCCTAAAAAAAAAAACGTCTAACGAACGAACGAACGAACGACTCGTTGTTACGTTGTTACGTTGATACGTTTACGTTGGACGTTTTGTCGTTTTGTCGTTTTGATATTAATATGTTTATATTTTATACAATGTGTTTATATGTGTAGGTAGTAAATGATATACCAAAATACATTATTATACTGATAATAATTATTGTAACATTCTTTTTTGTTATCTAATATATAGGATGACAATGAAACTTATTGTATACATTTACAGGGTGTTATCATACTACTTTGAAAAAAATGTATTTAAATAGTGTTTGTTATACTGTAATACATGCCCGAGTATCGTGGCGCAGTCGGTTAGGCGTTAGGCTTTGAATGCATTCATAGTAGGATTTACACTGGTGGGAAGTATAGTTCTGATGATTATAGGCTGTGGGCGATGTGTGGTTTGTTCGATAATATGATGAGTACTATCGAATTGAAATCACCGCGGTATGGTTCTATGTTGTCATTACCTGTTCTTTCCACTGGTCCCTGGATTCTACAAATAACGCCCCTCTTACTGTGTTGTGATACAATGAAGGCTCTTATCTAATATAAGTAGTGTCGTGTACAGATGAATTGAAAATATTTGTTAGTATTATTATTATTATTATTATTATTTATTATTATTATTTTTTTTTATTATAAAGTCTGATAATTAATTTAATATTTAATATTATCAAATCGGAACAACACATAGATGTTTTATATACTTATCTACACTACATATTAAAAGTTTACCCTCCACTTCATGTTTTTGATTTAAGTATAACTCCGATGCTATTTATGTTAGAATGTTCATGTTTTGATTAAACATTTTTAATTTTAATTCTCTTTAAGTCCCTGAATAGTCTAATAGTCTAAAACCATTTCCAGAGATTTTTAGATTTTAATTATTTACGCGTTATTATGAAAAATATTTTGCGATTGTATGTTACATTTTAATATCATAAAATATTAAAATATTTTTTTGGGAAATATTGCATTTCAATTTTTAATTATTAATAATATAAGTTTTATGAAAAAATATTTTAATTATTATTGCATTTCAATTTTCTGATCTTTTTACACATTGTTTTCTTTGTGATCTTTTATTAATAAAAATAGGGAGTGGGCCAGGAATGGTACAACTATACTACTTATGTGTTAGGAAATATTTTGTTGGCTAATATTTTAACAATACATAGTAAAACATGATAATATAATATTTACCTGAATAAGTTGTAAGAACATTCTGATAATATGTGTTTGAAATTATTTTATTGGCTAATATTTTAACAATATATAGTAAAACATGATAACATAATATTTATTTGGGTAAGTTCTAGAAATATTTTAGCAATATTTAATTTACAATTTGTTATAACAAATATTTTCACAATGTTTTTAAAATGATTCTCTGAAAATATTGCAAAAAACATCTATGTAAAATATTGTAAAAATATTAATATTTTCCAATTGCTGTGTGGGATGTTTAACCACATACTGTTTGGATCTATCTTTTTACTATACAGCACCAGGATTCTCTTTTGATTGTATGTTAAAATATACCAGAGTCAAATTAGAGTTACTCACTGAGTATGATATGCTGCTGATGATTGAAAAGGGTAATTATAATATTTATATATAAATTTACATGTATAATAATTAAATTTATTATAGGAATTCGAGATGGTTTGACACAAGCAAGTATGAAGTATGTTAAAGCCAATAATGAAAAGACTCCAGATTATGATCCAACAAAGTCCAAATCATGGTTAATTTATCAAGATTGTAAGTAAATATATATATATATATATAATTAAATATTATTAAATATAAATTTATTTTTTTTAGGTAATAATCTGTACGGTTGGGCAATGTCACAACACATGCCCTATGGTGGTTTTAAGTGGGTTGAACCTAAACTAGAAGAGCTTAATGATTTGAACGATACATCAGCCATCGGGCGGATATATGAAGTTGACATTACTTATCCGAAAGAACTCCATGATAAACACAACGACTTACCTTTCCTACCACAAAACGGTATCCCAGCTGGTTCAAAAGTTAGGTTACACTCATGGCAACACTTCAGTCGAAAAAAACTATATTATTCATTACCGAAACCTCCAACAAGCTATAGCCAATGGACTCATAGTTGAAAAAGTAAATATATAAATGTTTTTATTTTACATTTATAATATAATTATTTTTTATTATAGGTTCATAGAGTACTTCAGTTTAATCAATCGCCATGGCTGGCTCCATACATAGCACTAAACACAGAGATGCGAAAAATAGCAGCAAATGACTTTGAGAAAGACTTTTTCAAACTTTTAAATAATGAGGTTTTTGGGAAAACCATGAAGTCTATGCGGAAAAGAATAAAAATGGAACTGGTGTCTAGTGATCGTCGTTTACAAAAACTGATAAATCAGTCAACATTCAAACACTGTACTTACAATGAAACTCTAAATGCAGTTGCATTAGAAAACAAAATCATTGATTTTTGTAAACCTATTTATATAAGTAAATATAGACATTTTAATTTTTTATTGTCATATTTTTAATATTTTTAATTTTTTATCAGGTTTTGCAGTGCTGGAAATTTCCAAGTATTTAATATATGACTATCACTATAACGTAATGCAGAAACATTATGATGATAAAATTGAGCTCATGTATACAGATACAGGTAAATTATTATTATTAGTACTTTTATTAATTTAATTTATTATTTTAGATTCATTGGTATAATTTTATTAATTTAATTTATTATTTTAGATTCATTGGTATACTATATTCAAACTGATGATTTTTACAATGATCTGTTGAACAATCCCAACTTGTTGAATCGAATGGACATTGCAAATCTACCCCGTGACCACCCGTGTTACATTGCTGAGAGAAAGAAGATTCTTGGGCTATTTTCTGATGAAACTGATGGACGTATTATGAGAGAGTTTTGTGCTCTCCTTGCAAAGTCCTACTCTTACATTTTAGAAGATAAGGAGAAAATCAAAGCAAAAGGAATCCGTGGGCATGTTGTTAGAAACCACATGACCTTTCAAGATCATAAACGGTGTTTGTTTGGTGATGCCAGTTTGGAAGTAACAACGTCACACGTCTCTATCCGTTCATTCGAGCACAAATTAAAGACCATTAAATCCAATAAATTAACTTATAACACTTTTGATGATAAAAGGATTTAACTTGAAGACAAAGTACACACCCTAGCTAATGGACACTATACTATAGAGTGAGTATATAAATATATATATTATATATATATTTTAATTAATAATTTTGAATTTTATAGAGAGGAACTCGAAGCAGAACTAGATAGTTAGTTTTTTTTGTATATATATTATATATATATTTTTTTTTTTTTGTAAAGATTATTTCTGTATGTATAATTTTTTATACTTGTTTAATTTTTGTAAATATTTTTTCTATACATTGTTTCTGTATACATAATATCTAGAATTAAACAATTAAATTTTTCCTATATCATAGTTTTGTACTTGTATATTTTACTTTAAACCATTTTCTTTGTCAATATAATCGTTAGTATGGTATAGAATTAAAACTCAATTTTGAAATAAAAACATATGTTATTTATTTGAAATAAAAAAACATGATTACAATTTTTATGAATTATTTACAAACCATTTTCTTGAAGCAAACACTTTATAAAATGTACAATATTTAGGATTTAAGTCCTTATAAAAAATACAACAAGGTAAATTTTCTTCATCACATATTTGATCCAGTCGAGGACAACCCAAGTCTTCAATGTTGATGACTGCGACGTGTGGTATATACTCTATAAGTAGTTGTTTTTTCTGTTCGCCTTTGGTGTAAATACAGTCAAACTTTAACGAATTCAATATTCTGCCAAGTTCTTCATACTCAATATCACCGTAATCTATAGATAGCTGATGAAAATTATGTAGCCACTTGTTAGTTTTTCGACTTTTATTATCTTGATTAGATTTTGAATTTTTAAAAATCCAGTGTTGAATAACCCATGTTTCTGTGTCTACAATAGATATCTCTTTAATCATATATTTGTTAATCGCTCCAAGAATGCATTGAATGTCAATGATGCCTGTAGACATTATGGTTTGTCTTTAAAATAAGTTTCAATAGTATTGAGTTGACTATGTATAGCAGGTAATGTTTTTTTCAAAACGTTTACAGCTTTTAGAATAGTTTGTAATGTAACTTCAGCTTTTATCATATGCTCTGCTAACACGTTCATGGTAGAAACTCAACTAAAGTTATTTTCTAGTGTCACTTATATTTATCCAACTATTATGTGTATTGTCAAACCCCAGCCACTTTACAAATATCTGTGTCCCCTTCCTACGAATAATTTTTTCGATTAAATATTCGTTTGGGTAATTTGTTTTACATATTTCCTCAGAGTAAAAACAGCCAGCAATTGGTTTTCCTGTATAATCTTGTAATTGATATGTAATAGGCATCGTTTAATTAATTTTGATAATTTTGAATATTTCCGCAGACCAACTTGGTAAATAACCTTTTGTAAATACACTTTTATATGTATTTATACGAACATAATCACCAATTTTTAAACTATTTTTTCTATTAATAATTTTGCGTGTTTTTATTTCAACTGATGTTGGATCTAAATCAGCTTGCGTCGGAGTCATCCTTATTGTTCTATGTTTTGTATTATTATACTCATTAATCAATGAAGGTAAAATAGAAATCCAATTGTATGAACTTCGTGCAGTAAACTCTCTAAACATTTTTTCTTTTAATGTACGGTTGAAACGTTCTACAATACATGCTTTCATGGTGCTATACGTTGAATATTTGTGTATGTTATACTTTTTCATCAATTTGTCGAATGTTGTATTATAAAATTATTTTCCGTTATCAAGCTGTAGTAGTTTTGGTGAACGTTTGAGTATAGCCCAGTGCAATTAGGTTTTCAGCTCGGAAAATACCCACCTAGCTGAATTTTGATACACATCTTTATTACATCGTTGTAAACAATGTCAAAAAAGTCGACCTAGATATCATGTACGCGTTAAAGGTTATTCGAGGTCAAAGGTCACGAAATTGGCCTTTTTTTTAATATCTCGTTTTTTATTGGTCGTACAAAAAAAAGTCTTAGATACAAATTGTAGAGGAGGTAATTATCTATAAAAATGGTCTCTTGACATTTTCACGTCATGTTGATAGTTTTTCCGTTATAAGGCCAACAATGTGTACACTTTTAATGAAATATGATTTTTTCGCTAAAAACAAGTAGACTTTGCGTTAATATCTCGCTTTATACTGTTTGTACGATAAAAAGTCTCGAACAAAAATTGTAGAAGATAAAATTCTCTACAAAAATGGTTATATATATATATCCAATTGCACTTGCGGTATACAAATTTTAATGTTTACCATACAAAATTACAATAATATAATATTATATTATATCATATTATAATAACGATAATAAGAATGCATTCATTTCCACACCACCATTGAGGTAGAAGCATGGTGCGTTTTTTTTTTCATGGTTTCCCCGGTAGGCCTAGTCCATGTAGTCAACAATAATTGTTAAATAATTATTATAGGTATCATAGTTATGTAATCGTCAAAACAAAGTAATAAATATTACATTTAAATTATTATTAATCATCATCGCTCTCGTCTTCATGCATTTCTTCTTCTTCTTCTTCGTCATTTTGATGTTCTTCATTTTTTTCAAAATTATATATATTGTCTTCTTCCGTTAAATCCGCTGACAAAACGTCAAGTGTGTCTATATTGTCATCTAAAGCATTGTCGGAACTTGAATTAAAACACGATTGCCCACGACAATGTCCACAAATAATTGAACATTTGATACCAATTTTTTTGCAACTGCAGTTAGTACCACAGCCTTTTTTACAGTTACAAAAAATCATATTCACCAATTCATCGGGTGCGGGTGGTAACAATGTCATTATAGGCTCCAAAACATTGTTATTCATTATCCACCCCCAGTTTTCCGGGTTTAATTTGTTGCCCAACCAAATTTGTACCTGGTAATAAACTCGAAGCAGATGCTGTTGGGTGGCGCTATTTGTTGGTGGTAGAGATGATAATTTCACAGGTTTATTATTTCTAGTTAGTTTAGCAAATGTTATATATCTGTAATTGTCGATGGAGACCACTTGTTTTTGGGCACCATACATTGCTAAAATAAATTTAATTCCATGTTCAAAAATGTCTTGAACGGAGCAATTTTGATTTTTGAACACTGCTGCTGCACTTTGAAGGTCTGGACGATTTTCTAATAGTTTCAAAACTTTTACCTTTCCTTTATTAAAAAATGTTGATGTCGTATCACATCCTGTGACAGCGTGCAAAAATAAAATATGTTCTCCACCAAAATTGTAGTGATCCATGCTATTAGTAGATGAGTATATTTTTGTGTCAACGTTTCCTTTACCGGGTTCTAAAAAAAAAATTTGTTTTTGCGACGGAGTGCGTGCTATTAGTATAACTAAGAGATCTACGTCCTCTCCAACAATAACAGTTTTCCGGGTGTATGCTTCTTCGATTGCTGTTTCTATAATAAGTACATCAGCATCGTCTTGAGCTTGTTTTGAAGCTATATTAATATTTTCTAATTTTTGCATCAATGTAGAAATTAATCTGTTTTTATTCGATCGATTTGAAAGAAACTTTTCTTGACTTATAGGCACTTTCATTGTTTTATTAAAAAAAACTTCAAAAGACCCACTAAATGCCTCAGATCGCCGAAACTGTTCCATCACCTTTATATTTTTACTATTATCGTTATATCCATCGAATACAACAATTACATTGGACCCAAAATGTTTTTTTAAATATGCAATATATTTATTAAATATACATTGAAAAGTATCATCTTGATGCCATATAACACGATGCAAAAGAAATCCACCGTCGATGATATAGGTAGCGTTTGAAGTATCCATTTCATAAATACTTGATTTAAAACATTTGAATAATGTGGATTTATTCGTTTTTCGCATACCTACATCGTCATATATAGCCAAAGGGTATGGAGATAATTCATATTTTAAATATTCATCTAGATTATCTTGAAATCTTGTATTTAAACTAATTCTTTGAAATAGTAGTAGAGGATCAATAGGAACTGAATGATCATGCACTTTAATAGAGCTTTTAACACTCAAAAGCGGAAGAACTCTGTTTGCTCGCTTGAATTTGAAATTATCAAATTTTATTCCAACCATTTTATTCATTAAATTTTTACCAATTTCGTAAGCATCACAACAGTTAATCTCATCATTACCAATTATACCATTTGATATTGACATAATTTTATTAGTTTGAGGGAAAGGATTATGGATTGTTAACCATTCAATAACTTTGTTAACGTCGTCATTATCTCTTTTGATACGCGAATCCTTTGTATCAACATGCTGATCGACAGTATCTAAGGAAATGTTGCAAAACTTTTCTACATCTTCACATATTGTGTTTATAGCATACATTCCATAAACCCATTTACTCAACACGCTCTCTTGAGTACTCCTTCCTCGCGAAACCCCTCCTTCAGATTTCATGGATTTCATTAGGGATTGCTCGATTACCATATCACTCCAGGTTCCACAATTAAATTTATTACTACGTCTAACTGTAAAAAATCCGTCGGTAAATTTTTTAAACGCCTGTTCATCCATATTATTTTTTAATTTGAGCATATCCTGCAGGTATAAATGAGCAGATTTTGCATACAAAAAATGTCCAGAAGCGTGGAAAAAAGGAAGCATTTTTTTTACAGCTTTTAAGTGTCCATCCCAATCTCCTAGTCTTTCAGATCTAATAAAATCTTTAACTATAGATACCATATAAAAATATTGTACCCATAACTTTGCAGTAGGTCCTCGATTTTGTATTTTTTTTAAAATGCCATTGAACTGTTCTATATATGATTCAAGTATAACTGTAGAACCTTCTACATCTTCATATGAAACATTTTGTACGATTATTTGTTCAATATAACGTTGTATATAGTCGTCAGTATGGTCATCGATTTCCATGTCTTGAGCTACAAATTTCGATAACGCTAAATGTAATAATATGTGACCTCTAACAGCTCTTGCATAAGCGTGCCCGTCTAACATTTTATCCACAGAATTTGGGGCATAAACAACACTAAGAACTTCTTTAAGTCCACTACCTGCCATTAAGTATCCTATCGATCCAAGAAAAGACATGATCAAATGAAAACCACCAAGCCGTATTATAATTTTTGAAAGTTCTGATCCAGGTTAAGATGCTGCAACTATTTCACGAGCTTTTATAAACAGCGGTTGATCAAACGTCACGACACATGCTTCATGACCATGAAACTTCATGTTGTCGTGAATAGAGTTCAAGGTTGTGTAAATTGTATTTAAATTACTTGCTGGATGATGAATAAATGGCAAAAATAGAATACGAGATGTTGAAAATTTATTATTTTCTTTTGTGAGATACTCTATAAAACCGTTCCACCCTGGTACATCCGAGACAGTTTTCCATTTTCCGTACATCCACAAGAAATCGATTTTATTTATAAAAGATTTTATTGAAACGTTGTCACTTAATATATTTTCTACATCAATTTTGCTCAATTCAGAAACACCAAAATTGTCATACATTTGTAAAGGCACGTGAGCGATAGCAGCAATGTCTTTTGCAGCTGGGATTATTTTTAATCTTGGTATCTCTTCGTCGACTATAACTGCACTTTTTGGGGTAACTATTTAAATAACTCCCATAATGTGCACTGTATTATGTCCATCAATCGTATAAATATTAATATCTGCGTTGTCAGCAGAATACTGTATAAATGCGCCTGCCGCGGGCGATAGAATTTTGGGTTGAGGGTGATTAACAACAGCGCTTTCGTACAATAGAACTTCTTTGTATGTGTTTGAAAATCCTAGATTTGATAACATATCTAATAGACGTTTAGATCCATATCTTCTATGAAGAAATACAGATATACCGAGTAATAATCGGGACAAAAAACTTCGCGGGCGAGTGCACTTCATTATTGCATGACTTAGTGCGGTACATTTATTTTCCAATTCATTAATATTACCTTTTTATTTTTAATAATTATTTGTTTTAAAAAAAATAATAGACTTTGTGGTATATTTTTATTAATATTATCGAACATTTGATTTACCGGAGGATATGTATCGGTATTAATCAAGACAGAACGAATGTCCTCTTTGATAATTGCTGCTGCTGCTTCTACAACACGTAGACGTTCTTCCGAAACATTAGATTTTTTATTTTCATACCACGATTCACACAAAATTTTTTTTTGCGTATCAAGAAAACAAATAATTGTTAATTTAGCGTGTTTTGTAGTTATTATAATATCTTTTCCATAGCGAGCAGTTAATTTATAAATTATAGTTTTTGCATCTGGAAAGAAATCACTAGTTATTGCATTTACTAACTCTGTTAAGGTGAATTGACAATCATTGTTATTTTCTATGTAATAAAATATTTCTTCCATCGCTAATCTGATATTTTCGTCATGTGGACGACCTACTGATCCACCACTTTTGTATTTATTAAAAGATATCAAACAGTTATCATGGTATTTCGCCTCAGCAGCTACTAAATCATATTCAAAATTAACTCTATCCCTTACAATTTTACCGAGTCTATCACCACGGGACTCAGCTGTTTTAATAATATTATCTTTAAATGAAAGTGTGCTGACCTGTTTAATTTTCCTTCGATATTCTTGTCGTTTTCTTTTCTCAACATCTTCGTTGGCTTCTTCACCACAAACAAGGCATAGCGTTCGAAAATCAAATTTACTTGATCGTTTTTTATGCGGTGAAGGGTTAGATGGACCTGCAGCGTTTTCTTCACGTTCTCTTTTAAATGAGGCAATTTTTTTTTGTGTGTATACACTTTACGACACTCAACATGCACAGTTACTGATGTTACATTATTTAAAAACTCAAGATGTCCATCGTCTCTTTCATTACTAGCGTTTTTTAATGTTTGTAATCCACGCTCGACATTTACAGTTTCACCGACCGATAGCGAGTTTTCACATATAAAACAATTACCCGCCATTTAGTTGGTTATGTAATATAAGCAGTACTTATAAAAAAATTCAGAACGCACAAAAAACACGATAAACACGTGACAACGTTCGTACGAACCGAACACAACTAAATACTCATCTACTGCTGCGAGCCGGTCCGGCACATGAATGTCGAAGACAGCTGCGTCTATTGTTACTAAAAAAAGGTCGACCTATATATATATATTATATATGTATATGTACAACATGTTTCCCCCAACGGACATTCCAGACAACAGTAATATGTACAATGTACCTACATTATACATCTTGCATAAAACGAATGCATTTTTATTATCGTTATTATAATATTATATTATTGTAATTTTGTATGGTAAACATTAAAATTTGTATACCGCAAGTGCAATTGGATATATATATATAACCATTTTGTAGAGAATTTTATCTTCTACAATTTTTTTGTTCGAGACTTTTTATCGTACAAACAGTATAAAGCGAGATATTAATGCAAAGGCTACTTGTTTTTAGCGAAAAAATCATATTTCATTAAAAGTGTACACATTGTTGGCCTTATAACGGAAAAAACTATCAACATGACGTGAAAATGTCAAGAGACCATTTTTATAGATAATTACCTCCTCTACAATTTGTATCTAAGACTTTTTTTTGTACGACCAATAAAAAACGAGATATTAAAAAAAAGGCCAATTTTGTGACCTTTGATCTCGAATAACCTTTAACGCGTACATGATATCTAGGTCGACTTTTTTGACATTGTTTACAACGATGTAATAAAGATGTGTACCAAAATTCAGCTAGGTGGGAATTTTTCCGAGCTGGCCCCTTTTTTCGTCTAATTGCACTGGACTAGTAGTATTTTCGACATTGCATTTGAAACTTCTTTAGCAGTTTTTGATTTTAATGCTATCACCCATGCAAATTTCGTAAAACAGTCTATGACGCATAGAATATATTTGTAACCTTTATTTATTTTCGAATATGGTATCATTTCAACCAGATCAGCTTGCCATAGATCATTTTTTCCGTATACATCTTGTACGTTAACTATACGTCTTATGTAATTTTTTCTAGCAGGTTTGTGTAGTTCAAATGCAATATCTCGCTTAGACATTTGGTATACGTTTTGTGTATCCAGCTTCGCGTAATTCTTCGAAAATTGATAGTATTTCGTTGGAAACACCTGTATTGCCAGCAGCTTTTGATGCTTATAGTAGTTTTAAACGGGAAACCAATTCATTCGGATCGTTCCAATATTGAAGTGTATGTTTCTGTAATTGTACAGATAGTCCACTACCAGATGGAAATAATGTTGTGATTATATCTCTGTATTTATTACCGCCTTTTTTAATTTGTTTGCTGTTTGACGTTAAATGAGCTGATGTTTGAATTAATATAGATTTATATGTTTTTAAATCGTTTTCGGTATATAATTTAGGGGCTTTTGAAAATATTAAACTACAGAGACCCTGTGTTAATGGGTATGTAGTATCATCAACAATTATCGTATTTCCGACAAGTTTGATTTATTTTTTACCTAAACGTACCGTTTTATTAGGCTGTAATTTAGGACCATACGTCTTGTCTATGCTGTATGAATCTAACAATTCATCTATTTGATAAAAATGTAAATCTTCAGTGTTGTCTATAGTTTTATCCAAAGTAGATTTTTGTATTTCGTTTAACGGATTGATAATCGGTCTAAATGTTACTGTTACTATCGATTGAATATCGGCTTTTCCTTGTTTTAATACAGTATATTTTCGTTTAATATTTTCTTTTGCTTTTATCAATTCTTCGAGTACTTCACCACTGGCGTCCATGATCGTGAATGAAATGTTTTTTAAAAAACGTAAGTTTATATAATAACAAACGTGTCGAAGCCGTGACGATAATGCCCATTATCGCGTTCACAGTCTTTGTTTATTACGATAAAGTTGAACCTACCCTTACGCCAACACGATGTACAGAAATCTTTAAATTCTGTATACGACATGTCACTAGAGCAATGCTCCATGTAAACATGTTTTAAATTAGTTTCATCTTGTTTAAATAAAACGATAAGGTTAGCGTTATCACGCAAAAGTTGTTTTGGTACTCTTGAATAACTCTGAGCTAGATAGCAAACATCTATAAGGTTATGCCTTCCCCTTGCAAAGATTAATCTACATACTCCTTGCCCCTCTGTCAAAATATCGTCTAGAATATACACAGAATTTTGTAGGGCTTTTTTAGGTTCAATAACTTGTTCGTTTTCGTAGAACGTAAATAATTGTACTCCTTCGATATCTGATAAGATATTACTCAACATTTTATATTTCGGTTGATCCAGAGTTTTCGAATACATGTAAACGTTGTGAAATCTTATTCCATTTATATTAGTTAATAATGCAAACATTAAATTCGTTTTTCCACAGCCGGACGGACCCACAATAAGTGCACGTATCGTATTAGGTAGAAGCGGATCGTGTCTATAGTTTTGAAACGAAGTAGATGGATCTACGTTCTCAACTGTAAGCTCGATTTCTTGTTTAATGAATTTAATTTTGATATAAATATCTATGTTGTGATGAGAATGTCATCAGTACACAATGTCACTCGCTCGAAGAAGCAACAAGAATAAAGGTGGCGGGCTTATTAACACGCTTATATATAAATTACCGGTCGAGCTTCACGTGCCTAGTAAGGTTAATATATATATATAATATATATTAGTTATCATAGTTTAAAAAATTGTTTTTATTAAGGTTATCAATATTGTGGACCTAGTACAAAATTGAAAAAACATTTAGTTCGTGGTGATAAAGGTATAAACCCGTTAGACGCTGCGTGTAGAGACCACGGTATCGCATACAAACGTAGTAACTCTATCGCCGATCGTAACGAAGCTGATCATATATTAGAACAGCGAGCCTGGGAAAGGTTCAAATCGAAAGATTCTGGTTTAAAAGAAAAAGCTGTAGCTTGGGGTGGGACTACCGCCATGAAGGCAAAACGTAAAGTTGGTGGTGGTTGTGGGTTTAAAGCAGCGGTTAAAGCAACTAAAAACGTTTTAAAGAAAAATGTTGGAGAAAAAAATTTAATGAAATTAACAAAAAAGTGTGTAGCCGTCGCACGAAAAACATTTAAATCTACAAAGACAAAAGTTCCGAGAATAGTAAACATTCCGAAAAAAGGCGGTGTATTACCACTTATACCGATTTTCGCCGGCTTATCAGCTCTAGGCGCTCTGACTGGTGGAGTTGCCAACGTTGTTAGGGTGGCTAATGAATTTAAGAGGAACGTTCCATCACATTTGGGAAATGGTTTGTCCTGACGCCATATAAAGGCAACTCGTACAAAATAGGCGATGGTCTATATATCACACCATATAAAAATGGTGGTGGAAGAGTAAAAACGAAAAAAAACTAATATCTACGTTACCCAAGAGAGCGTTGTACGATTTCGATCTTATAAAAATCGCGCGTTTGTTGAAAATACCACATTTCATCGGCGTGTTTACTAGAGATAATTTGCCCATTCGTCCTAAACGATTTGAATCGGCCATTGTTAACTTAGACACTGAAAACGGTACAGTTACGCATTGGGTAGCGTATAAAAAAATCGGAAAAAAAGTAAAATATTACGACAGCTTTTGAAATTTAGCACCTCCGCTAGAAGTACAGAAATATTTTCAAGGATGCGATATAAATTGCAATTATAACACAGAGCAGAGATTTAATACATCAAACTGTGGACACTTGTGTACACAATTTTTATCATGTACACGATAACGTTAAACGGGAACTCGAGTGAACTGTCATGCGATTTTTTTCTGCCCATAGAGGTAGAAAATACAGCACAAATATGTCTTTTGAGCTTGCTAACAAACAATTTAATTCCAAACATAGAACCAGGTTGCAATACCATAGGTTTTCGGAATATGATTGGACAAGTTGAAAACGTAATTATACCTACTGGAACGTATGCTTTGGAAGATTTAGAGTTTGTTATAAACAAGTTGAAGCCTGACTATATAACTTTTTTCGAATTAAAATCAGATAGTAACACGTTAAAGTGTATGATATCCTGTAGCCATGAGATTGACTTTTCAATTGAAAACAGTATAGCAACATTATTAGGATTTATAAATGTTGTATACACTTGTATATACTACTGGTACTACACACGAATCTGAAAATACAGTCAACATAATGAAAATAAACTGTATAAAAATAGAGTGCAACTTAATAACCGACTCATTTTGTGACGGATCGCCGAGCCAGATTATACATGAATTTTATCCGACTGTTGCTGTGAGCTATAAAATTATTGAAGTGCCTAGACATTTAGTTTTTTATGGTCTTAATACTACTTCTATAAGTAAAGTTAAAATCATACCAAAAGATCATAAAGATCGATTGATAAATTTACGTGGTGAACCATTTACGATTCGATTACAAATATCACGCGAATAATATGGGGCTCAAGTTTAATATTAATACTACTGCAATAAAAAACCCATCATTAAAGTGACTGCAGTTAAGAAGTCAACACCTTTATCTAAACCGAAAAAAAACGAAATCAAGCTCACGAAAAATAACTTAGATTTTCTTCGTTCGTTACAATGATGGATGACTCATATTTATATGTAACGGCCGACTATGTCGAAGATTGTAAAATAACACAAATGCAATATCATTCGTTCACACCGTGTTCAAACACGTCTTTTTCATACAATGATGAAATTAGAATAAATATTCAAAATATGGAATCTTACACTCTACCATGTGAAAGTTATATTTACATTGAAGGAAAGCTAAGAAAACCTTTAGATGCTGTAGGAGACGAACGTTTTTCGAATAATGGTTTAGCATTTTTATTCTCCGAAATGCGATATGAAATAAACGGAATAGAAATACAAAAATTGAAATCACCCGGAGTGTCGTCTTGCTTGAAAGCATACTATTCATATACACCAAGTGACTTGAATACGTTAGACAATTGTGCTTGGGACTCGGGCATGGACGGTGAAGATAATAAAAATTTTATGAGCAACGATGTATTTACCGGTTGTATACCTCTAAAACATTTATTCGGATTTTTCGAAGATTATAAAAAAATATTACTAAATTGCAATCAACAACTGATTTTAAATCGCTCGTCTACCGATTTAGACGCATTACGTATGACGCAAACCGGAACTCACGAAAACGTTGAAAAAAATAAAAAAATTACGATTGAATTGATTAAAGTGATATGGAAGATGCCTATAATCAGAGTTAATGATAAAGAAAAATTAAAACTATTGTAAGTGATAGATTCACGCACGATTTAAGATAGTATGGTTGCCCGACGACCTATGATAAGATCGTTTTAAACTGGCAACCAAATTAAATAACTAGAACAGCTGGAACATTGACCACTAGCGCTTGCGACGTGATGTGTACCGATATAGAAGCAGAATTTACGAGCTTATTATTTTTTCCCGCGCTTTACTAATATCAAATATTTTCCTAATATTACCCACAATTACCATTTAATATTACCACAGAATAGATGAAATTTTAGACTTCTATAAAAACCACGATTTGAATCCTGATGAATACTTCACTATACAACTATAATATCTACCTATT
The DNA here is from genome assembly GCA_009761285.1 of Aphis glycines. NCBI lineage: Eukaryota > Metazoa > Arthropoda > Insecta > Hemiptera > Aphididae > Aphis > Aphis glycines. The sequence goes on along the minus strand of VYZN01000468.1, from coordinate 66,134 downwards.
ATCTATCGTAGTCCATAGCTCTATCATCTATGACATATACAAATTTACATCCTCAGAAGATAAAACAATAATTATTCATAGTTTTAAAATTGTATGCTTAATTGTATTTAAATTGAGTAATTGTGCTAAAAATTAAAATGCCGTGTTGTATACCTAATTGTCCTTCACATGACAAATATGTAAAGATTAGTTCTTTCAAAGTTCCAAACAATATTGCCTTACGGTCTGATTGGGAAAATGTCTTAGGTATTTCCTTAATTAATAATTCTCGTGTTTGTCGTAACCATTTTAAAACTCATGATGTAATAGACACATGGGTATCTGGAAATGGAATAAATAAATACACGGTTAGTACCTTTACTTATAGATATATTATAATGCATTTATGAACTATTCAACTATAGGTAAAACATAACATAAATATATTTGTAGGTGTGTCTAAAAAAACCTAGGCTTAGAGATGGAGCTATACCGGTGAATTTATATATTGTTAACAATAACGAGTCAACAATTTTAGTAAGAATTTATAGTTAAATAACTTAACACCATAATAGACTTTTTTCAAAAAATTAAACTTTACTCATTATGAATAGTTAAATAATAATATAACAACATAAACTATAAGAATGTTTGTACGTCTACGCGCCACCGTCAGCGCGATATGCCGGTATTTGAGCTTATAGGATGTTGCCACTATTATATTCAAGCGCTAGTGGTGTATTTTCCAGCTGTTTTTAATAGAGATTTCGGTAGACACTTTACATGATTCGTCGGGCAACCATACTATCTTAAACCGTGGATTCACGTAAAACGTTATCATGTGCGTTCAGAATCTGGGATCTATGTGAATATCCTGTACTACCTAGAAATACTTCACATTCATGGACGATAAAGTCAAACAGCTTGCTTGAAAAACCTAGATTTATTTTGTTTGGATTACAAACAGATAGAAAAAAAAGTATAGAAAACGACGCTGGGCGCTTTGACCACTACCAACTAAAAAATCTTAAGGTACACTTAAATTCTGAAGTGTTTCCATATGAAGACTTTCGTGCTGATTTTAAAAATAATACCATCAGCTTACTGTATAAAGCCTATACAGACTTTCAAAAATCGTATTATGAGAAAGATTATTCTGAACCATTGTTATCAAAAAATGTTTTTCAAACATATGTTCCAATCGTCGTTGTTGATTTATCGCATCAGAATGATAACGTTAAATCATCGACCATAGACCTACGAGTAGAATTTGAAACGAATAAGGTTATTCCTGAGAAAACTGCAGCTTATTGTTTAATTTTACATGATCAGATTATAACTTATAACCCGTTTAGCGGTGATATTAGAAAATTGTAATTTTTATACATAAATATATATATTATTTCTACTTGTAATTATTTTTTTCTACCTTGTAAATATATTATTTTTACTTTGTAAATATTTTTATTACCTTATTATTAATAAATAAAAAGAAAAACTTTTTTTAAAAATAATTGACTTGTTTTTATTTTACACAAATACCATACAAATATTATACAAAAATATTTTACACAAAAGTACATTAAACAGTTTGTCGTCTTTTGGGTAGTGAATTGGTAATGTTGTACTGTGATCCGTATGGTCCATCGTTTTCATCTGTATAAGTATTGTATTGCGGTCCGTATGGTCCATCGTTTTCGTCTGTATAAGTATTGTATTGCGGTCCGTATGGTCCATCGTTTTCGTCTGTACAGTTTGTCTGTGATGGAGGGGAGATATCAGAAAGAATTTCCTAAAACATGAAATATTAAAATATTTGTTTTTTATAAAGTAGGTTTTGTTATATTACCTCATTAAATATAGTGTAAAATGATGGCGGTGAAAAAGGTTTCTCGTATCCCTATAAAATATAATATATTAATATTGGTATAAGAAAAATAAAAAATATTTTTTTCTTACCTCATCTTTTTCTAATTCGTCCAACCATCTTTGTGCGATATTTTCAGCTGCATATAATTGAAGCTGACTTGTGAAATTGTAGTCATTTACATGTGTTACAATGAAAATGTTGTTAATGCTTTTCACGCGATTTGTCATATCTTCAAGCGTTCTAGTTTCAACCTTGGTATTTGTTTTTAAGTATGACGCGATTTGATTAATTTGCTGTATTACGAGCGGTTTAACGATTTTGGTTTTTTTCTCGATGATCTCGAAAATTGACCACTCTAAATCTTGTAACTTTAATAAGTCGTTACGATTTAACAGTATGCGACATCCATCTTGAATTTTAGACTCTATAACGAGCATATTCACTCCTTGGTACACCATACTAGATATTGTAATTGAATCGGAATCCAAAAATAAATTACGCTTATACTTTTGTGGTTGTTCGAGTATAAATGATATAATGTTTCCCATAAGTCGGAAAATACGTTTGAGAAAATCGGCGGAAATATTTACAAAACGTGATGGTGTTATAATGTGAATCACGGTGTTGAATTCATCTGTCGGATCGAGTCCGATGTTTAAAAACTTACGAGATGAAAAATCAAGGAAAAAATTACTGCAATCGATTAGTTTAGCTGGTGGTGACGGAGGCACATATGTAAAAACATTCTTCTTGTAAACAGTACGCATGTTTTCAATCGAACCAGCCATGTTCAAAAATTTTATCACAAAACAACGCACTGAATCGAACGAAGAGTGGAGATAGACTGATTTCATTTCAGATTTTGAAACCCTCACATGTATATTTTATGGTAGGGATTTCTTCTACAGGTTTAAAGTATGCATGTCAGAACAGGTTAGATTATTGAATAATACTATTGTTTGTAATGCAAACAAGACTCAACATGCTTGTTATATTATAATTTTTCAAATTGTAATATACCGGTAATATGTGATAACAACAGGGATAGATAGCGTTATCTATTGAATATGTGTGTACGGTAATATAGTGTTACCGTACACCGTTAGTTGTTAGGGTCACTCCCCGGTCCTGCCCGGGTTTTCAGTGTCACTCACACCATATATGCTGATGCTGAAACCCGGACAGTTCTCGATTTGATGTTTTTTTTCTATTTCTTAAGAATATATTTTATTATATTTTTTTATAGTTATACGTTTTGATTTTCAATGTCATTTAAAAACATGAACTTACAAAAAACTAGCAATGACATTTCTTCATTAGTTTGTTTAGTACGAAGTAAATCATTCCCAACATATCTGGAATACATTACATTTACATCCAGATTAAAAACGTATGATACATTACCATCAAAAATACCTCAAAATAAATATTTATTGGCTGATTGTGGTTTCATATACAGAGGAGTAAAAGATGTTGTAGAAGTTTTTCCTGCGGACTTGTCTTACACGATTGGAAAAAAGACGATATACCATGGGTTGAACACTCGAGACATAATCCGGAATGTATATATGTATTATTATCAAAAGGAAATCACTTTGTTGAATATGTATAAACCAAATGTGGAAGGCTAAATGTAATTATGAAATTGAATCATATGATACTACTTGTTAGTATATTAAGATTTATGAATAAAAAAAATGTTATATTATAGGTATCGAATAAATTATCGAATTCTATTAAACAACTTAAATGTGTTATTATTCGGAACAAAAGTTCATTGGAATACTTGTTTTGTGTAAATAAATCTCTTGGAACAAATATATTGTGGAACACGTATTTTGTGGAACATAACTTTTTATTTTCTCATTTGCCTGTATTTAACAGCTGTACCCATCCCATGCAGAATCTGATAGTTGGACGAAAAATGATAAGAGCTTTGAAATGATATTTTAAAATGTTTTATTGTGGTTTGGTAATTGTTATTCTTTATTAAGATTTAAGTGTTTAACCTAGCCGTTAGGCAAGGTGAATATATCCTTGCCCTTAGGTTAAGACTTAAGACTTAAGTCTACAGGCCATGGTAGACAATTATACGGTAGTATACTGTCTATAGTTCTATACTATAGTAGCCAAGGTCTACATTACGCCATCACGGTTTAGTATTCAGTAAGTTTTAGTATATCTTACTTTGTGATCAGAATTCTTTATATTTTTAAATTATCTGCAGTGGACATTATAGACTAGAATTGGTAACTGGAAACTGATGTGGAGTACTAGACAACTGGCCTATTTATGAAATGCATACTACACAAGTAATTGGTATTGGAATTTGGAAAATTATTTATAATTACAAAATAATATGCATTGATAAAATTCATAAATACAATTAATACTAAATACTACCATTATAACAAATAAACAATAATAATAACCTTAATAACAGTAAATACACTGAAATATCATTGTTGTACAGTAGGTCTCAAGTGTATTTAATTATTGAGTAGGCCACTACTGTATAAATATTAAATTTAAGTGCTCAATTTTATAAATTAATTAAAATGTGATTTTAAAGTTAGTCTTAATAAAACAAAAATATCAATACAATTAAAATTTAGCACAAAATACTTTTCATTTGTACATGGTATAAGATGTAAAAGGTGATAAAGGTCTGGTTTGTTAGCTCTCTATTAAATGTTGTGCACTCAACCTTATTACATCAATAGAGTTAAGTCCTGAGATTCATAGAGAAAAATAAAAGACACATTACAAATAAATAATAAGTATTATAGTATTAGCTTTTAAGTATTATATGTATTTAAGTATTTTTTTAATTTGTATTTTAAATCTTTCAAATATAATGTCTTAACTGTGATTACTAGCTTTAAAATATAGTATAATTAGTTAATTATGGGTTACTATTATTTTTTAAATTTTTATTGAACTTTGCCAACACTTTTACAACGTCCCGAGGGAGGCTCAATGAGTACCTCAATGGTACCTACCTAAAATCAAACCTTAAGTCATCTATTTAATTTATTGTTATGATATCAAACATACCTAAGTGCTATACATTTATTATTTTCAGTGTTGAATTTAAGTATCCATGAAAAATATAACTAATTCATTGAAAAGGCAATTTTATGAGTTAATTAGTATTTGGTTATTATTTGCACCTTATTTAATTAATTGGCTAACAATAATTAGAAACATAAAAATCAGTTTATTTAAAAAAAAAACAGATATATATATTTAATCCAAATTATAATTTGGGTAATAATTTATTTGACCTCGGCAAAGAAGGCATACATTGTAGTTCTCTTCAATCATGCGTGTGACACAAATGTTACAGAACTTATGTTCACATGGCACCAACGTTACCACTACCACCCTGTCGAAACATATGCAGCATAGTTCCAAGATATCTAAAACAATTTGTAAGTAATTTAAATAATTTTTTGTATAGCATAATTATTATAATAATTTTTACCTGCATTCTGTACAGGAAGTGGAGGGTGATTAATTTCCACTTGAAGTACTGGCTCCTCTGGTTCTGATAATAATATACAATTTTTATATTAGCATCAATTTTCCAACTTATTTACATTAACTAATATTAACATTTTTAAATTCATTTAAACTATACCATTTTCGTTTTCCATCAAATTGTAAAATTCTGCCCATGCTTCTTCCATGTTGGGAAGTGCAGCTCTTTCATTCACAGCAGCATTTATTTGTCCTCGGCGTACTCTTCTGCCTCGGCCACGCACACGCTCTCGATGTTCTATAAATATTTTATTGTATCAATTATGTAATAAGTTAACTTATTTTATAAGAATTATATTCAAATGAGTTTTGCATTATTTAATAATATAATAAAATTTATGCATTTACCTATTATAGGATTATGTCTATTAATTCAATTTCCTCGACCACGAACATTTCCCGGTTGAACGGGCAACATTTGACGCACTGATAAAACCACAGGCGGCTGAACGAGTGGTTGAAGAGGTGGTGGGCGTACTGGGCCCAATATCAAGGGTCTAAAGTTTGGCCGTGCCAACGGTGGTGGCAGAGGAAGTGGCTCCATTAAAATGCCTGGTACTATAGCTTCTAAATGATATAATTGAATTATCACATTATACAAACTGTTGATTACTTTTAAAAATATGTAGTTATTATAAACTTACGATGTGGAAAATTGGGCTCCCCGATTTCATTTCTCACAATCTGTTCGGGCGTGTACGCTACGTTTCTTATAAAATCACTCAGATTATATCTGCCATTTATAACATTATTCCAAGCATTTCTTATGGTGACATCATTGCGTGGATACTCCCTATAATCAGCTTGCCTGACCTAGTAAATCATAGATGAGGTAAATTTGTTGTTCACGCATATTATAAGTTGTAGTAAAGTGATTTATGTGGTTATAGATTAACTAACTCTTTGTCCATCGACTGCTCGCCTAAAATCAATTCGACTTCTTTCTTCGACTGTTCTTAAGTGATCTAAAAATGTATATAAACAATTTTATAATATTAGCAATCGAAAAAAGCTGATTAGGTTTCTATAATCTCAATTTCATAAATTCTACTTTGCTTTTTTAAAAAAAATTACCATAGAATCCATAAATTTTGGGTATTGGCCCATTAGCCTCAAGAGAGATGCGTGGTAAGATTCAATGAAGTTATTAGTTCAGTACCGTAGCCCGAACACTGTGAATTTTTGTGGAGTCACAGTATCCATCCAGAACCGTTCATAATACCTCATAAAATCTTCCAGCTGATGTTCCAAGTTATAGTTGGCAACTAAAATTTTAAAAAAAGTAAACACAAATTATATAAATCCTAATGTAACATCTTATATTTAGTTAATTATTATGAACCTACCTAGGTCTTGTATTAGTCTAAATCCCAATTGAATAGAAAAGGAATTTCCATGATGGACCTCTTCTATCGCAGGCAAGTGAGCTAAAGCCATCAGCTGTAATAATACATTTAATATTGTATGCATTAGAAACTATAATATATATCTTATGTTACAGTTTTACATCAATGTTAACTCCAAGTTTCATAGACTAATTGGTTTGATTAGTAAAAGTTAATCAAAACAAAGTGAATTTCTATTGCCAATAAAATTTTGAGATATTTACATGTATATAATATAACATAACAACAGTATTCATGACTATAGGTAATATTACTTATTTTAATTATTTACTTAACATGCTATATTCAAAGTACAACCGCAAGTCGTTAACCAACAAATTATATTATCATAAGCACACGTGTAAACTTATATTTGAATACATTCAAGATACATTCTTACTGAAGATGTTTTCCAGCTCTGGATGATCGTAATTTTGAATTTGATAATTAATTCTCGTTTAGTTCTATTTATCACTAAAAATGATTACCATTCTCAAGATTCGTCTCGCGTTCTCGATAACTGTGCATAGATTCACCAGTTGATGACTTCGTACGTATCGGATAATGCTCTGAAATAAAATTTCTTTATTAAAATAGTTTTTTTTACCATTTTATGTATGTTTAATCAAATTAATTTATTGTGTATCTGTTTATTTTATTTATCTTTTGTTTTTTGCCTTACCTGAATATAGTGGAACCAACATCCAGAATTGTTGGCTTCTGGTAGCACCCTAGCTATGGTATTCCTTAGACCCTGTTCAAAATCCGTTATAATTTGCAAATTGTTATAGTTGATGTTTAACCTTAGCTCTTGTCTTAAAAATTGCAGTAAACGACAATATCTCTCTGCTTGGCGGTCAATCATCAATGCATGTACGATTGGAATTCCCTAAGAGTGGATAAACCATATTTCATACAAAAAATTAGGGTATTATTATTATTTTTAAACTTACCACATTGTTAAAAACTATTTGTATTGTAAATAGTTGATCTATGTCAGCCGGTTGTCGTGGTCTAATTTGGAATATTCCATCCATGCAGATGGTTGTGATGTCATGGAAGTGTACATTCATCTCTTGCATGAATGTATTGTTGGTAAAGACAATGCCAACAAATCGTTCACTTCCATCATCCCTTAATATTTCCAGCAGACCTTGATAAAAAGGGACCATTGCACCATTCACATATCGCAGTCTTGGGCCCCATTCATTAGAATCAAATACGTCTATCCAATTCCTTAGAGACTCCGGAACAGGTGGACTATTCCTGCGCCTAGCCCGTGCAATAGCCCTAATTGCTGCGGTACGACCCACTTCCATTGCTACTCTAGGATATCTGTAATTATTTTTTATTATTACATTTAAATATTAACACATTTTTTGTTAAACAGCTTACAGATGCGCCTCCTGGTCAACTATATTCTGTGGAATAACATTCCCAGTATTTGCCCTTTCCCTCAGCCTATTCATAAACCCTCTCAGTGCCACTGCATGATTAGGTGCAGGTTCATGATTATGAACGTGAGCTGTTGAAATTATTATAGGCGCTCCATCAGTGATTGCCATTTTCGCTGATACATACAGGACACCCATAACGGCGATTTTCATATCTCAAATACCTAATTTTACATAATATTAAGTATATGGTTTATTTTTAATAAATGTTTTATTGAACCAGTAATATTTGGTTATATCTTTATATTGTGTGTATTTTATTGAAAATAAATTCAATTGTTAAAAATATATTTACAATGTGTTTAAATGCTCATAGGCGCCCGCAGAAATTTTTTTAGGAGGGGGCAATGTTAGGATTTGTTATATAATAAATAGTAATTTATCTGTAAACATTCAATTTAAAACATATTTTTGAAAAGCCAGGAGGGGGGCAAATGCCCCAGCTTGCCCCCCTTGCAGGTGCCAATGTAAATGCTTGTCAAGAATTAAAATATCTATGAGTGGTACTTATTCAAATAAAAATTATAAGTAATAAGTACTCTACAGCTCTTATACGGTAGTAAAATTAAATCATTTGTTTGTAAATTTTAAATAAAATATGAACCGTAAATCATTTTTATTTTTTTTTACATTCAATTTTTGTGATCTATGAAAGTGTTTTTAGCCATGAAAAGGGAAAGAAAGGTTAAACTAAGATCTTTACACAGTACAAGTTTTCGAAAAAATCGATATCGTTTTTTGGTGTAACTAAAGAAAATTAACCATAGATACATGATATTTTTACCAAATGTTCTTTTAATCATTTTTTTTGCATGACAAAATTTTAAAAATATTTTAACTCGTTTTGAGTTATTTACAAACATTTGAATTTTTTTCTTCTAAAATGTCAATAAAATTTTTTTTGATTAGTCAAAAAGTTTGAAAATTTAATGTAAGGTTCTTTATAAGTTGTTATAATAGCAATTGAAAAATATTAAATATACATTTTAAAAAAGCACGATTTTCTTATAGGTAAGCAATTATATTAAATTTTTTTTATAATTTTATCTATATTTATTTTTAATGAGATTTTTTTATATTATATGTGTCTTTTTTTAATATCTTGACCCTTTAAATTTAAAATTACTAACCGATTATTTCCTATAATGGAATGCTGGTAACAGACAAATCCTACTGCATCCATGTAGACGTTTGATCATCCTCGAAGTCCTGGAATAGCTCTGGATAGAGGTTCCTGAGGTGGTTCATCTGCAGGTTCTGCTGCGATGTCATTTACATTGTCTATAACTTACAAATTATAATATAATTAAAACATCAGAATATAAAACACTTTGTTTAATACTTACAGTCAACTGGATCCATGGTTAAATATTTGAATACAGTAGGTAAATTATTTAATTACATAAATAATTAATAAAAAATAAAAAATCGCAAAATCACAATAGTCGCAAAACAACGGTATACATTCAAAATAAAAAGATAACTGTCTTCGAACGAGTCTAAAAGCAGCCTGAGATGCTTGAAGCGGGCAGCAACCCACAAGGACCCAAAAAATTAGCGTACGCAGAATTCGTTTATGGGAGGAGGTTACCATATATATATATATAAATTAATTTATATATAGATAAAATGTTATTAATGTAGTATTCTTTAAAAGAAATCATTATACAAGTTTTACTCATGGGAGGGATGAACCCTAACCACCATCACCCCACCCAACCCCCATACATCGGTACGACACTGGACCAAATTTTCTCATGTTTAACGTTAGATTACAGTATAGGTACGACGGACACGTGCCACATGTCAAACTGTCAAAGGTATCCGATAACAAAATATATTTACTTACTATAATAAACATATATTATACATGGGTACATTTCTAATGTACGTATACGATATACTGATCAACAGTTCGTAAGAGCTGGCCAGGTAGCTAGACTATTGTTATGCATTACTAGGTACTTGTGACAATATTTGTCTATGGTTTAGTCGTATGAGTTATTCACTGTTTAATTAAAAATGTAATTTTTACTTTTTATTTAAAATTTAAATTTGATTACAAAATAAAAATTGAAAACTCGAAATGGTTTGAGTAATACATAGAATTTTATAACTTGTACAAATAAACAAAAATATAGTCTTAAGTAAAAAACAACAAAGTAAATTTAATAAAAATTTTAATTGATTTTAACACCATTCTACGTTGACCGTTTATAGTAGAGATTTTGAAATCATCAATGATGTTTTCGAGACTTACATTTACGAATCTAGGTAAAAAAACCTCCTTATCGACTAAATACAATATTATTCGTTTATATTATTTTTACATAATTAAGTATAATCATAATATAAATTAACATGTATTCCTTATTATAAAATATACAAGTATAGCCGCAATCTGCATTTCACATTGTCGATAAGTAATCGTCATTTATCATTTGTATCTACATAATTTTAAGAAATATAATAATATTAAAAAAATATTTAAAGGTAAAAATTTTAAATAATTGTCATTATTGTATATAATTTGAAAAATGTTTAAAGGTTAAGTTAAAAACATTTAGTTACCTATTTAATCTTTCTTAAAGCATAATACTTCTTAATCTGGATTTCAATAAAGTTAATTTAGAAAATGATTGCTCATATAATGTATAGCGTGTTATTTACTTCTTTAGTAGGTAGGTACCTGTTATTAAATTTAAAAAAAAAATCTGTTTATCAAAATCTTTTAACTATTGGACCCAAGTTGACTTCAATTTGTTTTTTATTTTTTCATGTATTTGTAAAAACATTATTTCAGTTACCAATTCATCTTCATTTTGAAGTCAATAGGACAAAGTGAGGGGAAACTTCATAATTCATCTACATAGTATGTAGCAGCTTATATGTATAAATATATATATTCTTTAATAGTTGAATGATTCAAGAAAATTATTATAATAACACACATTTTTTAATATGTTATGCCTATAGTACTACATTTGTTATATGTATATGTAAACGGTAAACCTATATCCGATTAAGTATCTATTACACAAATTACTGAAGTGGCGGGTTTGGTCTTAATATTTTTTTGATTAACCGATGTTATTTTAGACTTTCCATCCACTTTTTATGATTATACCATATTTTTAGTATAGTGCTCGTCTATTTACTAACTGGTAAACTGCTTATACAGACTTACAGTTATACCTGTTGTAGTAAACCAACGACTATGCTTTATTAATTATTATGAAGATAGGTACTATGTATTTATTTGTACTGTACACAAATACGTCGTTCTACTATAATTGATATAATTTAATTTATTACCCAAAAGGTATTTGCAACGAGGGCGGTTCTCGAACATTATAAGAACACGAGGCAAAGTATTTTCATATTATTTAATGATAAATAATATAAGAAACGGAAACGATATCGTACAGCACTACAGTACTTTTTGGATTTTTTGATGTTTTTATTCTTTATCATTTAATACAGCTGTGACTTCGTTTATATACTAGACACAGGTCCTAATATACAATCAGAATTATTTATCTATCACCCGAATCTATAATACCGAAGTTATTGAGTAGTTGGGCCACGACCTAAAATCGTCACTTATATTTTAAGTCTTCATCATCAATATTGTTAAACTAATTTGAACTACTGATTAAACAAAATTAAATTAAACGTTTGTGCATCGTTTGTGTAGAAATATGCACCAAATCCCATCGCGTGTAAACAAAAACTTAAAGCGATATCCAAAAATCAAATTGAGGAAAGGCATTGAAACCTGTCACCTTCTTTTTGGAATTTTAAAATACTTTTCTTATAAATATACGTCGTTTAGGTAATGTAATAGGTTTAATACGATTTTACTATTTCCATGTAAATGCCTACAAATAGTAAGTGTCCTGGGTTCATATAACTAATATATATTTAAATTCTGTTTTAAATGAATAATATAATATGTTTAGAATTTTACTTAATTAAGTAATATTACTGAGACATATTCTGCAAAATGTTAATAAAACTTAATGTTTTTTTTTACTAATAAAAGTTTAAAAAATAATAGTGTTTGGATAAAAAATAAATAATGATGAACATATATTAAAAACCTTGTCATCATTAAAATATTATTAAGTACAATTAATAAATTATAACATAAACATAATTATAAAAAATAAAAAATTTAGACCCCTCTTTAAATGATATTTCTTCATCATTATAATTTTTAAGTATACTTTTGTATGACGTTGGCCGGTCACTTCCCACTTCCCCCCCGAAACACATTGTATATACATAAATACACACACACAATATATTATGTACATAATATATATTTTATTATTATTATTATACCTAGTATGTTTTTTTTTTATATATATATATATAACAGATTAATTGCAATTAGAATAAGTATTGCAATTAAAAACACAATTTTACTTATTCTTATATTTTGGTAAATATTTTATGATTTTCTCATAATACTGCGTTTAGTTACATTTTAATATGATTTTAAATAGCATATTTAGATATAATAATAAATGTATTACATTTTGGTAAGTATTGTTAACTTTTCGTTAACAAATAGGTAACAAATTAAATTAACGCACACTAATGAAGTATATAACTGTGTTCCAACTCCGCCTCTGGTTCAGCTTCGTCACAAAGCTTCCACGACTTTAGTTGGATTACGTGGGCAGTTGTCGCGAATCTACTCCTTTTAGTACTATCCAGCTCAACCAACCGATACACGTCTCCTGGTAGTCGTTCTGTTATCACCAAGGGACCCCTATAGCGGTCCTGCAACTTGGTCGACTCTCCCGTAGCAACATGACCTCGTTTCATCACCACTATTTCTCCTACATCGAAGTGAATGTTGTTATGACGGTGTTTATCAAACGCAACCTTGGTCTTGGACTTAGATTTTTCCAGCTGATGCCGCGCCTCTTCCCAAAGCTCTTGGGGCATAGTCCAGTTATCAGAGGAAGTGGTTACTTCTCTGAGTGCTCCCAAGCGGAACCTTGCTCTGTAGCCGTGCAACAGTTCGAAAGGGGTTACCCGCCTGCTTCACCAGCAATACTGGACTCGCGTACGGAGAGGTCGTCTCCTCCATCACACCATGGCGTTTCCAGCCACTATTTGTGCTATCTCTTGCCGATCTGCTTGAGAAGTCTTGTGTGGTCTGCATACAACCGGCCGACTGTCCCGCACTTCATTGATGCTCACGGTCATCAGCGGTGTACACCCGAGTTCGCTCAAATTCTTCGCAAAACATTCTCGGTATTTGTTGACCAGACTGATCAGTTTCGCTTGTTCCACAGTCGATAGTTGAGGGTCCACATAACCGAAATCTTCAACGACTAACTGTTCAACTACCGGCCGACCAACCACCTCGACGGAATGTAAATAATCAGTGTCACGACCATGTACATTTACCGTAGTGTCGGTCACTCCCCCACACGACTCTGCCCGATAAATATACAACCGGCCACCAAATTTGTGGTAGGCCACTTCCGGCAAGTCCAACCAAGCTCGCCCGACGATGACATCTGGCACTTGCACATTGTCGCTAACCACCAGCAACGTCACTTCTCCGGGACACACGTCGTCTACTGCAATCGCCGCCTCTGTCACTCCAACCGCTCTAACAGATGGCACGGTTGTGCTCCCGAGACCAAATAACGGTTTGTCGACAGGTTTAATTGACAGTCCACACGACACCGCGACACTCGCCTTTATCAATACAGGGTGACACCCCGTGTCCAACAACACGTCAACGTCGCGACCATTGATACGTCCGAACTTACGATACGGGTGGGACCCGGCTTCCTTAACAGAAACAGCCATACTAGCCTGCTCGCGCTCCGGACAATTTGGGCGTATGTGTCCTTCGACGCCGCATCCATAACACACATTATTGCGCTTGCTCGGACAATCTCGCGATAAATGTCCAGTTTTTTTACAAGTCCAACAACTGGCGGTTAATGCACCCGGTGTTGCCCTCGCGGTTTCGTCCGACACTTTGCTTACACTCGGCTTCGCTCGCGCCCACGTACCAGTTGGCTTTGGCGCCTTTAAATTCTCATCCGATTTCCTTACAGACGGTTTGGTGCCCTTTAGTTTGTAATCATAAGTGTGTATCGCACTCATCCTTGACCATTCCAACAAATCACCCAGCAGGTCTTCCTCCGTAAGATGTATCCGCCCCAAAGCATATAACGCCATCTCACGCGAGTATAACCCTTTCAACACGTGATCCCTGGTCTCGGAAAACGGAAGCGACAGATCTCTGCACAAACGTACCTTGGGTTGGAAGTAATCCATAACATGCTCGTCCTTCATCTGAGTACGCGCTTTTAGCAAGTCATACCGATCAGACGTGTTTAGCGTACGAATAAATGTCGTACGAAAACGCATCTCAAAATCCGACCAATTGGCGAATATCCGACCGACAAACCAATCGCGCGCAGCTCCCTGCAAATTGGCACGAACAAACTGCAAGCGGTACCCGATTGGCCAGTGATTCGCCGATGCTATGCCGTTCATATCGTCGAGCCAGTTCTCGGCCTCATGTGAGGACTCTCGGCCAGTAAATTGATTGACGGATCGGTTAAGGTCAGGCACTACTCTATACTCCGCCACATCAGACTCCGTCGAGACATCTGACACTTCGGCCTGTTTGTCCAGCACCGTAGGGGATCGCGCAGTTAACGTTTTGACTTGTCCAGAGAGCTGAGTAACGAGCTCGAACAACTCGTTATAAGTCGGCGCACTGATAGTCTTAGGGGCATCGGTCGACACAACGTCTTTCGTCATCGTGTTTACAATCGACGTGATAATACGGTAATCGCTATCATTGGCTTATCACTCCGCACGATAGACGACAACACGATAAGACGGCTGCAACAACAATTGTCCGATGACCGAACAGGTTGACCCACCTCGTCGCCGTTTGGAGGTTAGGCAGGCCAAACCTCGTGATTTCGAACAAGGCCAAAACGACGCACTCAAGGGAATAGAATCGGCTCACGCGAAATTTTCCCCAACAAATAACCAGATTTCACTTGAACCGAACGACACCTTACCACGATTCGCGACGTACTCACCCACGGGGTCTAATGCACTACGTTCCTCGGAACAAATCCCACTTCTGAAAAGATATGTTAACTTTTCGTTAACAAATAGGTAACTAATTCAATTAACGCACACTAATGAAGTATATAACCGTATATTAACAACTCAGACTTTATATCGAAAAGGGGGCAGTATCGCAGGACTCGCTTCCCGGTGACGTGCACGCTGCACCGCCACTCAGAAAATACTACCAGCGCAGTCTACTCTTCCGGACAGTGAAACCGTTGTTGAGGACAACAACGACTCACGCCATCTGGAGGAGTTTACAGTATTTACCAAACAATTTTAAAAATGATAAAATTTATTGAAACATAAAGTAAAATTGAACACCTTCAATTCATATTAATGATAGAAATGTAATATGGTTCTCCTTTGAATTTTATTGCGGTAGTATAATTAATTCTTCTATATATTATCTAGTGGGTACTATATGCACCAGTAAAACATGTATATTACTGTCTACCATTGATATTTGATACATAAGTTCAAACATTTCAGATGGTTTTTTAGCTATTAACCATGACACTTCGGAGAAACGCAACAATATTATATAGTCTTGTTTGTCAAATCTCAAACAATGTTATCACTGACAACCAGGTTAAAAATTATAAACAATTTGCAATAATGTATGCCCGTATTATATAATAATAAAATAGTTCTCAAAGTCTACCTCAATAAAATATACCTTCATCACTTCCTTTAGAATCTAAAAAAATTTTAAGAATTATATAAGAATGTACGACTGTCACAGTGCCCCGTCTGTCAAATTTAACCGATAACCAATACTTATAATTACTATACATATTAATATAATATGTACTATACAATGTACGTAACTATTATATAGGTTTATACATTTCAAATGCGCGTATACGTTTTACTATAAATTATATCAGTCTTCGCGCGACGTTTATCGTAATAGGTTGTGTTTATATAAATCGCTCGCTTATCTTACCGTCGTGCGACAATCCAAAGTTTATGCATGGTTCGAACATGCAGAAAACCAGTACTTCCCAAAATGCTGGTAAACGTACGAGCAGTATCGCACTCTCTCCACGGAATGGTAACAAAAACAGATTTACTCCACTCTTAAATCTTAATGATGATTCAAATGACGCCAATACGGAAAAAATCGATATGGACATCGAAGTGGTAAAGCAAAAAATTCCTCCATTATATATTTACGATATTAACGACTATAATGATTTCCTTAAAAAAATCTCACCATTAATAGTTGAGAATTTCAACATTAATAATCGAAATATTTTTTTAAAAATGAACTTATCAACCGTCGATGATTATCGTACTATTACAAAATATCTTTCCGTAAACCAAATTAAATATCATACGTATCAGCTTCCGGAAGATAGAAACCTCTCCGTAATAATTAGAAACTTACCAATTTCGATCACAGAAGCAGAAATCTATGAAGCACTGTTAGAATTAAATTATGAAGTCACTTCTGTGACACGCTTACAAAACCGCAACAAATCACCAATCCCGATTGTCGCGGTTATTCTCGAAAAATCGGCAAAAAAAATTTTCTCTCTCGATCGTCTTTTTCACTGTGTACTAACGGTGGAAAATCGTAAAAACAACAATTCTATTCCCCAATGTCAAAATTGTCAACGTTTTAATCATACAAAAAACTTCTGTAAACTACCTCCTAGATGCGTAAAATGCCCAGAACTACACCACTTCTCGGAATGTACTAAAGATAAAAACAGTCCACCTATATGCGTAAATTGTAACGAAAATCATCCAGCGAACTATAAAGGCTGTAAAGTCTATAAACAAATTAAAAACCACAGCAAAGTCAAGTCTCACAGAAATTCGCCAAAACATCTACAAGTTATTCCTAAACCTCAAGAACACAATTCATATCAACCCCAGTCTAGTCCACAAATAAATAATTTACAAAACAATTCTTACGCCGGAAAAGTAAAGAAAAACATAAGTAAAAATGAAACTACATCAGACGATCAAACGAATAACACAAATATTACCAACGATCTCATTAAATCACTAATGCCTTTATTCACATCTCTTATCACAGAAATTATTAAAAAAGTTATCATAAATCTTCCTACCTTATTAAATAATATAAATGTCAATTAATATAAATAATACTAACATCGTCATCATTAACTGGAATGCAAATGGTATAAAACGTAATCGCAACACATTCGCGGCTTTCTTATCTCATCACAATGTTGATATTGCCTGCATAAGTGAGACACACTTATCTACACCGGAGACAATTAAATTTAATGGATATTCTATATATCGTAACGATCGTATAGCCGCTCGGCCTTCAGGCGGCGTCGCGTTGTTAATTCGCACCAAAATAAAACACCAACAAGCTTACATACCTCCGCTGCGTTCACTGGAAGCCGTAGCAATAACTTTATCAATTAATAATATAAATACAACTATAGTAAGCGCATATCAATCTTCATCTTTTAACATGTACACAAACGACTTCGATAAAATTTTAACCGACTATAATAAGGTTATTATTATAGGAGACCTAAACTCAAAACACGTATTCTGGAATTGTAACACAACAAATCCGAATAGTAGGAAATTATATAAGTATTAATCAAATTCATCTACGATTATCTCCACGCCTGACAAACCTACCTACTACCCCTATGATCCTAATAAAAGCCCAGATATTTTAGACGTTGTTCTGCTTAAATCAACTTCCGTAATAATTAATCAAGAACCCCTATTCGAATTAGATTCGGATCATTTGCCAGTGAAAATATCAATTGGCGCATCTCTAACACACACAGAGTCAACGCGCAAACTTTTAAACGGAAAACCAGACTGGGATAAATTTAAACAATATATATATCAGACAATATTATAATCCCCAGATCTATTTCCAATACTTTAACGGCCGATGAAGCAATATCTCACTTTCGGGAAACAATCTCTAAAGCCGCAGAACAGTGTACAACGGTCTCTAGTTGCACGTTTAACAGTAACTATAAGTCCAAAATAACTCCATCAATTCAAAAATTAATAAAGAACAAACATCAAATTAGGAAACAATGGCAACTCCACAGAAGACCAGAAGACCGCCAAAATCTAAACTTTCTTACCAGAAAAGTCAAAACACTACTCGCAGAACTCAGAATAGAATCGTATCAAAAATACTTATCCACAATTCACCCTGCAGACTCTAATCTCTGGCTAGCAACCAAAAGGTTAATTAAACCCAATAATAACAAAATTCCTCCTCTAAAGCCCGGTAATATATTTATCAATACTGTTAACGAAAAATGCAATCTGTTTGCTACCACATTAGCAAACACCTTCACACTTAACTCCCAAAATGACGATGCAACAAACCACCTGGTGTCTCAAAAATTAAGCGAAGCAGAAATTTTTCCTCAAAATATTTTTCCAAACACAAATCCATCAGAATTATCAGAAATAATTAAAAAAACTACAAAACCGTAAATCACCCGGTCATGACCTGATTACCAATTCCATATTAAAGAAATTACCAAATAAAGCAGTTGTATTTATGACAGTTCTATTTAATGCCTTGTTAAAACTGAGTTATTTCCCGATGGCTTGGAAAAAAGCCAAAATAATCATGATTAAAAAACCTGGTAAAGACAATACTGACCCTAAGAACTACAGGCCCATAAGCTTATTATCATCGGTGTCAAAAATATTCGAAAAAATTATCCACTCCAGACTTATAAATCATTTAAATGCAACAGAAGCAATACCCCACTGTCAATTTGGCTTTAAACCTAAACACTCGACGACACAACAACTTCTTCGTATTACAGAACACATAAGTAATGGGTTCGAAAAAAAAGAACACACTGGAGCAGCTTTCCTAGATATAGCTAATGCATTTGATAAGGTCTGGCATGACGGTCTACTTTACAAATTAAAATGCCTTAATACACCCACAGTCATCTTCAACATCATCAGTTCATTTCTATATTCACGCAGTTTCACCGTCCAAATAGAAAACACAAATTCGGATATCTCATACATTAATGCTGGGGTACCACAGGGATCAAAACTGTCCCCAATACTTTTCAATTTGTACATATCTGACTTCCCCACAACAATAAACACGGAAATAGCTCTATATGCGGATGATAGTGTAATATATTCTAGCTTTGATAATGTAGATAAGGTAATAGATAATATTCAAACTCATCTCGACGCAGTTCAAAAATGGGCACAAAGTTGGAAAATTGCACTCAACCCATCAAAAAGCTCAGCAGTCCTATTCACGTTACGAAGACCCAAATACTATAATACATTAAAGTTCAACGGTCAAAACATAGCTTGGTATCACAATATTAAATGTCTTGGAGTTTTATTAGATAAAAAACTCACTTGGAATCCTCATATATCATCGAAATTACAGCAAGGTTACCAACGCTTAAAAAATAATATATCCACTCATAAATCGGCAAACTTCATTGAACTGGAAATGCTCATTATTATTATATAAACAAATAATTCGCCCTTTAATTTTATATGCAGCCCCGGTCTGGGGCCAATGTGCTACAACTCATATACACAAAATGCAAGTATTACAATCAAAAGTCCTACGTGTAATTTCAAATGCCCCATGGTTTGTCCGAAATGACGCACTGCACACAGATTTCAAAATTCCTATTATCAAAAACTACATAAGAGAATTATCGGTAAGCTTCTTCAACAAATTATCTAAAGCAAGTGGTCCACAGCACTTCAGGCTTCAGCGATTCACCCGTCCAAACAGTCGCAGACTCCAACGCGGCCGTCCACACGACGTCCTTAATCTTTAATCTACTATTGTATTATGTAAATATTGTCTTATATTTTATTATATTTATTATCTGTCTATGTTTCACAATCTTATCCTAATCAGTATATTTTAAACCATAGTTTTAACTATTTATACCAAATTGTGATCTAATTTATAAATTGTTAAAAAATAATTTATTTCTTTACACCTAAGTTTAGATGATGTCAAATATGTCAGGAAAACTTTAAATTAATAAAAAAATAAAAAAAAAAAAAAAAAAAAAAACTATAAATTATAATTGTTCATAAGAGTTGGCCAGGTAGTTAGACTATTGTTATGCAATGCTACTTGTGACAATACAATAGAGATAGCCATGGGTTGGCACTTGTGTCTAAAGAACATTAGTAACCACGGACTAAGAATGTATTAGTATAAGTGATGGTAACGTAACAAACAATGTTGATAAACATTAAACCCATATTAACTATACTAACTTCTTGATAAAATAAAAATTAATGCAATGTTGATACCATAAAGATGAGAGATAGCACAAAATAAATAATATAGGTACTTATTAAAGATATTTTAGACTAATTTCAAATTATTAGATAGTTAATTTCATTCCTGTATTCACTTTCGTTTAGAACAGTTCAATACGGACATACGGTATTATGAATTTTTAATTTAGATATTCTAATTTAAACACATGTATATTGTGTACCTATGGTATTTAGATTTACGTCTGAAAAGAAATTGGTGTAGAGACCTTCTTAGACAGAAAAAAAGAATATTTATAATTACGTATGAACAAAATGAGAAAAATAAGAAAACATTTACTAGAAAATTATATTATACACAGATTTCATTAAAATGACAATAATTAAACGAAAAGGTATTTAAGTTATAAACAATAATTAACAAAAATTCAGTTAATTTCCAAAAATCAAAATTAAAAACAGTGCCGTAGCTAGAAATTTATGTACCCCGGTGCAAATTGGCCTCGGTGCTCCATAAGTTTAAACACTATTAGAAAGGTTCCTTAGTAACTACTAAGTCCACTAAAAATTTTAGTTTTGACTTTTCAAATTGCGCCTTTGCCAATAAAATGTGTTTATTCCAACATAAAATTATATTAGTTTATTTTGGTATTTGGTATTGAACATATTAGAAAACCATTTTGTTAAACATAAAAGTAGGTAGATATCAAACGTTCAAAATTTAGGTATCTGTAAATTGTAATTACTTAAATAAATAACCATTTTTATAGTTTTCTATTTACAAATACATGTACCTATTAGAATAAATATACGGAAACAAACACATCTACTCAAGTTTTATATAATTTATTTTAATATCAAATAATTTTAATAAGTTAACATCTTAAATGATATCAAGTACATTATAATAATAGCTAGATCATATTAGGTATTCACTATTTAAAATTTTAAGATCACTAATGTAAATGATTCATGATTGTACTATATTATATTTATATACACACATAGAAAATTAAAACAAAATAGGTGCATGAATGCATAATATTATCTTATAAAAACTAATACATAGGTACCTAATTTAAATTTTATTTTGTACAAATTTCAAAAAAAAAAAAAAAAAATTATTGAAATACTCATTATTAATAATAAAATTATAGATATAGCTACAACATTTATATATATACAGAGCCGTGATAAGGGGAAACAAAGGGGGCAATTGCCCCCGGATGCCTTAGTTTTGTAAAAGTAAGGGGGTGCCTGTATTTGCGATTAATATGCTACCTATGGCCCAAAATGAAATTTTGCCCCGGGGTGCTGAATTACTTGACACGGCTCTGTATGTGGCTAGGTAAATTGAGTCCGAAATACCATTTTTGTGGTAAACTGAGTCCCGGGTCTGAAAAGTGTATAGGTAAACTGAGTCCCAAATTAGTTTCCAAAAAAGCACATTTTCCTTCTCACTTTTACAGGCTTAGGACTGTCTGTTATTTTAACATAACTGGCGTGGTTAAAAATGTGCTTTTTTTGTTTTTAATATCTAATATAATTCACAACGTTATACATAAAAATCACAATTAATTATATATATATAACGGGCGTGGTTAAAAATGCGTTTATTTTTTTTAATATTTAATATAATTCACTACATTGTCTATAAAAATCACAAATAATTATATATAGGTATAATATACAAATTCAAGTCAATATTTTTTTTTTTACTTTTATTATTCGATACTATTTATTTTTATTATGTACATGGTAAAAATTTATTTGATATGCTCTTAACGAATTCAAATCTTGAAATTTTCTTGTTTTCATATTTTAACATTTCTTGTCTCAAAAAAAAAAATTTTTCTACTGTTGTTTTCTTCATTTTAATAACTTCGTTGCTACGTATTCTAAACATCAGGAGGAAATAAACCAGAAGGATCAATATATGTTTTAAAAACGTAATCTAAAAATGCCTGTATTTTATCTCCTGTAGGTTGAATTGCCATGATATCTTCAACAAAACACTGATCAACATCATTTGGACTTAAAAAAGGTAAACCAAAAAATACTCTCAAAAATTTACTTTGTTCTGATTTCTGATCTCTATATACGTTGGTTAATCCAAGACTTTGGATTTTTTTCCACCAACTTTGTCCAAGGTGGAATCGACACCCTTTGATTTCAATTAAAGGCCAAACATGTTTCGCAGCATTATGTATACCTATCTCGAAATCAATGAAAATTCGATTTGGCAAAAATGTTAAGTCTATTGTTGAACAATAAGTTACAATATGTTTGAAAAATTGAATGTAAGTACCAAGTTCTTTATTTCCTAATATGCCAAATACAAGTGGTATATATACTTTATTATTAACGTATCCATGAATTGTGAAAATTTGATGAAAGAACTTTGGACAGCTTTTAAATGTTCCGTCCACGTAAATATTGTCTGTATCACAAAGCGTTTTTAAATTAGTTACTGTCGAAAAAATAATTATATTGGTATGAATGTCATTAATTATCATAAAAGGTTCACCAGTATTTGTCAATATTTCCATATTATTTAACGAATTTTGTGTTTCTAAAGAACTTTTAGGCAATCTTGGATGAATACTATTTCGAGAATTTCGAATATTTCGTTTGATAAGGGTTACATCTGATAATGTTAAAGGGGGTAAATTATTTGTTCTTATTTCTGTATGAATTAATTTAGATGGTTTTGTCGAAATGTCAAGGATTGCTTTTCTTCGTGTGGTTTTTGGTGATTGTGGTTATCAGAATTAAAAATAATAGAATTATTATCGTTCAATTTTAAATAACACTTACAATAATTTAAGTAGCAAGTCTATCGTTGAATATCGTTTTTAAGTGTCTTATGAAATCGAAATTTATGTCCGTCAACTATAAAAAGTGTCTTGTTTCGTTCACTTGTCATTAAATCCATTGTTTTAAACCACACTGTTTTTTTTTAATAAATAATTTTATGAACTGTAATTTTGAAGTTGAACACTTGAACTACAACCGGTGACTAGTTGTTATAGTCATCGGTATAATTGACGTATTATTTGACGGTACGTTTTTTTTTGATAATCGATAAGCGGATAATATAGTGTGATAATTTTAGTGCTCATAAGGTCTTTCCAAACACTATCAGCAATCGGTAAACGATAATCACTAATTGGTGACTATAGTCACTATACAATACTCATTGAATGTAGAAACTTTTTATTTATATCGTCCTTATTTGTAAATTATTTTTTTGAAAAATATTATTACTCGGGACTCAATTTACCTAGTACGTTAAAGTTTTCCGGACTCAATTTACCTAGCCCTAATATCCACCCAATTATTTGGGACTCAGTTTACCACTCCCGGGCTCTGTATATACATACAATATTTAAATACTATTTGGTATACAAAAACATCGATAAATATCTAAAACAATCCTTATTATCTGATTTAAAATAAAATTTAATAAGGCATAAGACTACTTTACCGAGTAAACTTATTTTTTAATTTTTTTTTTTTTATAATTGGGTGTTTTAACGAGTTAAGAACGATGGTGTTTAAATAAATTGGCAGAAATAATTAGTTTTTAAGTTATGACGACTTATAAATTATTACTGTACATCGTATATATGTTAAATACCTCAGTAATTAATTGATTTAGAGATTTTTTGCAATTATTTTTACTGTTTTTAATGTTTTGAATTATAAAAGTAGTACCCTAAAATGTATTTTAACCCAATGCCTACTTGAAGTGGCGTTACATAGCAAGTCGAGGGATATTTTCGATTTGTGCGGAGCGGAACGACGACGCCGAGGAGCTTAGCGACGAGTGCCGAAACACGTGCAGTCACATTTTTTGCATTTGAAAAAATAAGATCGCCGGTAAAAGTAATTGTTAAAAAAGTGCCAAAATTAAATCTTTGTTCGCGAAATTGAACCCCAATCTGGTAGTCACTAGTGTTAGCTAATAGTTACTACTAGACTACGACAATGGATTTTCGAATCACGTAATAATTGAGGTATTTAACGTATACCTATACGATATACAGTAATAATTTATAAGTCGTCATAACTTAGAAAACTAATGATTTCCGCCAATTTATTTTAGCATCATCTTTCTTAACTCGTTAAAACACCCCTTTTCAAAAAAAAAAAAAAATTGAAAAAATAAGTTCGCCCGGTAAAGTAGTCTTGTTTCTTTAATAATATGAGTATTACAGATTATTTTAATATTTAATATATATTATATACAATTTAAAACCGTACATAAATTTACGGTATTTTAAGTGGGAAATATTCAAATTTCAAATGTATGATAATTATATTTTATATGAAAAAATAAAAAAAAATTTTTTAAACCAAGTTAGGTTTAACTTTTAACGAGTTAAATGGTAAATTAGTATTTCTCGCCATTTCTTGAATTTTATTACTTTTGAATCTAACGAAGTTACGAACAATATTATTATTTTTTCACGTACACATTGTACGTATACCTACTATACACAACATTGAGCATAAACATATTATTGTATCATCTTTATATCTTTATTATAATGTATCTTTTATTATACATCTGGTAAAAGCCCGATGAAAAAAGACTGATAAACCTATAGACTATAGCCGTTATAATAAATAACAATAGATTTTTAGTCATATATATTATATATACATAATATAATTAGACGTTTAGACGTGTGATTTATTGCGAATTTGGAATTACCACTTTAATAGCAACCGATGGACGAATAAACTATAAACGTCAAACGATAGTTACGATTTACATTTGTCGATTTTACAGTTATCATTCATATTAATATTCAGCATTTATTATAATATTATGTATCAGTGCAATATTTGTAAATTGGAGTATGGAAGGCGTGATCATCTTTTACGTCACCAAAAAATAAAGCATAATTCCACTACAACTGCGATATCTATTCTTACGGCTATAATAAGAAGCTTATACTAATTCGTTACTTCGAAAATGCCCATAATTTTATGTCCAGTACCACTAGTATGTATCGCATTATTTATTTAAAGAAAAATCAATGCTGGGAATTAATGAATTAAAAAGTTAAAGTTATAGTAGGTTAAATTTATTTTTTCTCATTTGAAAATGTCATTGTGTAGATATATAAAATGTAATAATATACTCTAAAAGTTTCACGTATCCACGAATAATATTTATAAATTACAACAAAATAGCTAAAATCTTTATTCTCGATTTCGACCTGAATACAGTGGATTCTGCTTGAAGCCCTACTACCAGTCCTGTTTACCCACATTAAAAGGTTGCCCGTAAAAACCGAAATTAGTTCAAAAACACAAAAATACAAAAATACCAAAAAAAAGGTAAACGGTCCTTTTGTACGGTCCATTGTTTAAAATGCAGGGGTTTAGTAAATTCCCACACGAAACATAGAAGGAAATGGGTACATAATATGTAAGTTCCCTCACGATAAAAAATACAATATTAAGACTTAGGAATGACAACTTAAACGTAATTGGTGTGGTTAAAATTTGTTTTATTTTTGTATTGCATAAAAAAAAATCAATTCAATTTTTTTTATGTATAAAATAATAATAATAATAGAAAAAATCAAATTTTATTTGGTTTATTGCAAAAGCTCAACTTAATTTAATAAGTTACGTTTTTCCGATTAACGTGTAACTTTAAGTAAATTTTAGTCCAAAGAATATTGAAAATATTTAATATATTTTGCAAATCTTTGAATGGTATTTTTAGAAAAGTAGGTTTTTTGATAGTTAGTTAATACTTTAATGTAATGATGTATCATTTTAAATTTACCCAGTAATTTTCTTATGCATAAAGAAAAATTATCTAATAAACATTGTTATGTGTCTGAAATTTTTTATTTTGAAAATTAGAAAATTTTAACTTTAAATTAAGTTCTTTTTTTTCAAAAGTTAACGTTTAACTTAACGAGTTAACGACTTGGCCAAAATATTTTTATCGATATTTACTAAAAATTAAAAAATACTAAAAAAGAATATTTCAAATGTATATAAATAGTTTTAAAAATAAGCAAAAATTAAATTTTATAAAGAAAGTGTCAATCTAAAAAACTTATAGTTATTTAGTAGTTATTTTTATTTACTGCTTAACTTTCTGAAGAGTGGAAACTTTTTGTAGAAAAATATAAAAGTCGTATTGTCTGTGCGATATGCAAGTTTTCATTTAAACGGTACAATGACCTTTATTCTCACATGAGTTCTGAACACAACATTACTGTAACAATAGAACACTTTACTTTTGACGGAGAAAACAGTGAGTTGAATATGAATATTACGTACCTATAACTTTGTAAAATATGAAACCTTTTTTTATTCAACTTATAGAATTCAAGGATTGGAAACTGGAAATTGAAAAGGAAACTCGAAGTAGATATGTCAGATGTTCAGGTCAAAGAAAAATTTCTAATGGTAGTAAGATTCGCAAAGAATTCTTTGGCCATCGATCATTTATGCCAGTTGTAAAGACTGAAGGGCGTAAGAGAGCTCTTAAAAGTTTGAGTACAAATAAGATTTCAGTTGCATGCCCATCCAAAATGTGTGTGGAAATCAAAGGAACTGAAGTCAATGTAGATTTCATTCGCTTACATCTGGGTCACAAATGTGAGGTCACAAGAATGGTACTATCAAATGACGAACGAGCTTGTATTGCAGGTAAGTACCATAGGCTCTCATTCAGTTTGTCATTTAATGTTGTACAGTTTTTATACTTCACCTTAAAGGAAAGCTTTGTCAAGGTGTTCCTATGGACCGAATAATACAAGACATAAGAAATATAAGTAATCTAGATCCTGAAAAATTTGAACGTATCCATTATACAGAGAAAAAGGACTTACGTAATATCCAACGTGATTTTAAACTTGGCTATCATACGATGAAATTGCAGGAATATGATGAAGTTAGTGTAGATATTCTAGTTCACACTCTGCTCGAAAAAGAGGATACTGTTATACTTCATTACGACAAAAGTGATAGTTTATTCCAATTAATTATTATTATGATATGTTGAATACATTAGATCACTACAATCGTATTTGCATTGATGGAACACATGGGATGAATGCAAAGAAGCCAAAAATTCAGCTCTTCACACTACTCGTAGTCGATGAGTATGGGAATGGTGTTCCAGTTTCATTTTTTTTTCTAATAAAGAAGACACTTCTTCCATGATATTATTCTTTGAAAAAGTAAAAGAAGCTGTTGGTTTGCAGATTAAAGCAGAAGTGTTCATGTCTGATGATGCACCTCAGTTTTATAATGCTTGGGAACAAGTGATGGGTGCCTCTCAATATAATTTGCTGAATTGGTGGCATGTTCATAAAAATTGGACAGCCAACTTAAACTCTAAAATTAAAAACAAAGAAAAAAGAGAGCTTGTAAAAAAAAGTCTCTATGTTTTAGCAACTGATGTTGAAAATGAAGGTGAATTTGAAGTGAATTTACAAATCTTTTTAAATGAGCTTCAAGAAGATGAAGATACTTGGATGTTCTATACATATTTTCGCACTAATTACATTAACAAGAAGAAATGTTGGGCATTCTGTTACCGGAAACATACAGGTTTAAACACTAATATGCATCTTGAAAATTTACATAAAAAAATAAAGTATACCTACTTAGATGGCAAGATATACATTCGCTTAGATAAAGCCATTCATAAGTTATTTGACCTAATGAGAGATGTTATGTTTAAACGCATTATTAAAATAGCAAAAAACAAAACAACAGAGAAAATAAGACGAATAAGAGATGGTCATTCGAAAAGTTTGAAAATTGAAGACAGTTATGTTAGTCAAGATTCTGAAAACCAATGTATATGGTTCGTTACATCAAATAAAGATCCAAGTCATACATATAAGGTAGAAAATTTGAAAAAGATGTGTATTGAAAATGTATGCCCCTTGCAATGCAGAACATGTAATGTGTGTGTTCATACATATCAATGTTCTTGCATTGACAGTAGGGTTTATTTAAATATATGTAAGCATATACATAAAATTGGTGCTAGCAGGATAAATGAAACACCTATTGAAAATGAATTCACATCAATAGCTATACAAGGGGAAAACGAAATCATTCAAACCATAAATCTTTTGGAGCCAGTGGAAATCACAGAGGATACAATTTCCAAATCTCGACAAGAACTTGTAAGTAAATTACAAGTGATGCTTGGTTATGCTCAATCTACCAATGAAGATCAAATTCCCAATGTTTTGAAGTACTTGGACAAAGCTCTTTCTTATATGAAGGTTCCTAATGTGAAGCCTGCTGAGGAAGAAAATTTAAACCCGTTAAAGAAAATAATTCAACAAAGAGACCAATATTCTGAGAAGAAAGGCTCAAAAAAAATTCAATAAAAAATGTTAAGTGCTCTCTAAAAAAATCAATTAAAAAAAGGGACATTCCATTACTACCAAAACCAACAGAAAATGAAATTGTTATGTGTAAGGACATTTTGAATGGTAATAAGAGGACGTCCTACGTTCACACAGGAGTAGATCATACATATTTTCAATATGAATAATTTTTTTTTATTATAATATATTTTTGACAAAAATTATAAAAAATGAATTATTATTATATTTAATTATTATTTTATACTATTATATTATATTATGTTTGACAATTATGAAAAATGAATTATTATATTTAATTTTTATTATTTAATCATTATTTTATACTATTATATTATATGTTTGACAATTATGAAAAATTAATCATTATTATATTTAATATTTAGTATTGTATTATTTATTAATAATTTATGCAATTAATACAATTACATACATTATTTTTAAATAGTAAGACTTCCATCATATTATGAATAAAAAAGTTTTATAATTAATTTTACACGAAAAAAGAAACTTATTTTAACTTATTAACTTTTAACGAGTTAAATAAATAAAAAAAAGTAAACACTGCTTACTTCCACAATAATATTATTATTAATTAATTATTGAAAAATATTATATAAATTGTAATATTTGATATGATAAGACCATTGCGCATGATAAGACTGCACGCATGCGTACAAAACATGTTGGGGCAACGAGAGATGTAGCCGCGAGTCTCTTGTGGATTATTATCTGGTTGGAACAAATATATTGTGGAACAAAAGGTAGTGATCCTTATTATTCAATCCTTTATCTTGTAAATACGTGACCTAATGGATAAGGCGTGAAGTACTGTTTAAATAATATAAGGTTTAATTTCAGGTTTGATGCAAATTAATGTATATAATCATTAATAATTAATAATTCTTCTCCCCCCTCCACACTTATCAATTAGGTCACATATTTACTTTTTTTTTTTTTTTTTAAATAATTTTAGTATAAAATGTTGTTATATTTAGCAATATTATCAGTATATGATAAACACTCTAACAATCATAGTACTACTTTAACAAACAAAATTCATGAGAATAAAAAAAATCTATAAGAATTTAAAGACCGCTAGCTACAATATGATTTCGCCAGTTTTTTCAAAGTCAGTATTCGAAATTCGACCGTATGCTAAAAAAAGTGTAACAGTAGGATTGCTTGTTAATAAAAAGATTTTAAACCTTGATTTTGAACAATGGCTTACATTAATGTGTGAAAATAATTACAATGTAATTATCGATAATCTGCAAACTCGATGTAAACGTGTAAGAATAACTGACAATTTAAGTTATTCTGTTAATGTGAAACAGTTTTCAACTATATTACATACTAATGAAAATTATATTACTTTATCACATATCGATTTACACCGTTTGAAACAATTGCAACACTGTATTGATTTATATATTACTAAAAAACAAAAAAAATTGTCAAGTTATTAAAAGACTTTTGACACGGCATATTCACTAATTATGGCAGATGTAAATGGGTTACCTTTTTCTTGTCGTCGGAATGAATTTACAAACCAATATAGTCAGAATTATGACTTAAGTTATAGTAATATGGAGTCTAACGACATTTCTTTTATGTATGAATTATTACAGTATCATTATAATTCACTATCGGATATGATATTACAAGACTTAGTAGTCTAATTTTTTTTTCAATCAGCTGTTAACCAGTAATTTATATTATCATTATTATTATTATTATTATTATTATTTTTTATTTGTACTTTTTACTACATTTTAAAATAAATGTGCGATTAGTTTTAGTTTTACATAAATAAATAAAATATTATATAATATAATATTTAATTGATATACAATGTGAGTGATGTATAAATAAGCTTCATAATACAAGTATATTTAAACTGAAAAATTTTTATTTTATATAGTATCTATTATATATTCAAATTTTTTTCTACTGTCATTAATAAATACATTATTATGTCTTTGATAATTTAGATCTTATTATCTTCCTCTTTGGATCAGACATATAGCGTGTGAATATTTTTTGTACAACCTTTGATAAATTATTCTTAAGTTCTTGATCTTTTGCTTGATCGGTTATCGTTACTTTAAGGTTACATTCAGCTTTTTGCCATCTACGTATATATAAAAAAAAAAAGATGTATAAATTTTTTTTTTTTTATCTTACTGTTATATGATTATTAAAAAATGTATAACCAGTATATTATAATAAGATATCTGGGTAAAGCTGATAGCTGGACAAAGTGAATAATGTTAATACATTTTTGAATATTGGTGATTAAATAATAAAGAGCTTATAAGTTGTCAGCAATGTGTATCGTCTTTGTAGGGATAATGATTTAATATCATTCACTAGTTTACATTCGTTATAAAAGCGTTTATCTGAAAATAGTCCTGGTCTCTCCGTACATAAATAAAATAATATATTATATTACCTGTTCTTACTATCAACATTCTTAATATTTTTGACCTTATAGTGGCTGATGGTCCAGTAATCGGAACTTTTTTTGTCAGTTGGAGATTTAACATTTATCAAATTATCATCTTGTTTTACTGTAATAGTATTTATGATATCAGTTTCATTTTTTTCTTTTTTTAGCAAACTTTCAATATTATCCAAATATGAAATATTCTAAGACAAAAAAAAAATAAATAAATAAATAAAAATGTTTTTTTTTACTTTACTGTAAATGTTTTGTTTTATTTACTTTTTTAGCCATTGTTTTGTTCTTATTTGATTTTACTTGTTTTTTATTTTTACTATGTATGTTTTGTTTTTTCACTGATTTAACTGATTTAACCTCGTCATTCATACTCATTATTATAATCGTTCTGAAATAAAATAAAATTTGGTAATTAAAAATCTAGTAAAAATATATACGCTATACCTATTTATTTATATCTTTAAGTATAATACCGAACCAACGTAATTCAGTATTATACAAAATAAAAATATTGTATTTAGTCATCTCCAAAATATAACTA
Source organism: Aphis glycines (assembly GCA_009761285.1). NCBI lineage: Eukaryota > Metazoa > Arthropoda > Insecta > Hemiptera > Aphididae > Aphis > Aphis glycines. The sequence goes on along the minus strand of VYZN01000468.1, from coordinate 34,115 downwards.
ATAAATATAAATTATATAAAAAACATATTATTTTGTACTTACATCACTTTCGTTCATCGATTCTTCGTTACTACTATTTAATGAACTAACAAATGACATTTTTTTTATTCAGATATAACTTGTAGCTATTGAGTGGATTTACGTACTGTCTCTAAAAGTGACTTGCTATTTTGTATTGAGTGTTCTATTTATATAAATTTCAGTTGAAGCACACTGAAACGGAAAGGGTAAAATTATATTGTTTGATAGAGATGGTAAATTATGTGTGACTATATATTTTTATTATTTGAGACCAATAATAATAATAGTAATAGTAGCGGGCAGCGCCCGCGATAACAAGAGTATTGTAGCACGTCACCTTGATAGTAGGTATGTACTAATAGTATATTATATCACTATTCATATGAATAATTCTTATAATGTACCATGTAGAAATATTGTTATTCGCGTAAAATTATTGGTATAAAACATACCGTTAACATAAACATTAACATTAACATGTTGACATATAACATATGCAATGCAGGGCGTTTCCGTGGGTTTTTTATCACATTCAGCGGAAAAAACAAGTTATATTTTCATAAATATGTAGATTATTATAATGAGATCACGCCACTCTGAATCGATCCTAAATTATGATTATTAATAATACTAATCGCCTGGACGACATTGAAAACTCATATAAATACGAGTAGAGGAACTAGTATTATTTCGAAAGTACCGAGAATAAATATGCCGCATCATATCATTCACCTCACACTGCTCAGCACATAGACACACGGAAAAAAGTTTAGATGAAAATTTAAAAAAATATTTAGGTTTTCCAAAAACAACATTTGATTTTTCAATACTTTGTAATACTTTAATGTATTGTCCTACTTCCGAAGAAAAATATATAAATATAGATAAACAATGTGAATTTACGATAGATAAAGAAGACGAAAATTCAAATTCAGTTTATAAAATACCTATTGGTATTTATTCATTAGATGATTTGGAAAAAATATTGAATTGTAATCAAAATGAACATAATAATATAAAACTTGGAATAAATAAAAAAAAATTCATAAATATTACTACTGATTATAATTATACTATGGATGATTATTTAAAAAATTGTTTAGGAATGCCATTATATGATTTTATTAGTGATTCACCATCAAGTAAAACAGGTACAGAAGAACCAAAGTTTTATACACAAAGTTTTTTAAAAAATATAAACAGTGTTATATTTACCCAAACAAATGAACCTGATAAAATATATAAAACTAAAATTAAAGGTAACTATTCAATTGATCAATTAAATAGTTTATTACCTTCAAGTATCAAATTACAAAATGATAATAATTTTATTGAATTAACTTCCAGAAATTATTTTTTGATAGACGAAAATTTAAAATTAAGTTTAGGGATTGATAAAGATTATTTATACAAACATGTAGGAGATTCTGAAATATTAAATAATAATATAAATAAACGATTATTAGAAGTACACTGCAACATAATTGAAAAGTCTGTTACATCCAATAATGAAAACATTATTGAAGAGGAACTTTTGTTTGTGGATTATTATGATCCTAATAAACCTTTTATAAAATCTAATCCAATAATGTACAGAAAAGTAAATGTAAGAACAATTCAAATTATAAAAATACATATTATTGATCAAAATGGCGATATTGTTAATTTTGATGATGATTTTATTGTTTATCTTAATCTAATTGAAGAAAAAACAAAATAAATATTAAAATTATTTTTCAATAGAAATATTTCTATTGAAAACACAAAAAAACCAACCATGATATTATTATTATTATTTAAAAATTCTATAAAATTATGAAATTTTTTTCTGTATTTAATGCGTCCGGAAATTCCGGACGCGTTATTGTTTAAAAATCCCATAAATTCCAACAAATTTTCAGTAATTAATATTTCTAATGTAACCAGTTAAAGATTCTTCAATTGTCCCCTTTTCAATATCAAATAAAAATTCATCATTTCTGACGAAAAATACATAGCAAATTGTATTTTTAGGTAAATCTTTATTGAAATCCACATGTAAAATAATATTTTGTTTAGTTGCAGAAATATTTGTTGGTTGTCTAGTCATATTTACAAGATATATTGCTCTGAATGTTTTAAAATCGTTTGGATCATTATACATCAAAGGAAGTTCTTGATGAGTTTTATGAAAAGTTTTTTTATACTCCATAATTATCATAAGCTTCACAATATTTTTCATTCTTAAAATCTAGATCTTGAGTTTCTTCAGGGTAACGTCTTCCGTTTATTTCAAACCTAAAATTTTTCACATTACAATGATCAAATTCACAAGGATCATGTTCTTGAGTACTTAACTTGTTTGTTTGAAATACCATACCAGCAAACAGAGGATTATTAGAACTTCGATATTGAGTTGTTAAAACGAGTTTTATAGTTTTTCCTGATATATTTCTTTCTTCGATACATTGCCAAAATTTAAAATAAAAACTATATTTTTTTTCTTGAGAAATTGTAGTTAATTCATTTAACAATAAAACTTTATACATAGGATTGTATTCTATGATTGGAATTCTAAGCGTAAATTCATCAATAATAATTTTTCCATCTTCTGTTCCTATAACAACTTTTTTTAACAACGCATCATCATCTGTATTTCTCGTAAAAATTATTTCCATATCACCTTTGAAAACAGGATATATTTGGTCTCTAAACCATCCTAATCCGAATTGTGATAATTTACCCATAACATTAAAACGACCTCCACCTTTATATTTGCTTGAAAATCCTGAGTTTATAATTGGACCGTTTGGATCCACAGAAAAATCTAACACACCTTTAATTGTACTACAAACTCCTGGATTTTCGATTTCATCCAAAACTTTACCATGTTTTTTAACTTCAATTCTAGTAAATAAAAATGCAGGAAAATTATCAATTAGTTGTATTTTTGAATCTTTAGGATAATCTTTTCCATCTTTTTGCAAATATCTACCATAAATAAAAAACTTTGCATCTTTAATGTTTAGAAAATCATCCATATTATCAATTCTAAAAGTTGTAGTTTTATTAGGTGTATTAAGTTGTGAATTATTCACAGGTAAAAAAGTTTTATATTGAGATCTTTCAATATATTGATCGAATTTTTTAAAAATATTATACATTATTATTTATAATAGCAATTATATATTTTTTTTTTATATAAATGGATAAATTAATGATAAAAAAATTTATTGAAGATGATAATAAAGCAATATCTTTATTTGAAATACCTTCACGAGTTTTAGTGGTATGTAACGTGCCACGTTCAAGCAATTGAAAGATGTAGAATGGACTAGATGTAGTTGTAAAAAATATAAACGATCGAAATATTTCTAAGTGTTTTTATTTGAAAAATATTCTAAGTCCAAATAATAAGATTATTGAACTGGGTGACGTGAAGGTGCTCTCTCTAACTCTGGTGGATCACGTCTGAAATGTGCCTAATCTGGGCCCCCTTATATATCATACAGGGACTCCCGCGGTACCCTCAGGTCCCTGTTGGTCATCTGCACCTGCATCCGCTTATTCCCACGCATTGCGTCATTCGCGCGATACCGTGCGTCAATTATATGACTATAATATTCTACCGGGTGGGTGATTACGTACCTAGTGTATTCTATCGGGGGGTAATCACGCATCCATAATTTGCCTCCGGACAGTAATCATGTGTTATTATTTTCTATCGGATAGGGGCACACGGGCGATGATGCTTTTGGTGTAATTATAGTGCCAGCGTTCTTATTTCGTTCGGCCGTTGTTATAGAGGGGTTGTTACCCATCTGCTTTTAATGTAATTTCATCATATTTATGTTTATTATACCCCTAAGGTTAGGTTATCATTATCTACGGTGTATAGTAATTTATATATATAAGTATCAGAGCACGTTGCAGGTAGGAGCATCTGGCTGTGGTAAAACAACTTTGTTGTATAATATGATTATAAGTTATTGGATTCCATATAAAAATCTATATATTTTTACAAAAAATATTGATCAACCAGTCTATAAAAAATTTAAAAAAAAATTTAATGGAATATCTTCTATAAACATTCATTTTTCTGATGATGATATAATATCTGTTGATGATTGTGAACCTAATAGTGTAGTGGTTATTGATGATTTTCTTTTAGAAAATCAAAAGTTGATAATGGAATATTTTATAAGATCGAGATCAAAGAATATTAGTGTTATTTACTTAACACAATGTTATACTTCAGTCGATATAAAAACAATAAGAAATAATTTAACCGTTTTAATTGTTTTTAATCAGTCAAATTATTATATTAAAAAAATATGGTCCGATTTTATTAGCAAAATTATACCATTAGACAAATTTCAAGACATTTTTAAAACTTACTGTAAAACATATGATAAAAAAAATAAAATAAAAATATATGGTTTCATAACAATCGACATAATAAAAATTTGATCTATGACAATAAAGGTAATGATATTTTAAATATTGATGAATAATAAAAATGTTTTTTATTTTTTTTTTTGTGTTATAATGGATATTAAACAAATTCAAAAAGATTTAGAAAAAAAAATAAATTTATTGAAGAGCCACCAGAAACAGCAGAAACACAAAAAATTTTTTAAAAAGGAACTAATTTAGAAAACGAAACAGAAAAAATGAAACAATTAATTCATATTCAACAAAATTTACAAAAAAATCAGATTTAGAACTTTCTGAAAAAAAGTTAAATGTTATAAAAAAAGATGAAGACGAAGATGAAGATGAAGGTGACAATAATAACGCGTCTCCTATTCAGGGACACATTGAATATATACCAAAAAAAATCCAAAAAATAATTAATCTTAAAAAAATTTTACAAAATAACTCTAGAAAAACAGTTTTAAACGATAAATATACAGCAGAAGAAAAAGTAAAACATTATGAACCAATATTAAAAGCATTATCAAATGTTGAATCATCTGTTAACAGGTTGACTGCCATGAGACCCTTATGTGGGTCACATGATGTTTGCCAAAATGTTTTTGAGATAATTAATGATTTTGTTAATTCTGTTTTCGTCATAACTTATCAAATATTTTTTTGATAATTTTTTGCAAAATAGGTATTATATAGTTAATGGTCTTCTGATATAGAATTTAACCATTTTTTGGTGTGACCCACGGGTGTGTCACACAAACTTTTTGGCAAGACTTTAATGATCCCTCAATGAAAAAAATAGGTAATATATAAAACCAAAACAAATTTTACAAATTCACTTTATTTGTATAGTAATTGATAACTTGTTTAATAATATAAATAACAGTGTAATAACAATATAAAAATCAATTTAAAATTTAAGCAAATAATATTAACTCTTTGTTAATTAAGTTAAGTCTTGTTTCATAATAAAAGCTTAACATTATTATAACAGTTTAAAATAAAATAACACATTAATCCTTTGTTAAAATAAAAAAAATTTATAAAATAATATTAACTCTTTGTTAGTTTAGTAAATAGTCTTGTTTCATAAAAAAAAACATTAAACCATAATAATAATAATAATATAATAATTTAACAGTTTAGATAGGTAATAATAATCAGTCTATGTTTTGTGTAATACAAAAAAGCAAGGAACACATAATTGTTTGTTGCAAATAAAACATTTTGTTGTGACTTTTTTACAATGACTTTGAGCATATTTTCTTCCTTTTTCTTGAGCAATATTCAAGTAACATTGAACGCATCTGTTTCTCGAGGCTGTTGTGAGTACATGTTTGTTTGATAGTTCTCGATTCATATTGGGTTTGAATGTCAGATATTTTATCAAATTTGATCTAAAATCAGTAATCTTAATGCGTGTTGCAGTTGTTTTTTTAAACAAACATAAAGCATTTACAACTGATGTATTCAGAAGAAGTTCAAATACCACCTTACGATACCATTTTAATGATTTTCTAAGAGGTGAGCCATATGAAGCCATTTGATCAGAAAGATCAATATAAGACTTATCTCTGTTATAATCTAATACTACTTCTGGCTTTGATTTATTTTCTCTTCTTGGAACCATAACCATATTATCTGTATGTTTTGTGCTTAACATGTGTAAATCTCTTTTATCTTTAAATTTTAATACCATAACTTTAGATGAACTTTTTTGAGCTATTACTTGACCCTTTTTTAATTTTTTTTTGATAACATAGTCAGGATTATACTTTTTATTTGGACGGAGTGTTCCAACTAGATGTGTTTTTCGTTCAAGAAGTTGATGTGCTAAGGAAACACTAGTATACCAATTGTCTACATAAAGTGTGCGCCCAAAATCTAAATACTCGTCTACAAGGTTCATAACAATTCTGGAAGAAACACTATCATTTTTGTCAACCACAGATTCTTTTCCAGAATAAATCTTGAACTTGAGTGTGTAGCATGGACTAACACACAGTTTAAAAACTTTGACACCATACCTATGTCGTTTTGTTTGAATATATTGTTTAAAAACAAGGCGTCCTTGAAAAGCAATCATTGATTCATCAATACACATATCATGTGATGGAATAACCCATTGTTTAAATTTTTGATTTAACAAATCTAAAATATTTTGAATCTTATAAAGTCTGTTATTTAGGTTAGCGACATCATTATTTTGAAAATGTATATGAGATAATAATAGTTCAAATCGGTTACGACTCATAATATGGCTCAAGTGAGAAGTTAGCAAATGAGACGATGTCCAATAACTAGCAATAGTTGGCATGTTTACTGTACCCATATACATTATGATTCCAAGGAAATTTTTTATTTCTGATTCGTTGGTGTCAATCCATTTTTGTAATCTAGAGTGTCTTTTTATATTTGGTGAAGCTAACTTTTTATTTGCATACCTGTTTGTTTCAGTGACAATTAATGATATGACTTCATCATCAATAAATAAATAATAAAAATCAATAGGTGTTCCATTGTTAAGTGTACATAAAATATCATCATTAATTCCAATATCTAGTCCATCAGGATTAAATGTAAAATCATGTAAATCATTATCTGCTGGGCCCCATGTCAAATTTTTTAAATCTGGTAGAATATTTGTTGATGTTTGGGTTGGTATGTCAACATTTGAGTCACCCTAAATACAAATTTAAGTATAATAAATAACAAATAAAAATAAAATTATACCTCTGAAATGCCTTCTGGATCTATATCTGAATCACTTTCTGAATCACTGATTCCAACAGGATTAAAATTTGGATCAGAGTCAGTATCGTCCATTGAAAATAATGACTCGTCATAACTCTCATTGAGGGCATCAAAAATATCATTAGAATTCATATTTATGAATAATAATTTATAATAAAAATACTAAAAATACTAAAAATAAAATATAAGAGTATCACAGAATAAAAATAATTAATAATAATAACCGTTATTATTTTACATTTTGACTTATTTTATCAATATGAATGGTGAGACACTAATACGGGTCACGCTTAACAACACATTCTTATCTATATCTTAGTGTTAAATAATCATATGACATATTTTGACAGTGATATTGAATACATTATTTACAAGGAGATTATAAGTGAGCAACATAAAATTAATTTTGTGATGTCGAAAAAAATTATAATCTCCATGCGCTATCAGTGCTGAAATATTTATAAAATTTTGCTGATAAAGAATTGATAAGAAAAATACTGAAAACATGACCCACCGGTGAGACACGATAAAAATACGAAATGTATTGTGTGACACACATAAGGGTCACGGAAAAAAAACGGCAAATCAAGTGTGACCCATATATGTGTCACATGAACATTTTATCAAGTATGTAAAAATAGTCGTGGCAGTCAACCTGTTAATGATGTTAAAGAGGTTGCTATTAAAACCGATAATGATATTCAAAAGATGATAATACCACCTTATAAACCTAAAAATCCAGAATTATAACGATTAATGAGTACAGAAGAGACTTTTGAAACTCCAAAAAAATCTCGTCAAAAATCAATAGCTAATTCTCCAATGCCTGCAGATACTATAAAATTAGGTCCTAATGCAACAAAATATCTACCAACAATAGAACCCAACAATTCTTTTGGAATATATTATAATAAAGATTTTGAAGATCATATGATCGGGAAATGTATGATAACATTTGAAAATGATGATATAATTTTAAATGGAAAAAAATAAAAAGGAACTGTTGATTTGTAGAGATTATTAGCTCATTCAGATGTTACCAGACCTGAATATTATACAGAAGATAACTTTAAAATTTATAAAGAAATATTAATTGAAACTGATTCTATATATCAAAACAATGATAAATCAACAGGAAGAGCTAAATCAAGTGGTGGTGCAAAATATGTATCAATGATTAGCAATATTTGGAAGGAAATAAATGAAAAGAAAAGACCAATAACAAAACCAACAACAAAACCAATAGGAGAGGGTTTAAGACAATACACAGATGATCGTATTGAATATCGTTATATTGATAATATGAAACAATTAACAGATAGATTACAACTTATCGCTGCAGAAGAAAGAGCAGGAAATAATAATTATCATAACGAAAAACTTGGTATTCTACATTTATGTAAAACAAGCATGGAAAAAATAATTGATACTCCTAAAGGTATTGAATATTTATTATTATATGTAACAAACTTACCAAAAGAAGTTGTAAAAATATCAAAAGATTCCATAATAAAAAAAATATATTTTATATCAAATGATGAAAGAAAAGGAAATAATATTTATCATGATGAAAAACTTAATATACTTAATATTTGTATTAGAAAAATGGAAAACTTAATTGATATTCCTAATAATGGTGCACATTATTTATATTCATATGTTTCATGTTTACCATAGAAAATTATAAAAGGTTCAGGATTTATCAATGATTTTTTGAATTGCTCATTTTTACCTGAATTGCATTGGCCTGGTTATAATTATTTAGGACCAGGAACACAATTAGAAAAAAATAAAAAACCTATAAACAAATTAGATGAAGCTGCAAGAGATCATGATTATTTTTTAAAACGTCCCAGTAATAACCCGAATGCCTGTTCGATAACAACTCGGGTGGAGCTCAACTCCTATCAAATAATTTCTCTCGATCTGATAAAATATCTAGACAACTGAAATTTTCAATTTTTCTGAAATTTTTTTTTTTAAGTGTTGATAACATTTTTTGTCCCAATAAAAATACTTGAAAATTTAATACAAAGTTTTTCATAAGTTACTCTTATAGTGATTTAAAAATTATAAGAATACATAGGCACAATTTTTTTGTTATTGGCATTTGAAGTTCAAATATGAACAAAAATTCGTCAAAATCATGAATATATTTTCAAACTATTTTGTAGGTATAATCTATTAAAATTTTTGCATAAGTAGCTAAGAGTTGAAAATTGTATACAAGATTTTTCATAAGTTTACATTACAACAATTATAAAAGAACTTAAATTTTGGTACATTCAAGCCATTAAAACATAAACCACCTTTTTTTCACCAACCACTGGAAATTATATCCTAGGCTGACAAATCATCTTCGTTCAGAATCGTTTTTCGTATACAATGATAACTATCATTGTATTCAAATTTAACACTCCTATAATTATAATAGTGATCCACCTGGCACCTAATGTACAGCAGGGAGGTACCCACTTACCCGCTTTTTTTTTAAATTGATTTAACAATAACATTTTTTTTTTATCCGAACAAGTATTCATTTCTTGAAGATGATTTAAAAAAAAATATGTAGTGAGATAGATTTTGAAGATTTCATTCACAATTTTCAATTAATATTTTATTCAATTAACATTTAAGACTCTTTATACAGCTGTAGTTAAGAATTATTCTGAACTAAATTTTGTAATTTCGTCTGTGGTTATTACTTTTTTCAAAAGTCATAACAATCGACTATCTTATTTGAATATAAAAATTGACAATTATATGAAAATTTATAATTATGATAACATTATAACGGTTGATGGTAGTTAAAAGTATTAACCAACTTGTTACAACGCAATGCCCCAAAAAAGTTTACCTAAACTCCAATCAATCCGCTAGACTAGTTAATGAGTTTCGGAACACACGGATTGTTGGTAATGGTCACTATCGTCATCTGTTGTCAGAATTATTTTATTAAAAATGATTAAAAAAAAAAAAAAAAACAGAATCAAATGTTTTTAAAAAATGTAAAGTATTTATATATCAAATCACATTAAGCGCCGACTAAGCGGGTCTTAAAAAAAAACTGAATAATTCGTCGACGTTGTCGTTGTGATTGACGCACGCCGATAACAAATTATGAAACTAAAAAAAAAAAAAAAAAAATGTATAAAAATATTGAGTAAGTGGTTGTCGTTGTGATCGGCCCGACGCTCGGCGATAACGCAAACAGATAATATTATTTAAACATGGATATAAAATGGTATAATGATAATATAAAATAGTAAAATTACTACAATATTGCGTAAAAGTCAATTGTATTTCAGTAACTAGCGTTTAAACAATTAGGTCTATATTTATTACCTATAGGTACCATTTTTTTTTATTAAAATTAGTGTTCAGGATGGTACTAGTGTGAATCTGGATTCGACATCCTATCCACAATCCCACAGTAAATTTTGTGACTTTTTTGATAGCATCTCCAATAAAAATCAGATACCCGAAAAGTGTAAATTGTGCGAAAGAAATAAAAATACTAATATTTAAATGAAAAATAGAAACACTTTGGGTTTAAAAAAACATTTGATTTCTGCACATAGGAAAGAGGCACAAATACTTTTTCCTGTAAAGCAATCGTTAAATAATGCAATTGACATAGTGGCGAAACTATAACTTTTGATGCCCTAGTGTAAAAAATTGGATGGTGTTAATATGTGATTATATCCCCGTTTTTTTATTTAAAGTTTTCATTAAAATTTTAATTTTTTTGATAATTTTTCAATAGACTTAAGGCAAATAATCGATAACTGTTTTGACTGTATATATACTGATACATCTTTTCTATGTTATGCAAGAAAAATATTTTTACCTTTTTAATTTAACAAATCTCAGTATATATATATATTAATATATAAAATATAAATGATATTCCTTACATAACCTAGTAAACAATTAAATAAATACAAATCTTTTCATAAAATTAAAATCAATCCTCTGGAAGTACAGTAATAATTTAATATGTTTAGGAGAAAAATTTAAGAAGCATTTAAAATTCCTGTAAATTAAAATTATTAACAAATTATTTCATAAAAAGACATATTATAATATATTTAAATAGCTTATAAATAATAAAAATAATAACACTAAAAACATTATAATTATATTTCAAAAAAAAAAAAAATCAACTAAACTTGACTTTTCTAATTTTTATGTTGGCAAAGTTATCTATTATTTTATTTATATCTAACTTTTGAGTTTTATTTTTTTCAATATTTAAAATTGTAATGTTTGACAATCGGTCTTGATCCATTGAATTTCTTAAGTAGCTTTTTATAAGCTTCAGTTTAGAGAACGACCTTTCCGCTGATGCAACTGTTACAGGTAATGTGAGGTAAATTAAAGTTGCGCTTAAAATATCACAACATGATGTACTATAGTCATGTTTTAAAATATATAATGTTAATTGTTCAATATTTTTAACTTCAGAAATATTAATTAATTTTCTCATTGAGAGTAATTGCCGAGTTAAATCTGAAGTTATATCATTTTTATATAATTGGACAAAATCATATGATGCTTTTATTAAGGCATCTTCAGATAAATTAACTAATGTAATTGGTTGTAAAAAATCAAAGTTTTCAGTTATTTCTTTCAATACATTAAATCTATTGGAAAGTTGAAAAATCACTACTGGTAAAAAACTCGAATCTTGAAGTTCTCTGTTGTAAAATTTAATCTTCGATCACCGTCAACTTCATCAAAATGTCGAATTACAAATTTAGAACGAACTTCATGGTAATCTTTTGAAATTTCCCACTTATCACACATATTATGACTTGTTAGAATTAAATCATCATACTCATTTCTTTAATTTTGAATAATACAATTACCCTCATGTACATTTTGACAGGCATTGTGTAAATTTATATTTTTACGTTGAAGAGACTGTGAAACTCCATATAAAGGTCTTAAAATATTTTCCCATCGCATAACAACAAAACAAATTCAATATTTTCTAATTTATTTTTTAGAGTACTTGCAATATTTCTTTCTTCTCTTTTTACACTAGTAAAAGAAATATTGCTTAAAGATTTTAAAACGTCAATAAATCTTACTTTTAAGGCATATACAGACACATGGCGTGATTCCCAACGGGTGGAACATACTTTTTTTAGGACTGTTTGTTTAATTTTATTTGCATTGCCTTCACCAAAAGCTAAAGTTGCCCATCTTGGTGCCCTTGAACTGAAGAAATTGAAGACAGCTGTTCAAAAAAAAAAAACTGTACTTTTTGGTTGCTTTTAACAGCATCTGATACTACCAAGTTAAGATTGTGTGCACAACAGTGTATATAAGATGCAGTTGGAACTTTATCTTTAATTCGTTTTTGTAAGCCAGAGTAAAATCCATTAATTACAGCTGCTCCATCGTAACCCTGTCCTCTACACATATTGATATCTAACCCTAACTCTAATATTACATTTGTAGTTAATTGTTCATAATTTTTGGCTCCATGTTCTTGGATACAAAAAAAAAAACCAAAAATGATTCTTCAATAGTTAAGTTCCTAGTTTCATAATCAAGTATCACAAAGTAATCACATACCAAATCACTATACTAACTTGGTCAGTTTTGGTGATATCCAAGGTAGAATCCATATTAATTGAAAACCATTTAGACCTTTTTATATCTTCACATAGTAAATTTCTAGTACTTGAAGCCAGTATATCAATTAGTTCATTTTGTATTTTCCAACTAAGGTATTTATTTTTATTTTTCTCATCATTTAAAAGTTCACTCATAATTGGATCAAATTCAGCCAAAAGATAAACCAATTGTAGAAAGTTTCCTAAATGATACAAAGTCATTATAATATATCCATATAATACATATAAATAATTTGGAATTTATACCAAAGATAATTATTCACTGAAGTTTTTATTTTTTTTTTTATTATTTAAAATAAAATGAAGTATGAGTATAAAATAAAACTTACCAGGACTTGATAATTTGCCTTGGTTATCTTTATGTTCATGGCCTCTTAACGCTGTATTTCCAGCAGTCAACGATAAAATAATCTTTATAATCCTCTTTAATACATTCCGCCAGTAGTTTATTTCAATAGTATATTGATGTTCTACATTTTTGTCGATAGTTAAATTTTTTTCCCAATTGGAACGATTTTTTCTAGCATCAATATGTTGAACTGATGATTCATGTTTATCAATTTTTGATGATATATGTCGCCAATCATTAATCCTATTAACCCAAGAATCTTGATAGTATGCATATTGACGATTAGCAAACAACCAACACGTCTCGCAATAAGCGACATTCCATCCAACGGAATAACACAACCAAAATCGTGGTACATTTATACCAGATTTTAATTTTATTGTATAAAAAAAAGTAGAGAACCGAAAACTTTTTCCATCTTCATATATTTTATAAGGAAAATCTGTGTCCGGTCTACATGGTCCATTAAATATTACAATTCTTTAAGTATTGCAGTTTATATTTTCATCAAAGTGACACCTATCTGATGGATATAACTGGATGCATGTACCTAAAATTAAGAAAACATAAATAATATTAATTATTAACTTATGTTTCAATATTTTTAATTATATTTAATAAATTAATTAATTTTAAGTATAATAATTTATTATTAGTGTGAATATTTCTATTATTTTCCAAAAAAATATGGTTAATTTAAAATACACTTAGTAATGTATAATTATTGAATAGTATATTTTATTAATTTTTACAAAGATCAACTAAATTGCAAGTGTTAAACCATTACAAAATATAATATTAGTATGCATCATTTTTTTGTTTTAATATTATTTATATAATATAATATTTTATACAGGGTGATTTTTTTATCAAACAACACTCATTATTTCAAAAAGTATAGATATTTTTTCATTTTTTTTTTTTTCAAATTTTTAGATACATGATTTTCTACTACTGTATAAAATTTTAATTTTTTTCACTCTTATATTTAATAGTAAAATAACTATCAATTTTTGATTTTCAAGTGGCAACCTATATTAATAATTGCATAAATTAATAAAGCCATTTTTTTCATGAATTTTCACGTTAAAATTTTTAACTTTCATTGATCCGTCGGTGAGTTATAGCTGCTCAAAGTTGGTCTGTTTTAGAAAGTTTTTAAGTGTTATACATCAGTACTAATTAGTCAGAATTGGGAATTTTATTTGTTAAGTCCAGTAGCTATAATAGTAATGAATTCGATATCAACGATCCATGGTGTAACGGAGAGTGGTGATAATATTAAATTTGTGCCTGTTATTACCTAGCTGTTTTATTGTCAATTGTCATATAATTAAAATATTAATTGGACTAATATTATTACTATAAATACTATTATTCGCTTATCGCTTTCGATTACCAACTCCGACGATGATGCATAATACGTCATTCTAATAATAGATACCGATTAGTGATTATGAAAAGCCAAAAGTTAAAAATACCCTTGAATTCTGTAACTCCGCCCCACCTATGACATTAAATTATTTAAATTTATGAAGTAAAATAATAATCTTGCTTTCTGTATAATCACAAAACAATAATTCCAATACCATAGACCTTATACTTATTACCTAGTATAAGGTTTATTATTACCTATATTAATTTGTACATATCCGAGATCGCAACTGGCAAGCCATCATCCAGATTTCAGTTATATAATGTTTCATGATTACACGATACCTCGTGACAACTTATTGAAAAGTAAAAAATTTACTTTTACAGTAAAAGTTTTACTAACGTCTGACCGTACGCCATATTGTACTATGTAGTATGACTATTGTGGTAATCTTGTGAAGCATAGAACATCAGACATCAACATTATAATAAAATAACATGACATAACAGTCAATATTATATTATATTTACATTATTTATATTATAATAATATGGCAAAATATGTTGTTTATATTATATTTTATTTTGTTTATTAATTTAATTAAACATAGAAGTACCTATTTAAATTAAGATTACGCGTGTGAATTTGATACTTGGAAAGTCCTATTAAATATTGGTAAGTATTACTTATTTTGTAGTTATATGTATGCAGGGCTGGATCAAGGGGGGGCTAGGGGGGGCTATAGCCCCGGGCCGCAAGTTTAAAGGGGCCACAGTGTGTCAACTCATTTATTTTTAAAAATATTATTATAACTTAATTTTTAATTTATGTCATATGAAAATGGACTATGGACTTAGATACTTCATTACCGACACACAAGACCCAATTTTATTGTAGGTATAATGGTCGTCGCTTCTTATTGTAACTCGTTATCGTCGTTATCGAACGTGTTTCCGGCCGATCCGTCAACGCGATAAATATAATCAGTTAAATTTATTTTAAAAACCTAGTACATTACACGTTCGATGAACGACAAACACGTACTTTTGCAGCCCGAAGGTGCAGTACTGATTATGTTAGCTTAGACCGCAGACGCTAGCTTGAGATTTCCGATTGTTATTACTTTATTATCATATAATATTTAAAGCCCCTTTTAAAACGTTATAAAATTATTGAATTTATCTATCAAGTGTGATTTAATAATCATGTCTTTCCGAAAACATGAATCTGGTGCTTCAAAACGAAGAGCCCTGAAAATTAGAAATGAGTACGAAGCCAAAATTCCTAAATTGTCAAATTTCTTTCGACCAATTGAAAATCCTACATTTGAGCAAAAAATGAAAAAAACCGTCGGCGAAATTGATACAAACACTGATAAAGTAAATTTAACATAATTAAATTAAAATATTTATTTTAAATATTAATACTATTTAATATCTTGTAAATAGAACATATTGACGGAGTTGAAAATAAATAAAGATGCTTCTTTGGAGCCAGAAATGAATGAAACCGTCGGCGAAATTGATATAAACACTGATAAAGTAAATTTAACATAATTAAATTAAAATATTTATTTTAAATATTAATACTATTTAATATCATATAAATAGAAAATATTGATGGAGTTGGAAATAAATAATGATCCTGCATTGTGGCCGTCAATGAGTGAAACCGTCCGAGAAAAATGTATACAATTAGGACCGGCATTTTTCCAAAATAAAAACAACGGATTTTCAGCTTCCTTACGAGATTATAAAAACCAAAAAAGGTATTTTTCTTGTAATTTTTTTATACGAACTTTGGTGAATGGAGAGAAACACGAACGATTATGGTTGATGTACTCTGAATCAACAGGGAACGTATTTTGTTTTGTCTGTATGTTATTCAATAGTAATAGTTCAATGAATCCTTTTGTAAAAAATGGATTTTCAAATTGGAAGAAGGGCGATGAAAGAATTAGTGGTCATGAAAACAGTTCTGTACACCAGGTATGCACGATGAAATGGCTTCATCGTTTGAATAATAAAACAAATATTAATAAACAGTTAACGAAACAATTAGAAGTAGAAGAAAATTATTGGATCGATATTTTAAAACGCGTTGTTGAAGCTATTCGTTTTCTTTCGACACGAGGTCTTGCATTTCGAGGTAGTCATGAAGTGATTGGAGTTACGGATAATGGTAATTATTTAGGAATACTTGAGTTGATTGCTAAATTTGATCCTGTATTGAAAGCACACATAGAAAATTATGGTAACAAAGGCAGGGGCAGTGTGTCTTACATATCAAAAACTATCTGTGAGGAACTTATTGGTATCATGTCTTTAAAAGTGTTTGATCACATTGTCGATGAAATTATTAAATCTAAGTATTTTGGTATTGTCGTTGATTCAACTCCAGATCTTGCCCATATTGATCAGCTGTCGATAATCATACGTTATTGTTTGAATGGTATGGTACATGAAAGATTTCTTGGCTTTGTCTCTTTTCATAGCCATACTGGCGAAGCTCTAGCTACGACTGTCTTAGAATTTCTCAAACGAAGTGGTATCGATATTGCCAACTGTCGTGCGCAAACGTATGATAATGCTGCCAACATGTCTGGAAGATATCATGGACTACAGGCTCAAATTAAAGATCTAAATGATTTAGCATTTTATGTCCCATGTGTCGCACATTCTTTAAATTTAGTTGGAGATTGCAGTGCAAAAGAATGTTTAGAAGCAATCAATTTTTTTTCAATTCTTCAAAAATTATATGCGTTTTTTGCAGCCTCTACGCACAGATGGGATGTATTATTAAGAAACAGTAAAAAAAGTAGTAAGACTTTAAAAAGTCTCTCCAGTACACGGTGGTCTTGTCGTAATGATGCTATTGAAGCATTAGCTGGTAATTATGATGTGATATATAATACGTTATCTGACATTTCTAAAGATATGAATGAAAATGCTGACACTCGTCATGATGCCAATTCAATTAAGAAAAAGTTAATAAAATTAGAAATAGCTTTTATGACTATTTTTTGGAAACGTGTTCTAGGCAGATTCAATGCTACAAGTGTTTATTTACAAAGAATTGAAATTGATATGGTTACTGGTAATAGTATGCTACAATCGTTGATAACATTTGTTGATGAACTCAGAAATGATTTTGACGCGATTGAAGATGAAGCAAAAATATTGAGTATCTCAGTTAATAAAGAATGGTCTAATGGAGGAAAAAACAAACGTAAAATTATTAAAAAATATTCGGATGGTACTACAGGTCATGAGAGTTTAAAAGGTAGAGATACGTTTAGAGTCAACACTTTTTTCGTTATCATTGATAAATTGCAAACCGAATTAAAAAAACGTAGCTCAGCTTATGACAATATAACAAACCTTTTTGGATTTTTGACTCGCTTGGACGTGATTGATGATAATTTATTGAAAAAATCCGTAAATAATTTAGTCAAAGTTTACTCTCGTGATTTAGAAGAAAGTCTATACGACGAATTGAAACAATTCATTGGTATGGTTAAAGTCAAGGAAGATAATAAATTAATAAAAAACCCAATTAACATGTTACAAATGATTGTTGAAGGTAATCTCTCGGGCGTTTTTCCACATATTTATGTAGCGTTCCGAATTTTTTTAAGTATACCAGTTACTAACTGTGAAAGTGAACGATCTTTTTCTGCTCTAACAATAATTAAAAATAAATATCGTTGTATGATGGGTGAATCAAGACTGACATCTCTATCTATTCTTTCAATAGAGTGTGAATTGACTATGAATATTTCATTTGAAAATATTATAAGACAATTTGCCCAGGAAAAATCCAGGAAAAAGTTTTTCAAACATAATATTATATAATATTAAAAATATATGTGTATATTTTTTTTATTGTATATGCCGAAAAATGTATAATATGATATAAGAATAAAATGTTATACTTATAAACAATGCTATACTTATTTTAATTTATATTTATTACAAATTAATAAATTGTTTTAGGTGAAAAGGCCTCAATAAAAGTAATAGCCCCCCTTAAATTATGACCATAATCCGGCCCTGTATGTATGGTGACCAAATATAAAAATTTAAATCTTAGCTTCTCCTCTGTCGTAATTGTCAATGCATACACCCATTTTGCCCATATAGACCATAGGTATCCTTCTACGAAAATTGTATTTTTTTTAAATTATTATTATTACCTAGGTAGGTACTAAAAAACTAATTATTTAAAATTATTATGTCAACTCGTTAGATGTGTGTCTTTATGATAACAATTCTATGAAATTTAAGTAAACTTAAACTAAAGTACCTATAAATATTTTAGTTATTTTTTTGAAGGTAAAATACCAAGTGGAAAATTTGAATAAATTAATACAAAACTTTGTTAAAATATAGGAAACATTAACAAATTAAATTAACTATGCTAACAACCAATTAGATTGCATTAGCTCGAACCATAAAATATAAATTAATACTAAATTATAAAAAATCATAAAGGTGTAGTACCTAATAATATTTTCAAAAAAAATATTGCAATTTCATATACTTAACACTATTTTTAATGACACTAGGACTTGCATCAAAAAAGAGTACTATCCTATGAAAAATAGTACTTCTGGTCACCATATTGTTATATGTAAAACTATTATAAATAATTCTTATTATAATTATTTATAAACATTTTGATTTCAGTTAATACATCAGCTCTATTTAATTTTTGTTGCAATTTATATAGATTATTAACTTGTTAATTATTCCAGTCAATATGGTTAATATTTGATAATACAATCCAGTAGGACTTTAACATTGATAGTTGCTCATAGTCAATTAGAAAATCTATAGCATACTAAAATTCTTAATAATGATATTCTAAGATTTTCTGTATTCACAAAAAATATCTAGATTATTTGAATGATACATATTAAAACAATATTCCAATTTACAACTGGAAACAATAAAAATAAAAATATTGGTTTCTATATTGGATTTTAATATTTCAATATGCGACAAAATAAAAAATATGGTTTGTATACTTAGTACCTACATATTAAAAGTGAAATATTATTCAAGTAATTAGGTTTTTATTGTATTTTTTCAGATACCTTATCAACTAAATTTGAAAGAAGTGTAAACAATTGAATCCAACCAACATTCCAGAGGAAAACTATTACCAACCATTTTATATGTATATAAAACTAAAAATTGTAAATGAAAAAAATGTATTGTAATTTGTATGACATTCCATACTTAAATTTAAATAAGGTTACAACATCAATCATTTAAATTTTAATCCTAAAAGATAATTTGGAAATATTATAGCTTGCTGGTGCATTGATTAGTAAAAATAAAAATTTAGGTATTGTAAAATAATATAAGTAAATATTCTAGTATAAATCAAATAAATAATTTAAAAAAAAATCTTTTGATATCTAAAAGCTATGATTAATTATTATATTTAGATTGCTACTAAGTATTTGTTTTTATGATGCATGATGAATTTCAATATAAAGTATTAAAAGAACATATAATGTATTTTAATTTTAAATTTTATTGTTTTACATAGTGACATGCCAAATACTGACATTAGATAAAATGTAAAGGCAGATACAGACTAGAGAAATGGGGGGAGGCAAAGATATTTTTTAAGTTAAATAATGAAAAAAAAAATGTTGTCTATTAGCAGCTATTGCATTGCCCCCTATGCCCTAAGCTTGTATCTGCCTTTTGGTAAATGATAAGTGTTGTAACCTATTTATTGTTAAATATTAGAAATAGTTTATATTAAAGTAATAAATTAAAAGATTAACCTTTTTTTAGTGAGTAATTACATACCTGCATACAAAACATTTTTGATGCACAAATAAGTTCATATTCTACAATAATTTTTTTATAAAATCTAGGCCCATCATGAATTTTTAATTTATATTAACATTATTAGGGCCACTTTTAAATTTTACTATTGTTTTAGATCTGGGGTTATTGGAGAATTGTTTCTAATTTCTTGAATACATAAATCATTACTCATATTTTGCATAGCTGCATAACGAAAATTTTGGTTTAACTGTATCATCGAGTTAGAAATACATGTTCCATAGACCTGGCCTTTAAAATGATGGTAAAATTTTATAGTGTTTCATAATAATATTAATAGAAATTAGAAATTCATGATGAGCCTGGTTTTTATGAAAAAATTATTGTAGAATATGAACTTATTTGTGCATCAAAAATGTATTATATGATTTATATGCAAGTATATAATTTCACTAAAAAGTGTATCAAATACAGGAAATTATAAATGTATGATTGAAAAAACTGATCAAAATTTAAATAATTCTGTGTCTGCAAATTGTACCTATTTTAAAAATGTAGAACATATTATATTAAATTTTAGTAAAAGATGAAAAAAAAACATTAACTAGAATTGTAACGCGCCACGTTCAAGCAATTGAAAGATGTAATATGGAATGGATGTAGTTGTAAAAATATAAACGATCGAAATATTTCTAAGTGTTTTTATTTGAAAAATATTCTAAGTCCAAATGATTTAATAAATTAAACTCTGAAAAATATTCTAAGTCCAAATAATAAGATTATTGAACTGGGTGACGTGAAGGTGCTCTCTCTAACTCTGGTGGATCACGTCTGAAAAGTGCCTACGGGGCCCCCTTATATATCATACAGGGACTCCCGCGGTACCTTCAGGTCCCTGATGGTCAGCAACACCTGCATCCGCTTCTTCCCACGCATTGCGTCATTCGCGCGATACCGTGCGTCAATTATATGACTATAATATTCTACCGTGTGGGTGATTACGTACCTAGTGTATTCTATCGGGTGATAATCACGCGTCCATAATATGCCTCCGGATAGTAATCATGTGTTATTACTTTCTAGCGGATAGGGGCACACGGGCGATGATGCTTTTGGTGTAATTATAGTGCCATCGTTCTTATTTCGTTCGGCCGTTGTTATAGAGGGGTTGTTACCCATCTGCTTTTAATGTAACCTCATCATATTTATGTTTATTATACCCCTAAGGTTAGGTTATCATTATCTACGGTGTATAGTAATTTATATATAAGTATCAGAGCACGTTGCAGAATTAATAAACTATGTATTAAAAAATGTTAATATACATAGGTATAATTTTGATGTTATTACTTATTTCATCTACGATATTAAAATTTGAGTTGTGTAAAAAGTGGGTTTTATATTTTCTATATACTAATTCACAATTAAATAATAAAAGTACTGTATTGATACATGGTTCTTTCAATCCTCCTTTATTCAATGATTTTGTGTAAAACTTGTATTTTTCTGGAAGATTTTTAGTTTCTGTGGTGTTGCACATGAACATAAAACAATCATTACCTACATGATACTTTTGATATTGCATTTGTGGCACTGCCAGCCAAATGAAATACAATATTCATATCACATTCACGGAGAATTTTAAATGCCTCTGAAATGTTTTCTACGTAATCTATTAATTCTAGTGGTTTAACATTATAAGTCGGGTGAAGTATATCAACAGAAGAAGTACTATTGAAATTCTCAGGAACTTTTTTAAAATGATTTAATACGTCTTTAAGTAAGTCTTGTTGTGCTGGAAACCGGAACAAACGTATACCCTGAGTACTGCGATTAGTGCAATTTACAGCAGAACACGACATTGTGAATTTGTGTCAAATAAAAGTCGGAGAATAATGAATAACATATAACAAGATTTTGTCATGATATATTATTTAAACAATTTAATTTTGATAGGAAAAATACAAAACTATTGTTATCAGGTAATATATTGCAACCAAAATGGCGGATGCACATACTCATATTGTCTTATAGTGCCTTAGTTCTATAAGTGTATAGGTTAGGTTATTATTTATAATAATAATAATATGATAAGCTGATAATGTTTATTTGTATCCTAAGTGTAAATAAAATTTTTAATTTGTACAGTTTTAGAATTTGGAAAATTGCATGCTTAGTTTTTCCATATCACTGGGCATTAAGGTTAGCCAACAAGATGGTTAGACATACGGCTTAGGCTGAGTACTGCGATTTCTGTCATTAGTACAACATCTAAACTGTATTGGAAAAATGGAAAATAATTTATTAATGTTTGTTTAAATGTTTCATATTAAATCATGCAACAAAAGAATATAATATATTATATTCAGGGGCGTAGTGTACATGTAAGCACTGTAAGCACTGCTTACACTTGAAAAAAAGAAAAAAAAAAGTTTTTAAATAAAATCAAGTCAAATAATTTTATAATTAATTTAATAAAAGTTATCAGTTATTTTTACGATGCGCGTAACATGTTTGATGGTTGCTTACACAAGTAATGGTACGGGCCACCGCGGCACCACTCCCGCCGTCGTATACATTATCGATGTCCATAATAATTATAAGCGATTTATTTTCGTATTACTTTATTTATAGTTTATACTCCATACCGTCGCCGTGTAATGTAGATTGAAACTGCTTACGCGAGCCTACTAAAGAGACATAGACAAAGTGTCATTGGAGGGGGCACGTATTATTACATAGTTCGTAAGCACTTTTCAAAATGCATACGCGACCGTGTGACGCGACACTGTTTATTCGCTATACTGCTAGAAACCATCGAATACGACGTGTATCTGTATAGAACTACGTTTTATGAAAAAATGGACTCTTCAGGTAATAACGAATGCAATTGTATTATTAAAGAATTACTATTGAAATCGTTTGGATCAAATACTTTTATTGAAAAGCAAAATATTATAAATAACGGGAGACCTACACCAACACTTCAGGATTTAAAATCAAAATGTAAAAACAATTTTCGTTACTTTAATCCTTCTTATTATAATACTAACAAATGGTTGTCTGGTTGTCAAAAAACGCAAAAATTATATTGCTGGCCGTGTATTTTATTTTCGCATGAATCAAATACTTGGTCTAAGTATGGCTGCAGTGATTTAAACAACTATCATAATTTAAAACATCGCCACGAAATAAATCGTTCTCATATTGAATCATTAATTACTTTAAAGAAATTTGGTAATATTAGAATAGAAACATGTCTTAGTGATGCATATAAACAAAGTATCGAAAAACATAATGAGTCTGTTAAAAATAATAGGTACGTCTTAAGTCGATTAATTGATACAACATGTTTTTTGGCAAAACAAGAGCTCTCATTTCGCGGACATGACGAACAAGTTATATCTATCAACAGGGGAAATTATGTCGAATTAATACACTTAATGGGTACACTTGATCCAAAATTAAGTGGACATCTATCGACATCTACGGTTTTTTCTGGACTCTCCGGGGACATATAAAATGATCTCATTAAATCTATTTCTAATGTTTTATTAAAAAATATAAAAAACGAAATTGAACATACAAATTTTGTTTCTATAATTATGGATGAAACAACAGATATTATGTCCAAATCTCAGTTATCTACAATTTTACGATATGTGACTAATGAAGGGGTAGAAGAAAGATTTTTGGGATTTGTAGATGTCAGTCATGATCGCTCTGCTAAGTGTTTAGCTGAGCATGTTTTTCGTTTATTAAATGAATATAAATGCATAGATAAATTAGTTGCACAGACTTATGACGGGGCTGCTGTCATGTCAGGACAACATAACGGTTTACAGCAGTGTTTCCCAACCTTTTTACCACCACGGACCAATTCGACAATATTTTATATGCCGCAAACAACCTCAATTTTACGCAAACTAGGAAGACCTTTTTTTGCTCATTAACAAGAATACAGAAAATTTATCGATAAATGTTAATTTTTATTATTTTACTGTACCCTTATTATCCTGATACCTACACACTTATAAAAGTGGAAAATATTTATCGGTCATCGGCAGAAACAACGATAAGATAACCGTATATTATGGTGAAATAAAATATTTTTCGCTGTTTATAAAAAAATAAATAATTTTTAATAGAAAATGAAGAAAGGTACCACGGACCACCTATGACTGGCCCACGGACCACCGGTGGTCCGCAAACCACCGGTTGGGAAACACTGGTTTACAGACATTAATTCGCTCAAAATATAAAAACGCGATATTTGTACATTGTTATGCTCATAAATTAAATTTAATATTAAAACAATCTGTTGATTATATAAAGGAATGTAAAATATTTTTCACCACGCTCTCTGGTCTTTCATCATTTTTTTCAAAATCAACAAAAAGAATTCATGCACTTGATCAAGAAGTCAAAAAGTGATTTCCATCTGTGGCTCCAACACGATGGGATTATAATAGTAGACTTATTGAAATGATGTCTGAGTACAGAGAAGAAGTTTTTAATCTCATGAACTCAATCGTAGAAAATGGTGAAAAATGGGATAGTGAAACATTATTGTGCGCTAAAGGATTTTGTCAAACAATTCAAGATTTTGACTTCAATTTTTTCCTTATAATATTTGGAAATATTTTACCTCAAGCAACAATACTTTTTAATATAATACAAACAAAAATATTTGATGTGACTTATTGTAATAAAAAAATATTTGATTTTTTAAACCATTTAAAAAATATGAAAAATGATTTTGATCGCGTTTGGTTGAAATCGGAACAGTATCATACAGATTTACCGTTAAGATCGAAAAGACAAAGAGTGGCTGAAGTATCTGTAGATAGAAAAACAAATTACCGAAGGCTCTATTTTGAAATCATCGACGTATTAATTTCAAAAACTAATGAAAGATTTACAGAGATAACTCAACTGACTTTTTTTTCTTTATTAGATTTTTCAAAATTTGAACAGTATATCAACAAATTTCCTACAAATGCAATGGACTCGTTAAAAGATAAATATGGTGAATATTTTGATTTTGCAATTCTACGAAGTGAACTTTCTATTATATACTCATAAACTGAATTTCATAAAGTAAACATTCATGAACTTTGGTTGTATCTCAAATCTACTGGCTTATCAGATAGCCTACCACAGGTTACAAAATTAGCATCATTGATTGTAACCATTCCAGCCACAAGTGCAGGAGCTGAACGCTCATTTTCCTGTTTAAAAAGAATAAAGACACATCTCTGAAACTCCCAGTCCCAAAATAGACTTTCAGATCTGTCTCTTTTGACAATTGAAAAGCGATTGTTGACCACAATTCAAAACCAAAATTTATTTTATGATAATGTAATTGATGATTTCACTAAAAAAACAAGAAGAATCGATTTGATGTATAAATAAAATGTTTTTATTATTTATGATGTGTTTTCTTTAAATAAAATTGTAAAATGTATAACTAAATTAACTTGTAATTTGTATGAATCAGTGTTTGTGTGTGTGTTGGGGGGAGGGGGTAATTAAAATGTACCACTGCTTACTCTCACTCACAACCCACGCCACGCCACTGATTATATTACTGTGTCTCCTTTGGCCCAGTATGCAAAGCGTGACTTGGCTCGTTTAATCAAAGTTTCATCTTCATATGTAGATGGCTTGACCTCTTTCACCAAAACTGCAAAATTAGAGTGCATGGGACACCACCATTCTGTGCACTAAATTAAAATATTATGTAAGTACATACTACCTATACTCAAAATATAAACAATTCTAAATAATTAATTTTTTGTTTCTAAACAGAAAGTGTGTATCTAATTATAATATTTCAATATATTATAATGTAAATCATGTACTTGTTTAATTTGCAAGTCAGTACATTCATCGTAGAATGATTTCACTGGCGAAAAAGGACGAGCTGAAGCGGTTGAATTATGTTTCTTAATCATAGTACTTGTTGATTGTTTAGTAGCTACGTCAGGGGTATCGCCACTAGGATTTGTCAGGCCTTTTACAATCCTATTTTCAAGTTTTGATAATTTACTATCCAATAACTGTTCCATTTATTTTATTGTCACCATTTGTTCGTTCTCCTTTTTCTGTGTGTTATTTTTGTTATTATTATTATTATTTTATTTTCTTTGTTTTATGTTAAATTTGTCTTACCAATGTTTTAATTGTGCATTTTAAATTTTCATTTTGCAACAGTAAATTATCATTTTTAGTTTGCAATGTGACATTGCTCTTTTTCAACTCTTCCTGTAATAAATGAAAATATTTATGTAATATGTACTAAATTTATTGGATATACGTATTCTATGTATATTTAGTTGAACATTTTTTTTTTATATAAGGTAGTTTATTAGGGTCTCTTCAATCTCTTCTTTCAATTTCTCACTCAATTCAGTTGTATCGTTCAATTCATGTTTCAAAATAGAAATTTTATGACGTAAACTATGAATTTCCTGTGGATAAAATAATATAAAAAAAAACTCAAGATCTCATTATACGTATACACATAATTATTGTAATAGTATCCATTAAGTAATTTAATTATATTACTTACTTGCATATTGACTCCATATTCTTTCAACATAATTGAATACCCTTTTCATAGAATTCTAATTCTGACACCTTTGAAACATCAGACTTAGAATTCAAATATGTTATGGAAACTTGTCCATTTTATATTGAAAAGTAGATATTTTATATATTTATTAAATAAAAAATATGTAGTATGTAATAATTAAAATTGTTTAATGGAAGATGTACTATACAACAGCATTAGGTATCTTGTAAAATATAGATTAACTATTTATACATTGTTTTTTTCATATCTAATCATTTTGTTTGTTTTTATAATTAATTTTTAAATTAATTTTCACAAAAATTAATTTGTATTTAATATTTTTAATTTTTTTGTATAAAATACAATTATGTATTATTTTATGGATACTTGTATACATGTACTTTTATAATTTTAAATTGAAAATAAATTATTGTTACATAATTTAAGAAATAGCTTTATATTTATCATGTGAAAAGTTATGTCACATTCATCACCAAAAGCTCTCATTAAAATATTATAAAATATATACCATCAAACTATTGAATATTATATAATCAATTTGGAAAATCCAATATTTTATGCTTAAACTTTTATATATAAAATGTACTATAGTGTTGTACATGAACATAAAACATTAATACGTTAATTTATTCATATAAAACAGTTAATATATATATAAAGTTATTTGTTGTTTATTAATAACTAGGTATATTTAAAAGTTATTATATATTATGATTTATTCAAATAAAAATAAAACTGAGATGCTTGATTGCTATGTAGAAATGGCCAAAAATACTAGAGCTGCAGCAAGGTTAGAAATGATTTATTAAATTAAACAAATATCCAGGGTTGATTTTTAAAACTATTGGTT
Organism: Aphis glycines; assembly: GCA_009761285.1. NCBI lineage: Eukaryota > Metazoa > Arthropoda > Insecta > Hemiptera > Aphididae > Aphis > Aphis glycines. The sequence goes on along the minus strand of VYZN01000468.1, from coordinate 6,300 downwards.
GAAATCATTATGTATACTATAATGATAGTATACTAATTGTAATTTTTGTTGCTATAGTATAAAATAATAAAAATTTTAAGTTATTCACAAAATCACAATTAAATTTTAAATGGGAATATAAAATTTAAACATAAATGAATACTTGGGTATCTAAAAAAACATATTATGTTTCAACCCTGCATATTTCTCCATTTTAGTGAAAAAACAGGTAACTGTCTAATTTGATATACGAAAACAGAAAAAATAATTTATTTTTATAAATGGACAGTTGCAAAAAAACAAATATGAGTAATTGAATACATCTAGTGTTATATTGAATACAGATTATATAAAACCCGATATCCTGATCGTCCTTCTCCAGAACATACAAGATTTTATATTTTGTACAAAAATTTACAAGAATATGGAAGTTTTACAAAACCAAAAAGTAGAGTTTCAAAAGCCATCAATGTCGATAACTCTTTTTCAGTGTTGGCCAGTTTGATTGAAAATCCTCATACATCTTTGAGAACTATAGCAGGTATTTGATTTTCCTATTAAAAAAACATTAAAAATTAAAAAAAAAAATTTAATTTTAGATGAATTAAATATGACATATTATATTGGGCAGTTCAAAAAATTGCTAAAAAACACAAATACCATATATACCTGGCTAATCCTGTTCAGCAACTTCTGACAAACGACAATGAAAGACGTCTCAATTTTATTGCTCATTGCATGTTAAAATTAGACGAAGATTCTAAATTTTTAACAAACATCCTTTGGACTGATGAAGCAAAGTTCCACAATAATGGACAAGTGAATCATCATAACACTCACTATTGGAATGATTCAAATCCCCACTGGATAAATGAGACTAATAAGCAAGTCCGTTGGGGTGTGAATGTTTTGTGTGGGATTATTGACAACCATTTAATTGGTCCATATTTTTTTGATGAAAATCTTAATGATAATAAATACCTTGATTTTCTGAAAAATGATATACCCATACTATTGGAAAATATTTCACTTAAACAGCGTTTGAATTTAATTTGGCTGCAAGATGGTGCACCAGCACATAATACATTAGCTGTACGTGCATACCTTAATGAGGTGTATGGAGACCATAACTGGTTTGGAACTTACAGCCCCACAATTCAATGGCCACCTCGTTCTCCAGATTTAAGTGTTCTTGACTTCTTTTTTTGGGGCCATCTAAAAAATGAAGTATATAAAGAAAAAAGCAATAGTGTGGAGGAACTCAAACAAAAAATAAAAGATTGTTGTAGCAAAATTAAGAGTTCAGTATTAAAGAAATCTACATCCATTGAAGTACTAAAACGTTTGCATTTTTGTTTAGCTGAGTATGGAAAACAATTTGAACATAAATTAAAATATAAATAATAATATGTATTCTTTATTCGAATTCTATACAAATACATGTATAATTAATCTACATATAGGTAATGTGTATTTTACACGTTATTCATTCTTAACCAAAGAGTATATTAAAAATTCAATTCAACACAAATTCTCATACTTACCATTGAATGAATTTCTGGTACAATAATTCAGTCTTGGCATTTAACAGTAGTATAATAAAATGAGTAAGTTGGTAAAATAAACATATTTGTTTGTCTAACCAGAGATCCAGTTCACTAACTAGTTATCTAATTAGTTAAACCACAAAATATTAGGTATACATATCATATAGGTACTTGTCTTATAGATTAAACAAATATTATAATATTTTATGGGTGTTATGATAATTATTATGAAAATTTAAAAAATATTGAGTTAATTTAAAATTTTACAGAATAATACTATAGTAGACAGTAGTATTAGTCGTTGAAGCCATGTCACCATGGTTTAATAGTCTGTAACAGTCAAGGTATTATTTTTTTATAGGTAAACAGACTATTCCACAGTACACTACAACTACAAACTCTAAGAGTACAGTGTCTACACTTCTTCAGCGGTGGTTTAAAACAGTTGTTGCTACTGTAGTACAGACTACAGACGTACAGACAGAGTAACAATATCAAGTTATTATTTCTAACATAAATTAACAGTTACTACTCCTATTTATTTTGTAAACACATACACTGTATTTTTTTGATAATAGGCAGTAGTGATAAACCAGTAACAACGGATAACGGATTAAAAGATAATTTTATGTAATCGGCATAGAAAAGAGATTAATTGGGATCTGAAGCGATAATCGACAGTAGCAGCTACTGCTGTCCAATTAGTTATAGGTACCTAATAATCATGTGTTATGGGTACACACGAATTGCGTACCAAAATAGGTAAATGAACCTTTTTGAACGAATTGCGTCCTGGACGCAATTCGTGTTACCTTTTCATCTACGGTTAATTATTGTAAGGGGTTCTTAAAGTGATACTGCCATAATAAAGATATGTCAAGTTATACAAAAAAATTTAAATTTAATAATTGTAAAAATATAATAATATCATAATAATATAAATTATAAGTCTGTGGCTCGGCGCGGTGCAGTGGCTGAAATTAATCACGCATTGTGATTAAGAGTAAGCAACGGCCGCTGCCACTAGTACTCGGATGGGTGACCACCTGGGTACGTAGTGCGCAAAAACCTTGCCACACATACACGTGTTCCTAACCGACCGTACCAACCGTAAAAAACCAACAATAAAAAAAAACCAACAAAACCTATCCAACCAACCCTTACCCCTACCACAGTTCATAACCCCTACAACAGCTAATGGTCTTAGTCGCCGGGCTTAAGTTCAATAAAAAAAAAAAAAAAAAAAAAATAAAGTCATAATAATATACTATTTATAAAAAAAATTAAATAGAATTGTAAAAATATAATAATATAAATTTTAAGTCATAATAATAATAATACTTATTTATAAAAAAAAATTAAAATTGAATTGTAAAAATATAATTATATCATTTTCTGTATTTATATTTATTGGCTAATGTATTAACATAGTCTTTAATTGTAATCTCTTTATTGTTTAATTGTTTAATTTTATTTTCTATAAATAATGAAATCGACAACCTCTTATTAAGGTTGTGGGCCATATTCTATTAATGGCATTATTTATTGCTTTTTCAAAATCCACGTAAATTATTTTTGGAGTAAATGTGGGATTTATTTTGGTTATTTCGTGATTAATTGCTTTAAATACTTCAAAGTAACTTAAGGTTTGCTTATCTTTAAATAAAAAAAATATAAGTGGAATATAAAAACCATTATGTAATCCATGAATTGCGAATAACTGACAGAAAAATTTAGTACAATAATCAAAAGTACCATCTACGTAAAATACACTTATTTCACTAAAAAAGCACAAGTTAGATTGACATGAAAACAACTATCCTATTGTCAGAGTTATTAAATAGTACAAATTGTTCGTTGTCTATAGTTTTAATTTCTATACGGTTTAAAATAGAATGAACCTCATTGATATTATTTGGTAATTGAGGGTAACTGGTTCTACGTGCATAATGCATATTATTTTTTATATATGTAACATCAGTTATTGTTAGTGTGGGCACGTTTTCTTCTTTTAATTGTGTATGAAATAATTTACTTGGTCGTTCTGATATGTCTGTAATCGCTTTACGTTTTAAACTATTACTAAATTTTTTTTTAAATTCAAAATATTTACTTCTATTTTATCGTGATTGTGAATTAAATTACTGGCACTAACCTTTATTTTATCTTCAGCATCTATTCGTAAAAAAGCTCTGCAGTTTTTATTTGTACACCTCCATCTAATATCTCCATTTGAGAAATTTTTGTGACAACCAAATTTAAAATCATTCACAACTTTTAATATTTCACCTTTTTCACTTAACATTGTTGACATAATTAGTTCATTTTCCATTTTAATAAAACGTTTTAAATAATAATATTATCAATAATTTAATTTAATATTGAACACAGTGCATGTGATCGCAGACCAGTCCAAAATAATGTAAGAATTAAATTTTGGTGTCACTAATTTTATTTGTTATATCTGATTTGATCTAATCACTACAGTGGTGTTAACATTATATATTAGATATGCTGTAAAGTGTATACTATATTATCTTATAATATAGTGTCTCGGTTGTAATCCATAGTTACTTATCGATTGGAAAATGGGAAGTCCGTATGGTCTCTAATATTTTTATCGAAAATATCTATAAGGCTAATCTACACACGGCGTATTTCACCGCGTTGCCCATCGAACTAAAAATGCATTGGTTTATTTTTAATAAACGCCGCGGAATACGCAACGTTTGAAACGCGGCAAATACGCCATGTATAGCTCCGGCCCAAAAGTACAAACCACTAAAAACAAGTTTTCATTTAACATTATTATGTTAATGATAAATAAATAATTACTATTATTTTTGTTTTTTTTTTTTTTTTTTTAAAAATTTAAAATAAATTTGGAAACCACTGGAAAGCTCAAAAAAAATGTTAAGTTAAAAGGTAACACGAATTGCGTCCGGGACGCAATTCGTTCAAAAAGGTTCGTCTACCTGTTTTGGTACGCAATTTTGGTACGCAACCTGTTTTGGTACGCAATTCGTGTGCACCGGTTATTATAGGTAGGTAAGATCAGGTAACCGCTATACCTTGGGTCGAATGAAAACGGATTTTCTACATAATAGGTATAACTTCTGGTTTTTATAACTGATAAGTTTTATTATGACTAGTGCCGCAATCAGTAATCACCTTTGTGGGGCGAACTGCGCTAACCTTCCAAAAACTATCTAACTTTGAGGGGCTATATCTCATCAACGGATTGTCGAAAAATGAAAATTTTAACGTGATAATTCATAAAAAAAAATAGTGTTTTTAATTTATGAAATTTAAAGTATAGGTTGTCATTTGAAAATCAGAAGTTGATAGTGGTTTACCTAATAAATATAAGGGCGAAAAATAATAAAGAGCTCTACAATTTTAGAACAGTGTAAATCTAAAATTTTGAAGAAAAAAAAATTTGAAAAAAGTTAATACTTTTTGAAATAATGAGTGTTGTTTGATAAAAAAAATCACCCTGTATATGTATCTTCATCTGCCTGGTCACGACGGCTATACATATCGAGCTTGTCTCCGACTTATCGACTCTTCTTTTCATTACGGGACTAAACCGCTTCCTTAGCCGGAGGGGGCGATGCACGGATATTTATAGTGAATGTGGGAACTTATCAATATTTAACCGAGTTAGAGGCTATTATTCGAAGTGCGAATTTTGCCAACAACGTCGTTGAAAAACAGATTCACTGACATTTCAACCCACCATCAGCACCACACATGGGAGGTATATGGGAGGCTGCTGTAAAATCGGCAAAGTCGTTTTTACATCGTATTATTCAAATCACAGCTCTTACATATGAAGAACTCAACACGGTTCTTCACCAAGTGGAAGCTACACTAAATTCGCGTCCTTTAAGTGCTATGTCATCGGACCCAAACGATTACCGGACCCTTGCAGCTGGCCAGTGGCAGGAAGTGTCCTGACCCTAGAACCACTCGTAACGATCCCTAGTCCCAAGGATGCCACCAGTTTTGGAATTTCAAGTTCACACAAACGATGGTCATTGATACTATAGATCCAACATCATTTTTGGACCCGGTGGCAAAAGGAATACTTGCATATTCTACAGGAGATATAAGTCTGATATAAGTCCTGATAAGAACCTGCAGCTCGACGATCTAGTGATCATAAAATAACCGACTCCACCGCTTTAACTGGTCTACTGCTAGAGTAATTGAAGTCTATCCCGGAATCGATGGCGCTGTGCGAGTGGCTAAGGTGAAGACTTCAACCGGGAAGATCCTTACTCGCCCGGCAGTAAAACTATGCCTAATCCCTCTGATAGATTGAAGATGCGCTTCTTCAAGGTGGGCAGTATGCTCAGTATTAAAAGTACGTTACAACGGTATAATACACGTTCGCGCACGGATAAGAATATCACCGCCCTCTTTACCTGCTTGTATACACACTCCAGCCACGTTAGCTGGTATCAGTTCACTGGCGGCGCTCTTTATCACTACTACGACGAGTTACCGACCATAAAGTTTTCGCAGTCTTTTTTTATATTTGTTTTTTTATTGTGGGTGCGTTCTTGTGTGCACTTAACCATTCACCAACAACCCTACCACCAACCATCAACCGGCAATATCCACCATCAAAGTTCAGGACCACTGGCCATTACCACCACTGCTGTCGCTTTCACGGTCTTTATAAATAATTTTTATTATTATTCATATATGTTTATTTGTATGTATTTTAGATATACTTATTTTATTCGTCCCTCTGATTGGCCAGCAA